>JAGFNQ010004035.1:249254-470828 GCA_024364735.1 Boesenbergia rotunda
AAAATTGATCTTTATTTGATTTGATAATTTTATTATATGATAATTGTTGGAGGAAATGTTCCTTTTCAGAGAGTTTATAATAAATTGAAATTACAAAACTAATTCCAACTTAACTGTTGAGTGGCCCGAGCTCCCGACCAAGTATCCCGAGCTGAGTTCCCGAGCTCCCGAACGAGCTCCCAAGCTGAATTCCCAAGCTCCCGAGCTGAATTCCCGAGCGAGCTCCCGACCAGATGTCCCGAGCTCCAGACAAGATCTCCCGAGCTCCAAGTAGTATATCCCGAGCGGTAGTCGGACGTCTCCTGACCAGGATGTTGCTGAGGCCTGTGCAGCGCAGTTTCCTTGAAACAAATTTGTCCTCCTCCGTGCGGTGCTTCGAGGCTCAGATGGACGTCTGTCTCTCAGGATACAACAGTCGAACCATGGGCACAACGGAGTATTCGTTGCTCGTGGCGAACTGAGGAAGTACCGAAACGCTATCAAAGGAGGTCGGGAACGAGATGGAAGAGAATCTCTTTTTTATGTCTGTGTCTTTTGTTCTCGGTCACAACCTCTTTATATAGGCTCAGACTCTCGCAGTATTCAATGGACAAATTTGTTAGATCGTGATCGTCAAGCTAGAGGGGGGTGAATAGCTTCTTTCGATTCTCTACCCATCATGCTAGCAAGCGCAAGCGGAAATACTAATTACGATAACAAACAATGCTAACTCAAACCTATTTACGTGGTTCGGAGATAACGCACCTACTCCACGGCAGTCCGTAAGGTGGATGATTCCTTGATTTTTCGGTGGATCACTCCCCGGATGCCCTCCGGCTAGCTCATGTAGCTCCTTGTGAGTGTAGAAACATCGCTACAAACCCGGACACACTTCTGAGCACCAAAAACTACTAATGAGCTCTAACCAAGCTCATTTCGTCAACTCTTTCCTAGTCAACCCGAGCTCCTTTAAATAGAACTCAAAGCTTAAAAGTGTTGCTACTAGTCGACTGCTTTCAGGGAAGTCGACTGGTCCCACCGAAAATCGATCGTTGCAAGCCCAATGTTCGAATTTTCAGCCACCTACTGGCCACCTACCAGTCGACTACCCCCAGGGCAGCCGACTGATGTTTTTGTGGTGTTTATCAGTCGATTGCCAAAACGCCAGTCGACTGCCCACCTAGGTTTTCCTTCCCGAGTACAATTCCCTCAGCACTCGACCCCTAGGATTTCCCCGAGTACATTCCCTCAGCACTCGTACCCTCACGACTCAGTTGACTCTTCATCAGCAGCCTCGATTGTTGCCTTCGCGCCCTCTTCATCTTTGGCTACCGTGCCTCAGATGCGCACGCAAGCCCTTGGCTTGCCTCCATGTCATCCTTCACGCATGCCTCAAAGTCCGCGCCCCTCGGCTCATCGTCCCTGCTATCCATGGTCCCTCGGGTGCGCACACAAGCCCACGACTTACCTCTATGTCACCCTTCACCATACCCGAAGTTGTCCAGCTAAGTCAATATGTGTAACCTGCAAACCTGCACACTCACATACACATATTAGAACACAAGGGTAAACCTAACTTAAGCCCTTTGCCCAAACATCAAAACACACGGTCACTCCGACCCATAGATTGCCCCAACAGAATTAAAGTCATTTAACCGACCAGATCCAAACTTCTGGGGGTTACTGATCTTGCATTAATCAAAATTAATGCATTAGTTACATTTGAGCAAAAATTTTTACAAAACGTTGGTTCATCTGCTTGGACAAATTTTGTCCCGACCGGTCGGACATTCGACGCGCGTAGGTCGTGCACGCACACGAGTTCATTTGGTTCTGTACAACAAATCCGAGTTCTAGCTTTGCACCCCCTGCGCACTTACGTGTGAGAGAGAGCCTCTCCCCTAGTATTTGTTCACAACTATCATGCTTGTGAAACAATATAAACCAACATTTAGGCCTTGAGACTCCCAATGTGGGAGTAAAATCCCATTCACAATTGAGCATCTTTATTCTCCTCCTCACTTTTCATTCACTCGAAAGTTTCAATATGAGACTAAAGTCTCAACGTCTCTCTTTCCATTCATACTATATATCCAATAATAATTAACTCAGTCAAATCCAGAGTTAGATAGTTAAGTTGAAATGATTTGGATATTTGAGAGATTTATTGACCTAGTTAGATAATTTGTCAAAAAAAAGAAAATATTAAAAGAACGAGCTTTAAATTCTCAAAACTTTAAAAAGACATTTTTCCATAAAATACTGCGGAGAATTCTTTGACGTGTCAAAGGAGGCCCAGTTGGGTATTCTCATTATTTCCATTTCTACCCTCGAACGGATTTTAAGTCGGACAATTTAAGAAATGATACAAGTAGAGGGGGACTGGTGAAGTTTATGGAAGGAGAACACACCAGTCCATTCAACCTAGGGAACCCTGGAGACTTGACCATGTTGGATGTTGGACTAGTGGGATCACTAATCTGGCGTCACGGAAGTTTTTCATCGATCGTCAGGATAAATCGGGAAGCGCTCGCGGTGAACGGTCTAAAAACTCAGCGTCACAAGGTTCACATCCCATTTGGAGAAAATTTTTATAAAATACACCTAAGATAGCGACTAATCATCCTATCGTTACACCATAGCCCCCGGGGGCATGATTGATTGATCCCAATGCCAAAATAGAGTTCCGATCACACAGCCAGACATCACTCGGGCCAAGCAACAGATTGGCTTGGAGCACTTAAACAATGATCCAATCAAGCACCACAACAACTGCTCTGACTGAAAATGGATACCCTTGAAGATTTATCAGTGTATCATCAACAATTATTTTGTTCTTCTAATAAGTGAGTTAAATTTGTAGAGCTTTTTACCAGCGTGAAAGGTTCGAATTCATAAAATGGTATATCGTTCTTGTCAAATGGATAATAATCTCACATCTAACTTGAGATGGAGACACCACATGGTAAAAAAACTCTCAAAAACCATTACTATAAATAATTTAAGTAAACGTCATTTAAAATCTTGTCTCCTTTTATATATATATATATATATATATATTTTGATCCTGTCGACAAGCGAAGATCGGTTCTCACTCGAATGACTCGGTCTAACCAAGATGACCCGGTCTACTGTAGCTTGGGAGGTCGGACCGAAACAGAGCTCACAATGTGGTGGTGTGGTTGCAGAGTGGCAGCAATCCTCTCTTCAAGGCTCAAGGGAGGTTTATATAGGGGAAGGAAAAAGGTCTCACTCGTGCGGGATGTCACATCTCATTAAGAGTTGGTCAGGGGTCAGTCTGGGTTATGGGACATTTCAGTCATGGGGTGAGACTGACACAGCCGCCTGCCAGCCTGTAAGCCTTCCATTTCTGACCTTAATTAATGTTAGGCGGCTGTGTCAGGTAATGATTATGTCGGATGTCTTTTCCCCATAATGAAGAATCCTGATAGATCCGACCTCTCGGTGTCCAAGCTCCAACCCCCGACCCGAGGTCACTGAACTCTAGTTCCCGATCTCTTGGTGTCCGAGCTCTAGCGCCCGACCTCTTGGTGTCCGAGCTCTAGCGCCCGTCCCGAGGTCACCGAGCTCTAGTTCCCGACCTCTTGGTATCCGAGCTCTAGCGCCCGACCTCTTGGTGTCCGAGCTCTAGCGCCCATCCCGAGGTCACCGAGCTCTAGTTCCCGACCTCTTAGTATCCGACCGAGCTCTAGCGCCCGACCTCTTCGTGTCCGAGCTCTAGCGCCCGTCCCGAGGTCACCGAGCTCTAGTTCCCGACCTCTTGGTATCCGACCGAGCTCTAGCGCCCGTCCCGAGGTCACCGAGCTTTAGTTCCCGACCTCTGGCGTCCGAGCTCGGGCACCCGACCGGAGGTCACCGAGCTCTAGTTCCCGACCTCTTGGCGTCCGAGCTCGGGCACCCGACCGGAGGTCACCGAACTCTAGTTCCTGACCTCTTGGTATCCGAGCTCTGACACCCGACCGGAGGTCACCGAACTCTAGTTCCCGACCTCTTGGTATCCGAGCTCTGGCACCCGACCTGTGGGTGTTCTGTCTGCGCCTTCGACCCGGCCCGTGAGGTCGGGCAAGATCCGGCCTGACCCTTCTTGACCCGGGTTCTACTGGGTTGACTCTGACCGGACCCTCAATTCTCCTAAAAAACCGCTTGCCCGGATCATATATATATATATATATATATATATATATATATATAAAAAGAAGCCTTCTTCTTCTGACTTTGGTGTACATGTTACAATGAACAATGGATAAGAGGGCATATACACAACACAGATGATCATGCACAGGCTAGGCATCTGATTCAATTCCAAGATTCTTGAAATAATATTTGTCATAGTTGGAACAATATTTTAGAAGATTCAAAGTATCAGTAGTGTCCAGATGATAATTATTCTTCTTACTCTTCAGAGTTCAGAAACAATTTGGTGCGGGTTATTACTGAAGAACATGTATGATTAAAATTGACTTTACTGTTCAAATTGCTTACAAAAGCAACACATAGTTTCCATACCTTATTAAAAGTCCCTAGCACTTGTACTATAAGCCACATTTTGGTGGCACTTTAAGCAACGTTAGAGCCTTTAGAAAACATCACACACAGAAATCCACTATACTTCTTGGCTACCTGATTGCTTTCCAGAACTGTCTCATTCTTTGAAGCTGTGAAGTACTCGTCGTGGTGGTCGTGCTTCTGGGGTAAGTGCAAGTTTCGTAGCGGGGGCAGCGGAGGCGGCGGCCACCTTCCTCTCAATGCCGGCAGGTCTCTTTCCAGGTCTCTGAATGCTTCCATTCCTATCTTGTTAAGGTCTGCCATGGAAATTCAAGTACTTCTCTGTTAGATTATGAGGAGTTTGTTGTGCGGCAAGCCGATTTTATAGCAGATAAGCAAAAATCAAAAGAGCCCCTCCAATTACGTAGATAATCAAAAGAGGTTCATTTTTAAAAAAAAAAAGTTAAAAGGGTGTCCCACCACACACGTTTTATTTCGAGAATTCCCTACTTTCAACTTTTAACGTGTAGTAGCAACTATTTTTTAATTGTTATAATATATAACAATTATTGCCTAGTTACTATAATCATCCTGCCACGAAGCGAGGTGGTCTCGCAAGAGCACGCGGTCTCTTAAAGATCACGAGCTGCAGAGGCTGGCTCCGATCTGCAAAAAAAAGATTGATCCTGTCGCGAAGCGAGGTGGACTCCCAAGAGCACGCGGTCTCCTGAAGATCACGAGCTGCAGAGGCTGGCTCTGATCTATAAGAAAAAGACCGTTAGCGAACCCATCGGAAAAAATCCCCGATAAGACACTCCGACGGTCAAGTCAGTTCTCGGTGGCGGAAGGGTGAAAGCAATGGAACAGTAGCAAAAACACTATTGCGCGTACCTGGGAGACGAGGAGTGGAGAGACTTATATAGCCGGGGGAGCCGGCAGCTTCTGCCCGGCCTGCCACTCCATATCGTAAGCGAGCGCGGGGCAAGGTATGGCCAGTGTTGACGGGGGAGGCGGTGCATGCCCAAATAAGGCAAGGGGCATTGCCGGCTCATTAATGTGCTTCGTCAGGCGCCGCTCGGCCTGACAAGAATGCAAGCGGTCGTGGTACGGGGTGGCAGGGGATCAAGGTATCGGTGGGATATCCGCGATTTGAACCTGCATAGTATCAGGTCTACACCAACCCCGTACTTCGTCTGCTAGTCTTGTGTCAGGGAGTGGACGTTTCTGTGTATCGCGACAAAACCTCGAATGATAGTGCCGACTGGCGATTCGAGATGAACTCGAGCCTTACGTTTGTTATTGCCGAGGATAGCTGTGTTTCCCGAGTCAGGACATGCCCGAGTTGGAATACCTTGATTGGATCCAAAGTGAATCAGCTGAAGGCTCGGTACCCTTGCAGCTCGGGACTTTCCCAACTCGGCTCCTCGCCACAGGGGAGCTCTAGGGCTCCAGTCGGGGCTCCTCTGAGTTGGGCCTTCGCCTTCGCATAACCCAGGGGTTCTGACGTCCGTTGGCTTGGCGACCATTCCCCGGTCAAGGCCGGGCTGAACTGTCCGCTTGAGCCCTCTATTCGATGAACCTTCTGGGATCCTTGGTCTGGACCCCCTCTAACGGGATGTCAGGCTAACCGGTCCCCTTACGCGTAAGCTGGGTCGGGCCCATAAGTATAAGTCGGGATCATATAACATTATTTCTTACTTCCAGCATTATTATAATATTAATGATTCGTTGTTACAATGTGTAACTGGGCTCCAGATACACTTTGGTGCAAGATATGACTGACGAATATTTGATTCTCAAACTTTATAAAGAATCATGCCATTACTAGAATCCGAATGAATTCAATTCTTATCCATTATGGTTTGTCAGACCTCATAACCAGAAGGGTCGGTGCAAAAAGAAGAGTCAAAAGAAATTTCTTTTTGACCCCTTCATTCACCAGAAGTTGCCAACTTGTACAAGTTCAAAAGATACTGATTCAAGTTTAAATAATTAGTATGTATATTATGTTTTGAGTAAAATTTAGAAGGATAATTCGTTTTAATTTTTTTTATCAAAGGAAGTACTATCCTATCAGATTTTTTTTTTAATGCGCAATGATAGGGATAGTGAAAATAAGAGAGTGAAAATCATAGTAAATAATGTGGCATGACGTGATATGACGTGGCATGACGTGACACTTTACATGCACACGTCCAATTATCGCTTGGACACCATCGGCGGCCTTCGGCCGCCGTCCCGAATCAAACTATACTCTGGGAGGCACGGTGAACCCGTCGGAGATCGTGCATACAAGGTGCCACGTCATTCACTATAATTTTCATTCTTCTATTTTCACTCTCTTAATCATTATTCTTTTTTAATATAGGTATCTTCAAGTGCATATTGTTTAATCAGTTTTGACTTTTTAATAAATCGATTTTAAAATTAAATTCTAAACCAATTGAATAATTGTGTAAACAAGGTAATTTTGTGTTGCAGTTAGACTTTTATAATTATTATAACATCAATATTAAATTAAATGAACGAGTTAACTTCATATTTAAGCAAGTAAGACCGTAATTGTTACAATGTGAATTATAATAGTTACAGTCGTTGTTGCTACAATGTAAATTCTAATAAATATAAAATTATAATTATTATAACATGAATACTCTTGAGTAAGATAGTTGTATAATTTTATTGGGAGCTAATAAGGTGGGATACTTTTTTATAAATAAAATAAAATAAAAGAGGGTGTCATTGTAATAATTCCAATAGAGGAGGCATTTTATTTTTGGAGAAAAAACTCCTTCCACCGGTTAAGAATGTAATATTAAATCAGGTAGTAAATAAATCTGGGATAATTGACTCGACCCTATAAAAATTTTTTACATGTCATCAGGATAAAGTTTTCCACATATCATCGGATAAATCGAAAAACGCTCGTAGTTGACAGTCTAGAAGCTCAGTATTTCAGGATTCGCGGTCCATTTGAAGATTTTTTTTTTGTAAAATACATCGTAATTAGGGATGGAACTGAAATATTTAAAATACCGATTAATCATCCTATAGCTGTATTATAATCCTAGGAGTTATAAATTGACTTAAGAAGGAGTTATGAGAAGTGTCTAAAATGAACGTAACCATCTCACTGTGTTCAGAGTCGATCCGCTGCTGTCAATTCGTTGAGAATTGGGATGATGGCACAATTCAAGAGTAATTTTGTTTCTCCCTCTTGGGGTTCTAAGAGTAATATATCTTCTGTAAGGCCAACATCAGTTGGTGGTCTTGTCTCGGGTGGTTCAATTGTAAAAATGTGAACCGTCATTTTAATAATTTTTTGTCCCGATTTATAAGTATTCAGAGGGAATAAATTAAGATTTTACTGGTACGGTAAGGCGCCTGAGGCCAGGAGGATTTAAGTCAGTGGACCAGATTTTTACCCCGTGTGCGATCGACGACTCTCGAACCTGAGACTTTCGATACAAACAGTCAACCATTTTACCAACCAAGGCAGCCCGTGGGTGCCTCTGGTGGTTCAATTGGTGGGGAGGGATACAGGGCACAAGCAGCTACTTCATTTGTTCCCAACTCCAAGAATAAAGAAAACAGAAACGAGAGCAAGAACCATCCGGGCTCTGGAAGGTTAGCCTCAAAAACTTTTTAAACTTTACGGATTATCTTTGATTAGGATTTTGTTGAATTCATTGTGAAACTACGAAATGTGATGAATTAGACTGCAAAATGTTCTCGTTGCCACTATTTTTACACTTATTTCCATCCAATAATCTCCTATCAAAGATCCATACAGCCAGTACTTTCAAATAATGACAAATAGCATGGGCATGTTGTGTCTTTCAAAGTGAAGATCTATATATATATATATATATATAAAACGGTGCCGACTGTTGGGATGCACTTTATGTATATATTGTTTCCCTGGTGAGTTATACTGTATGTTGCAATGATGATCGATCGATCAAATATGTTTGCCTCGTCCTTGTAATGTGTTTGCATTGTCCTTTAGCTAGATGTGTTCCAACCCTGCCGCCATGGACAGTAGAAAAAATGATGGAACTTACTGAATCAGCATGTCATTGGATATGGTGGAAAATATAATGATGAAGACGGTCAGTGGAAAATTCCCATTTGACCTACACAAAGTAACTCTTCTTTCAAGATTATCTTTAGAATTTCAATGCCATCCAAACTCCAAGTTATTTGTTTTTTGTCAAATGACTTGTAACTCGTCAAATGTGCAACTTTGCCACGAGACTTTTTTTACAGTTTACCAACTTGTAAGATGGGTAGAGACTAGAAGTTATGAATTCATGAACCAAGTACTATAAAATTGTAGATGTTCAACTTCTTATTTTCTACTACGGCATACTGCGTAATTACATATATTATTCTTATAAATAATCCGACCACAGCATATTTTATCTACAACACTAGCAAGTTTTATGTTGTGCAAAAATTATTACTAAATGCATTTTTTTTGTAATTAAGGTCTTGCGGCCAAAATATTGTGGATGGTCAAGTCACCAATTAATAAACTTACCAATGTGTGTTACTCCTCGGAGATTGTTAGTGGAGATGAAGAAAGAATTTCTATCTGCGAGGGCTATCATTGAGGTCTTGTTGACGTTGACAAAGTTATCATGACCCGAGAAAAAATGGGGTTGAACTATACTCTTTGTTGACGGGATTGATGTGAGCTAGAGGAAGGCGAGGTCATCAGAAATGTCTGTGGAGCTATAGAAGGGCGTCACCATGCGCGGTAGGGAAAACTAAATTGTCGGAAGGGCTTGCGGGGAGTAGAGAAGTACAGGAGAGGGTTAGAATGGAGGTCGGAAGTGTCCCGGCTCTTCTACTGCGACGCTCAAGTTAATCTCTAGTCTGAGAGATGAAAATGTGAATAGTAGTAATTGCGCATATGTAATTGTATATAAAAGTATACGTGTACCTTGGTTCGCGGAGACAGGATTTTTTTTTATAGCATGAAGGAGTGAAATGTGTATCGAGGCATCTAAATGGGAGGACCAATCGGAGTAGAGCTAGGTTCTATGCCAAAAGTAGAAGATACGGAGCCTGGAGGTGACTGGGGGTTAGTCAAAGGCGCCAAGTCGACAGTGGAAAACATGGAGCCAAAGGTTGACTAGGGGTCAGTCAAGGGCACTAAGCCGGAAGTAGACGACACGGAGCCAGAGGTCGATTGGGGGCCGTCAAGGGCGTTGAGCTAGAAGTAGATAGCATGGAGCTAGGAGTCGAGTGAGGGTCGTCAAGGGCACTGACCTAGAAGTAGATGGCATGAAGTCGGGGCAGATTGGGGCCGTCAAGGGCAGTGAGCTAAAAGTAGCTGGCACGGAGTAGACCTGACCCGAGCCGGGTCCAGCCCAGAACCAGCGCGGGTCAACGGGCTGAACCGGAACCGGCCCGGCAGGATGCCAGGCCGGTTCCGGTTCCAGCGCCCAGAACCCGCAAACCGGCGGTTAACCGCCGGGTCCGTTGGAGGTTTTTTTTATTTTTTTTATTTTATTTTCGACGGATGTGATCATTTGTCCGTTTTTTGATCAATGACTATGATTTAGTAATCGTTATCATCCAAACTCTATAAATAGGGAGCTCATTTCATCATTTTCACACACAAACACAACTTCTCTTCTCTCAATTTCTCATTCTCAACTCTCTAACTCTCAACTTCTCTCCGCGTTCTTCATCGACGATAATGGAAGGAGGTCACGGAGCTTCATCATCTTGATCTCGGAGGGGAAAAGAAATTGCATACGAGGATCTCAACCTTCAAATTCAATCCACCGATGATGAGACCAAGGCTCAGCCCCAACGCCCTCCGATCCCCGAAACGCAAAGAAGTACCGATGCAATTACTTCTAAGGTTCGGGAAAATCCTCCTTTAAAATCGTCTATTTTCCCTAAACATTTTGAGAACGTCACACTTCCGTCGGGAGAAATACGTGCAAAATGCAAACATTGCAATGCTTCCTACAAATTCCAAGTCGGCGGCGGCTATGGTTCGTTGAAGACATGTAGAAATGAAGCACCCGACAGAATATGGGATTGACCGCTCTCAAACACAATTATCTAGATTTTCTAGCGGTAGTAGTACTGATTCTGGTTTATTTTTATATTCAGATAATAAATTAAGAGAATCATTAGCTAAATTTGTTTCCGTAAAACATCTTTCTTTTAGTTTTGGATCTAAATGCACATTTAAAGATTTTTATAAAGAATCTCTTAATCCTGCTGCTAAACGTGTACCTAGGACTATACTAAATCGTACAATTAAAAGATTAATAAAACAAGGAAAAAAGAATTTAGTAAAATAAATAATAAAGTTTCTTTATGTTCCGATATTTGGAAAATCATTGGCAAACTCATTTTTATATGAGTATAACATGTCATTGGATTGATAACTCTTGGATCCTTCAAAAAAGATTATTAGCTTATAAAGTTTTTGATGAATCACATACTGCTCATAACATTGCATAATTATTACACATAGTTTTAGAAGAATATGGATTTACTCATCAAATATTTTCAATATCATTAGACAATGCTAGTTCTAATACCACTTCAATAGATGAACTAAAATTTAGTTGTCAATCTGTCATTGGAAGTTTATTTTTTTACATTCGTTGTGTATGTCATATTTTGAATTTATGTGTTAAAGATGGATTAAAACTTTTACAAAATTATATTCAACCAATTAGAATCACAATTTCATTCTTATAGTCCCATCCATCTATGATGAAACAATAGGGTAGATTTTGTAAAGCTAATGAAATGCTACCAAAAAAATTTCCACGTGATGTTCCAACACGTTGGAATTCAACATATCAATTATTACAAGATTCTTTTCAATATAAAGATTTATTATGTTTATTTTTTGCACAAAATAGTAATACTAATATATATTTATTTTCACAACAATGGAATATTTGTAATAGTATTTGTGAAATTTTAAAAGTTTTTAAAGATGCAACTGAACAACTTTCTGGTGTTTATTATCATACTGCTCATTTAATTTTAGTAAATTTTTGTAGTATAGTATTAATATTAAATGAACATGTAAGGGGGCGCTTGGTAAGCGGGTTTAGAAGGTGGGAATGAGAATGAAATCTATTTCATTCCCATTGATGATGCTTGGTATACGAGAATCGGAATCAAAATAAGGATACCCTTGATTTCATAACCCACCCCCACTAGGTTATCACCAAACTCATAAACTCCTCAATCAAATCCATTACCATTCCCATTGCCAAATTTATACCAAGAGCCTCCTAAATAATGAAGCTTTAACTTTATGTATAATAGCTATGAAAACTAATTGGGAAAAATATTTTTATTTAATTCATGAAATTTATTTAATTGTATTTTCTTTAGATCCTAGATTTAAATTAGAAGTTTTACAAGAAATGTTAACTTTATATTATGACCCATTAATTCCTATTAAAGATTCTTCCTCTCCGGATCCAGCTAATATTGTATATAATATTAAAAATTATTTATATGATCTTTATAATCAATATTATGTTAAATATGGAACACAAACTAATATTTCTGAAACACAACAACCTATTACTACTAATTTAAAACTTACAAAAGCCCAACTTTTGTAAAAGAACGGACGAAACGTCCACGAGGATCCTCAAGTTCGACACAGGAACTTGAGAATTATTTTACGACTTCTTTTGATTTTAATGAAACAGATAGCGAAGACTTCAACATCTTGAAGTGGTGGTCACAGAAGGCTCAAAACTTTCCCATTCTCTCCATGATCATAAAAGAAATTTTACCTTCTCCAGTGTCGACTGTTGCTGTGGAGCAGACGTTCAATGTCGGCGGTAACATATTAGATGAACGACGATCAACTATGTCTCCCGACTCATTGGAAGCTCAAGCATTACTTGATGATTGGACCAGATCAGCCGAGAAACGAATCCAAGAAATGTAACTTTCAGAAGACGAAGTCGAAGAATTTGATACCGAAGGAACAAATACAACGAGAACGTGAGGAAATGCAAGTGAGTGAGAAAGGATATAAATGTAAAAAATATAAAATGGTAAAAATGTAAAAGAACTACGTGGGCTTTGATTCCCCTAACACCCTGTTTGGAAATAGGGATGGAAATAGGCCAGGCGGCCTGTCAGGGGCCTGTGGCCTGGCCTGTATTTGGCCTGACCTGTTTAAAAATAAAATAATAATCAGACCCTTTTAAAAGCCTGTTTTTCTTATTAGGCCAGGCCCAGACTCAATATAAAGCCTATGAGGCCTGACAGACCAACCTTAGCCTGTTAAAATTACATTATACAAATTATCAAAATAAAGTTTTGATCCTTAAACCTCTGCAAGCAAACTCTTATCTATACCCTACTAGCCAACACATCACAAATTTATTTTCATTATATCATACATATTTTATATATTTACTTTGGAAGGAACATATATATTTATGATATTTTTAACTAATTTGTTAAATTAGTATTTTGGATAATCAAATATTCGAATTGAATTATTATATTTTATATAATAGAAGTATTTTTGATAATTGAATTAAATTATGTGTTAATTGGAGAAAACTCCCTAATCCTAAACTTGTCTTTGCATGCACTCCCCACCTAATAAATTCTTTGCTTTCACTCCCTAATGAATTGAGTATAAAAGAGTACAAACTCAGTATAGATTATAAAGATTTGAGTATAAATTGTTTGAGATTGAGTACTAATTTAAGAAATTTGAGTACAAAATTTCGGTGACCTCTCATATGAAAATCTTGATATGGTGAGTATAAAAGAGTGAAAACTCAGTATACATTATAAAGATTTGAGTATAAATTGTTTGATATTGAGTACTAATTCAAAAAATTTGAGTATAATTTCGGTGACCCTTCATGCGAAAATCTTGATGTGGTGGATGCGATCTTACATACTCAAATTTTTAAATTTTATACTCAAATTTTTTCAAATAATACTCAATCTAAATCAATTCATACTTAAATTTTGATAATGTATACTGAAATTTTTACTATATACTAAAACAATGTATACTCAAATTTTTTTAAATAATACTCAAATTTCTTAAATTAGTACTCAATCTCAAACAATTTATACTCAAATCTTTACGATTTATACTGAATTTTTACTGTTTTATACTGATAAAAAAAATAACACACAAAACTGTCTTGTCAATCCCATCAGGGAGTGCATGCAAAGAAATTTTTGGTTGGGGAGTGCATGCAAAGCCAAGTTTGATGTTGGGGAGTTTTCTCAAATTTTCCCTTAAATTATAGGCTTTGTAAACAGGCTACAGGCCAGGCTAGGCTATTGAACAGGCCAGGCTCAGGCCTAGAATAAAGCCTGTAACAGGCCACAGGCCAGGCTCAGGCCTGTTTGCTATTATACAGGCCTGGCCTGTTAAGGTGAAAGCCTGACCTGGCCTGTTTCCATCCCTATTTGGAAAGGAAGGAATTGGAATTCCTTTGGGAATTGGAATTCAATTCCATTGTTTGGTAGCAATTTTTAGGAAGAAATTGCTAAGGAATTGAATTCCAATTCCTTTCAAAACTCTCAAAACAAATCACACCTAAACACATGTGATTTATGAACGGAATTCACTTAAACAAATTAAATTACCAAATCGCCCCCTCATAAAACAAATTAAAGTTGCTCAGGCTCCATCCTCGCAGGATAAAATCGTAAAAGTATAACAATTGAATTGAATTCAATTCTGTTTTTATAATTCATTCTAAACATGAGAATTGGAATTCAATTTCGACCGGAATTGAATTCCAATTCCTTACTCAACATGTTTCCAAACAAGGTGTATGTGGATACGTAGGTAACTTATATAAGTGCAAGTCTTTTTTTTTAAATTTTTTTTTAATTTAATTTTTAATTTTTAATTTTTAATTTTTAATTTTTTTAATATAATAATCTTGAACCGAGACGAACCGTGAATTGGACCGTGAACCGGCGGTTCCGAACCGTGAACCGTAACCGTCTTAGGCGGTTAAGGTTAAGGGTCGACCTCCCATGAACCGTCGAACCGACGATTCCGAACCGTCGAACCGTCGGTTTCGAACCGTGATCGAGTCTAGCACGGAGCCACGAGTTGATTGAGGGTCGTTAAGAACACTGCACCTGAAGTAGACGGCATGGAGCCGTGGTCGATTGGGGCCATCCAATTGGCGGGATCAATCAGGATACTAAAATGGAGCTGCCAAATCACCAAGGGGACTGATCGAAATGCTGGAAGAGAGCTACTGCGAGGATCAAAGGTTGGATCGGTCCTCAGAGCTTGGGAAGGTGATGGAGTCGTCGGCTTGGATCTTGCCGGTGGCGGCGGCGAAGATGCTGGGCTCGTAGCAAAGGGTGAAGTGGAAGATGACGGAGTGCCTGTTCACGTGAACTATAGAGACTGGTGATGGAGGAAGTGCAATGGTGACGTGAGTCTGGCTGCAACAGTGGAGTTGGCGTGAGAGGAGGTAGGGGAGGCACAACAGGGAGAAGGAGGCGACATTAGCATTTGGGTCTACACGGGGAGAAGTGGGGTTGCTCAGGAGGCGAAGTCGCTGGGCAGCGATGGCCTTGGAGAAGAGGGCGGCTACGACGGTGAAGACACAGGGCGGCGATGGCCTTGGAAAATGGGGCAACTTCGGTGGTGAAGCGGCTGGGAGGCAATCGGTGCGTTAAAAATAGTTCGCGTGAGGATGGTCTTGGCAGTGGTGGTGAGGAAGATGAGAGAAGGCCGCATTGGAGTGATCCCAAAGACTAGGGAGGCAGCGTGAGGGAGGGGCTGCAATGTCATGAGGACGGGACCTCTAGAGGCAGTGGTGGCCCAGCGGACCAGCGGCGCAGTGGTGGTTGTCTGGTTGAGGCCAAGAGGGCTCGTCGCTAGAGACTCTAGGAGGAGAAAGGCAACCTGAGAGAGGCATGGCTAGAGTGCGGCAAGGGCTTGTGCCTAGCGGCGGCGAAGGCAGCGAAATCGGTTTGGTTGATGTTGAAGCTGGTGAGGAGGGAGAGCTATGGTTGCATCTGGCAGATTCCGTCCGTGAGAGAGATGGAAACCCGGTGGCCTCTCGGTTTCAAAAAGATGGATCCGCCAACACTTCAGCAGTCTCTTGGTCTCTGTCCCACGAGATTTTCAGAGAGAGATAAATCACGAATTTACTGAGGGTGGAAAAGACGTCTGGGGGTCGAGAGAATTTTAAGTCAGTAGACCAGGATTTTAACCTCGTGCACAACGACTCTTGACCTCATGATCTTCGTTTCAAACAGTAGGCGTCTTACTCACTCACCCAGCCCCGTGGGGGCCTATGGCTAGGAAAGCCGGTGGCCTCTGGCGAGGAGGGGAGGAGGTGGAGTCCCTCCATTCCAGTTGGTGTTCCCGGAAGAAAAACAAAAAGGGCATCCCTTCCGTTGCAAAAAGGTGGAACCGTCACCTTAGCGGCTCCTATTACTGGTGGGATAAGGCGTCTGGGGTCGAGAAGATTTAAACTAGCAGACATGATTTTTATCTCGTGTGTGACTGACGACTCTCGAATCTGAGACCTTCGTTGTAAGCAATCAAATGTCTTACCAATTGAATCAGCCTGTGAGGATAAAAAGAGATGGTGACTAAATGATGAAACTTTGCCCTCGTATTATTATGTGATTGGGGAAGAAATTTTTTATATAGAATATAAAAATTTATATCTTCACTAATTTCATGACTCAAAATTAAGATGTTTAATAATAATTTATTAATTTTTTATCATCACAATTACGCTAGTAGAAACGCTTCTCATGCGATGATGGAGCATCCCTACAAGGAGTGAGAGAGCCTCTCCCACTGGACTCAAACATAGTCCCACGGTCAATTTTTTTATTTGTCATTGTACTGAAAAATTCGTATAATAATTAATTATTTGAAGAGTCTAAGTACCAAACTGTAGCATGGGTCAAATGTTATCATGTTTGATCCACTATAATAAATCGCTCGACTTTGATAGATAATTCATTTGTTTAACATATTGAGTAATGATATGCATAATGAAAGTGAATACTTCAGTGAAAATTTTAATCGTCAATCGACGGCATGTTCAATGTTCGATCATCGATCGGACACTACCGACGGCCTTCGGCCGTCGCCCCGAACCAAACTATACCCTGGAGGGCATGGTGAACCCGTCGGGGATCGTCACAATTGTGATCTCGCATCATTGACCGTCGATTTCGATGGGTTAATCGTTGCCGGCGATCCTGACAAGTACACCGTCCTCCCAAAGTATAGTTTGATTCGGGACGGTAATCAGAGGCCGCCAGTGGTGTCCGATCGACGATCGAACATATACACATTAACTGCACGTCATTCACTATAATTTTCACTCTCCCAAATTTACTCTTCAAATCATTTCCCTAATCATAATATCTAGATTAGTAAGTCTCATAATTTATCTTTTTCTGATGAACTTAGGATAGATTAGCGAGGGTGCTGGGACGAGTGAATTAACTTTTGCCACTATTAAGCAAATGACTCGTCTAATTTCTAATTTTTATAATTGTTATAGTATAGCGAAAATGCAATTAATTATCTTTCAAGTATTCACGGTTTGATCTCCAATTATAAATTTTATAAAATAAAAATTCCTCCAAATAGGGCTCGTAACATGGGATGTTGGACTTCTAGAATGTTCGTCGCGAGCACTTCACGATCTACCTAGTGGTCGGTGGGAAACTTTAGTGAGGTCGGGCCAGTCACCTCAAGTTCAACATTACCCAACCTAATTAATCATTTTTGCTCCCGAGGCTATAGTACAGCGGAAGGGTGACTAGTTATCTACCAAGTACCCGCGTTTCAATCCCTATCTACGTGAATTTTATAGGTTTTTTTTCTAAATGGGACACGTAATCGTGGGATATTAAACTTTTGGATTATCTGCTGTGAGCACTTCCCGATTTACTTTGGTGGTTGATGGAAAATTTTCGTGGGACCGGGGCAGGACTTGATGGAACACACATAAGGGAAATCTTATCCTAGTGCTCGGGTCCTCGAGTCGGTGAAGGATGACGCATCCGAGGGACCGCCGGATAAGGAGCAACGAAGTGGAGCTGAGGGAAGCATACTTCAAAGCATATGCGAATGATGACATCAGGATAAGCGGGGGGCTTGGATGCATCCGAGGACTTAGTAGAATACACATAAGGGAAATCTCATCCTGGTGCTCAGGTCCTTGAGTCAGTGAAGGATGATGCATCTGAGAGACCGCCGGATAAGGTGCAACGGAGTGGAGCCGAGGGAAGCAGACTTCAAGGCATACACAAAGGATGATATCGGGAAGAGCCGAGAGCTTGGATGCATCCGAGAGAAGAGAGCCGAAAGAAAAGAGCTTCAAAGGATGACTCCGGAGAGGATGAGTGTGAGTGTGTAACCATATCAGTCGATTGGTGTCCCTACCAGTCGACTGAACTTTCTATAAGTTTCGAACAACAAGATCAGTCGACTGGTCCGTTCGAAATCTAGTTGTTTGGCTAAACACCAGTCGACTGGTCCTAGTAGCAATCAATTGGAGTCGGGGGCTAAGCTGTTTTGTTAACAACTTTCTCCTCTATTTAAAGGGAAGCTTGAGACTTGAGAAGGATTAGTTATTTTTTGTGTAAGACTTTCTTGCTCAAGTGCTTAAGCTTCCAAGTCTACTCTCTTTCTCAAACCCTAGTTCTTATCTTGTGAAGGGAAGAGAGACTTTGTGAGAAGTTGCACTCCACTGAGAATTTGTGAGCTCTAGCCAGAAATTATCGGAGATTAATCCATCGAAGGATTAAGGGGTCGTACGCTTCAAAAAAATGTCATAGAGTATAAGCAAGCAATCTCTGAACCATGTAAGAGGTTAAGTGTTAGCATTGTTTTTAATTATAGTTTACATTTCCGCTTGTGCATTAACTTTGTAGGAAGAAACCAATGAATTGGGTGAGAAGCTATCCCCCCCACTAGCCGGAGGTAAATCTGAGAGTTTTTTTTTGTTGACTTTGTCGAGATTCAAATCCTTACCCATTGTATTAATATTTGTCCCATAATAACTAAATCAATCGTGTCTCGGAGGTAATAAGGGGTTCAATATTAAAAAATGATTAACTAGATTAGGTAATGTCGAAATGACCGACTCAGTCCAATGAAAATTTTCTACTGACCGTTAGGATAAATAAAAAAATATATATAAAAACTTATCCTAATAATTAACATTCCTAGGTCTACTACTTATTAAGAAAAAAATCTCAATAATATAGTATAGTTAAGTTTTAAATTTTAAATTCCTGACTTATTATTATTCGAAGGTCTACTCTCCCCCAGGGTGATAGAGATTGGATTGATTGAAGGTTCCTCTACTTGGTCAATTTTCTTGACTTGATATATCTAAGGGGAAAAAAATTAAAAAAATATATTTTTTTTTCATTCATAAGATAATTAATCAATTAATTTCCTTGACCAACTTTAGTTCATTTCTTTTAAATTCTGTAATTGAAAGTTAAGGCTATTTTGATATTAAGAAAATTTTGAGAGTGCTTTGTGTAAAATCCATTAGTTGTTAAAATTAAACCGTTATTATTTGGTTCTCCGGCCGGTTCGATCGGACGGCCAGTGTAACTCAAGCGGAGAGGTCGGCAACGGATGGGGCAATTCCGTCCGTGCCATCACTATCCTACGGTGCGCGATTATTAAAGCACTCACGTGGGCCTCGGCCTCCATCCATGTGGCGTCTCCGTCTTCTCCTTAACGGCGTTTCTCGATGGTGACGGTCATTTGACGACGCCGTCGCGCTTCGAGTTTTGGGAATCCACACGGTGGTTAAAGAAAAAGAAAATCCCCCAAATTTCTTCTCCCGTTCGTTGATCCGGAGAGGCAGCAGGCTTTCGAGAGTGAGGGAGCGACACGATTGGTGAAGAAGAGGAAGTGCGGCCCTGGTTGGAGATGCTCGTGGAGGCAGAGGTTGTGCCCTCAAACTTTCCGGTCCCCGGCGTGCAGTGCCGATGCGGGTCCGGAGTCGTAGAGGAGGTCGCCTCAGCAGCTGTGGATGCGACGTCGACCTTAGGGAATCCGTCTCCGGAGGTTCGACGGGACGATGGGGGAGCAGATGGTGCGGATGCCGATCTTGCGGTTTCGGATATGGTGAGATTTGGGTTTTGATTTATTTTTTTCCGCTAGATTTGTAGCCGACTCTTTCATGTAGTTATGAGCGATTTTGTTGTGTTCCTTCATTATTTGTCGAATCAGTTAAATTTCTTCAGTTTCGTGCATGATATTGAGAATAGTAGTCAGGAATTTATATTAATCTGTGTTTTGTTAAGTATAGTTGGATATTTTCTTTGGCTATACCGCAGTCTGGAAATCAACACTAATTATAAATTTCCCGTTTTGTAAATGAAATATAAATATGCACTTGAAGTTGAGACGTGGTTGTTGTTGTTTTCATATTGAGCCTGATTTTTTTCCCCCCAAAATTAGTGAGACTGGCAGTACAGAACTCACACATGTTAACTATAACGTACTAAAAATGCCGATTTTACAGTTATGTAAATCTGTACAGTATATGTTGTGCGAATTTGTTTGTTTGGCTACAACTTAATAGTACTTTGTAGGTAATCTAGTATTATCATGTCTTTGAGATCATACAATCTCATTCGTTTATATGAACTTTTGATTTCTCAGGCAGATTCTATGCATGTGCAGTTGACATTGATGGATGAGACTTTTGTTGTTTAGTTATGAATATGTAATGACCCAAATATTTGGTATCAGTTTATAATGTTTATTTTGTCATAATAACCTTCCTAGATTTCCTTGAGGGAGTATTTGATAATAAAGCTAGAAACGAGTGTTCAATTGTTTATAGTGAAATAATCTTTTAAACTTCCATTGTGAATCACCGGCTTATTATTATTTCATGGAGATTTATAGCTGTAGTGCTGTAGATAGACGATGTTATTTTATAACTGAGATAAGATTAGATAACATTGCATGTTGGTATAGGTAATCCAGAATATCATTGGCAAGTTATTAGTCTAAATATTCTGAAAGGGAAATCACATGCATTGGTAAATCACATCCATCAGAACTTTCCTACTAAAACTCAAACATGCAATTTTTACCTATATAGTCATTGAGAATTTGGAAAGCCCAAAGGTTAACATGCAATGTTCCCTTGAATATAATGTTACCATGTTGTCACCATCGGTGGTTCTTGTTAGCTGATTGAAGGTGAATTGAATTCAAGTTCTGTGAAACACAATTAATTTTTTTTATTGTTTAAGAAAGCAGTTGTATTGGCTGTTCATGTCGCCACTTGGGTGTAAGTGATGAAAAACTTACGCTACCCTAGAACAAGTTTGCACACACCTTATGCGAGCTGCACACGGAATATGCAAGACAAGCATATCATTTATAGTTAATGTCCAAGTTAAAGTTCAATCTTATAGTGATTTGGTCAAATTGGTTTCTTCCAAATAAACTAACAAATAGCATGATTGCTTAGGTTATGAGAATGTTCTTTTATCGTATTTTCTTTGGTTAACTAACACATATTGTATGCTTATTATCCTATATGACTGCTCGAGTTCATTTGGGAAGTTTTTCTGAATGGAACTACAGATTACTTAGGTTGACTAAAATGTGATGTATTAAGTAAACATTTCTACATGGATTGCTTAATTTGATATATTTTGTGTTCAATGTGGATTTATGCATGTTGTCGTAGACAACATTTTTCCTTGTTGCCGGTATAATCCTTGTTAATTAACATTTTTTCTATGGACCATTTGGTTAGCAAAGCAGTTAGAACATGGGAGCTTATGGCTGAGTCAGCAGCCCAGCTTTTCACACCTTAGAGCTTAAAATAAGGAGAAACAGAACTGGACCTTTCCTCTTCCCATGAATTACATGAATGAGAAATGAAATGAATGACATGAAAAGCATCCCTGCTGATTGAGACCCAATCACCCAATACAAAAATAGATAAGAAGAAATTCGTACACCTCCCATAGAGTTACTTGCATATATGTTTGCATACTGCTAATGGATTATGTTGTGGCTTCACTGCATATATATGGTCTATTACCTAGTTCGAAAACATTGTTAGGGTCCATCATTATAATCCGAAGTTTTGACCGGTTGAGTCATTTATCTCAATTCGTGGTAAGCAAACTTCTCACACATCGCATACAGGGGCTGCATGTTAACTTTAATGAATTGTTAGAGTAGGATGGATTTTGCTCCCATCCTATTTAATTTATGTAATTTTTATGCATTTAATTTTGACTAGAAATAACAGGGTGCTAGTAGTGATTTTAATTTATGGTTTTATTCAAAAGAATTCAGCTGTCCGAACATGAACTTTCAACTTTAGGATTCATTTAAAACATTTCCAATTGCATACAGTTCGATACATATACAACTCTATTTTACCTACAAAAGCAATTTAATAACCTTCACAGTCCAAGGCCTGGTAAATTATATAATCACAGAGTTTAAATCATGTAATATAGTTGATTAATTGTTCTGAAGTGTCTATTCTTGGAAAGTAACAACTTGACCCTGAAGCAACAAAGACATAATCGGTGCTTTAGGAACACCTGAAGGGGCTGTCTGGAAAGTGCACATGATTTGTTTGCCTTATTTTATGCTATTAAAGACAAAACATTGCTCACTATATCATCAAGTAACTTAAATGACAAATTGAGCCCACATGGGACCACCTCATTATATTCAGACAACAGTATCATTGTAGCTTTTACGTTTCAGTATGGTGCTTTTGATCTTTCAGTTTTCTTCAACATCCATCGCTAGGTACTTTTTTCTATTTGTTGCTCATTAATTATTTATGTTGTTCTTTCTTGCCTTCTGAGTCGCAAGCTTAAATTTACTTCAATTATTATATTTTTCAGAATAATACTTTGTATTTCTTGTAATCCATCATGTTTGTCTTATACTATTACAATTAAAATCCATTGACCTTTGGTGGCTGCTTATTGTGGTCAAGTATCTCAAAATTAAGAATAAAGGAAATTGATATTGTTTGGATCTATAGCAGAGTTTTTTTTTATAGAAATATTCTCAATTTTCTCTTTTATTGCGTTATTGCATTCATGACAAATGACAATAACATATACAATCACCAGACATGAGAATCATTTATTCTGTAACCGCGCTTGTATTGATGTGAGCTTCGCTGATGCTGAATACGACTGTAATAATATAATGTCTTTCCTTTATTGAGAACCTTCCTCTTTAGCCGGCAGGTTACAATGACATAAAAACATATTATTTAGAATTTTCTTGTCCTGTTAATCTTGCTGTTGAAGACATATCTTTGAAAACTAATAATGTTTTAGGTCGCTGAAGACCCGGTCAAAATCCTACAGAATGACATTTGACTCATCAATTACCTTTTCTGGTTATTCATTTGGTTTCTTCTTTGAATTGGATGCATTTTGCTTCTGGTTATTGGTTGTTGCATGTATTGATCTAGATAAAATTTTGTTATAAATCACATGGTTGCTTTGGTTCCCAAAAGAAGTTTGTGCTCAATTAATGAGTTCTGCAATTTTTTTGCTATGATTTTGACTCAGGGCACAAGATCATCACTTGTTGCAATTGATCCCGTTAGATCATATCAATTTGTTCCTAACCTTCGTTCTGGTAGCTTTGCCAATGTCGGACCTAGGAGATACATGGAAGATGAACACATTCGCATTGATGATCTCTCAGAAAATTTGGGCTCTATGCTTAGATGCCCAACTCCTAGCGCCTTCTATGGGGTAACCATATAACTTCACTCGGTAAATGGCCTTAATTATATTGCTGCAGATAATAGTTTCTTTACTAGAAAAGACCTTGCTTATACAGATATTCGATGGCCATGGCGGTCCAGATGCATCTGCCTATATTAAACGGCATGCCATTAGGATTTTATTTGAAGATGCTAGCTTTCCGCATGCAGATGAGCCTGATGAGGATTTCATGAAATCAGTTGAGAACTCAATCAAAAGTGCATTCCAGTTTGCTGACCTTGCTTTGGCCGATGAGTGTACTATTAGCAGCTCTTCTGGAACTACAGCACTTATAGCACTGGTGTTTGGCAGGTATGTAATTCTGAAAGTAATCACAATGGGTCTTTGATGTGTCTAAAGTGTAGGTGTTAAAAGGCAGTTTATGATAATCTTCTTTCTCGTGAGGTGGTTATATATCAGATTTTTAGATATACATGAGTCATAATTTTACTTTTCGAGGAACTTTTTGTCTCCTATTGAATTTGATCCAATGTTCAATTGGTGTTGCCTGAGGATCTCGTTTGGTTTCTGTTGTTGGTTGTTCAAATGAAGAATTTTATTACATCTCGTCTGCTCTCTTTCAATCAGGGATTTCCATTTACTAGTTGACTAGTTCTTTTTCCACAGGCTTCTCGTGGTCGCCAATGCAGGGGATTGCCGAGCTGTTCTATGTAGAAAAGGTGAAGCAGTTGAAATGTCGCAAGATCACAGACCCACAAATGCAGTCGAGCGCCAGAGGATCGAGGCATCTGGTGGTTACATTGATGGCGGTTACCTCAACGGTGTGCTCTCCCTCACCCGCGCCTTGGGCGACTGGGACATTAAAGAGCCTCGAGGCTCTCCTTCCCCTCTCATTGCAGAGCCCGAGTTCAGGCATGCTCTTCTCTCAGAAGATGATGAGTTCCTAATTATAGGATGCGACGGCATATGGGATGTGATGTCGAGCCAGCATGCTGTCAACATAGTGAGCAAGGGTCTGAGGCGGCACGACAACCCTGAACTGTGTGCCAGAGAGCTAGTCTCGGAGGCACTAAGGCTGAAGACATTTGACAATCTTACCGTGATTGTTGTGTGCTTCTCAGATGAATACTCCATGCCGCAAGGCGACCAACCGCAATTGTGCAAATTTAGGTGTTGCAAAAGCTTGTCGATCGACGCCCTTTGTAACCTTAAGATCTGGTTGGGTAAAAATGGCCGGAGTTGAAACTTCCAAGATCCTTGTAGATAACTCAACTGGAAGGCACCACAAATCCTGAAACATACTCCGTGATCCTATTTCTGCGGGTTAATTAGAATGGCCATAGAGTAGCCAACCAGTTTTGTAGTTTTTTTTTTTCCCAGTCGCCCATTATTTTGATGGTAATGACATTAGAGTGTTTTCACTTTTCTCTGTAAATAATATTAAACTAAGGATGATGCATCAGATTGAATCATTTTTTTATGGCTGAGTGAGTGCATTAGCAGACTTAATTTAGTATACCGTAATTTTTTTATGGTTAAGTAAGTGCATTAGCAGACTTAATTGTAGTTTTTATGGGATGAATTGACGGTTAATATGTTATCATCATGACGTATAAAGGATAAAGTAGTTTTTATGGAATGAATTGATGGTTAATATGTTATCATCATGACGTATAAAGGTTATTGGTTAAATTCTAACGAAGTCAAATGTTTATTTTCTTTTTTTACGTTAACTCGTGTTTAGAATGAGTAGTCTTCATGTTTACTTCTTCTTTTGATTTTGAGACTTAATTTTTATTTTTAGTGAGTTTGACATATTCTGTTTGTGTGCATTGTGGATTGGGAAATATATTAGGATATCAGATCCAAAGACAATCTACTTTTTTTTTTCATAAAATTTATGGTTCGATCCATTTAATTAAAATTTTAATGTATATTGAAAAAAAATCATGCGAGCCACTAGATCGATATCAATATATATATTGAAAAAAAAATTAACGTTCATCTTTTATTGTGTTGCTTTGGAAGGACAATGCACGCTTACCAACTCCATTGATCTCAATGCTTTTTAGAGCGCAAGCATTCTCTTCGCACGCTTCTCTTCTGATACACAATTTAATCATACAATAGTGGCACACATGCACTTAAGGCTGCATTTGATAGGGATAATATAATCGAGTCTGTAATGTAATCAAGTTTGTAATGTAATCTTGATTACATTACTATGATTGATAACGAATTATATATAATCTTTGATAATCATAGGTTGCATTTAGTGAAAGATAATCCATCCTATAATGTAATTAAAGATTGACAGCTGACGACCGACAACGACAACCGACGACCATGGTTGGCGACTACCGTCAGTCGGCTGGCGACTGGCGACCGACGACCGCCGCCGGTCGGCCGGCGAACGGCGACCGCCGCCGCCCGGCCGACAACTTTACAAGCTGTAATGTAATCGGATTACATTGTTTTAGTATTGTAATCGAGATTACAAATCTTGAGCCACTTTTGTAATCAAGATTCCATTACATTACAATTTTAAAATTATTCCAAACAAAAGAATCCAACTTGTAATGTAATCTTGATTACATTACAGGATGGATTACCCCCCACCAAACGCAGCCTAAGCTGCTAATAATGTCTAATTATCTATCTCAGGCATCCGCGATTCGATCTCCAGCTACAGCGTATTTGCAGGAATTTTTTCTCCAAATAGGACGCGAACTCTGGGACGCTGGGCTTCTAGACTACCCACTACGAGCTCTTCCCGATTTACCCAGGTGACCGGTAGAAAACTTCCGTGAGACCGGGCTGATTATCCGAGGTTGAAAACACCTCGTTAAAATAATAATAATAATAATAATAATGTCTAATTATCAGTTCAATGAAGAAAAAAACCTTGGTTAATTAATTACTTTATCATACCCCAATTTTGGATAAATTTTATGATTTTTAAAAATCCCCGGAAGACGGAGAAAGAGTTTGGGTTGTCGATCGTCAATAGGTCGATCACATTGCCCTGCAACGAACATCTTCATGGAGCAAGTCATCGCACGGCTGAGAGACACATCAACCCCTAGTTTCTCAAACTTAAAATTTTAGATCCGCCCCTGGATGTTACAGTGTTATTAGATTTTTTATTAATTATAACACAATGATAAAACACTTAAATAATAAGATTTTATTCAACTATATTTAAAATTTATCTAACAGATGAATTGGAAAAGAATTATAAATGAGAGAATGTCAGTGAATGTGTCACTGATGAGTAGGTGCCAATATTAACTTGGTCGTCAATCACCTAGTAATAATAAGGATTTATGGAGAGACCCGCTTGAGCCTAAATGGGAGAAACAGAGAAAAAGAGGGTTAATAAAATGACGGTTGACGGTTTCTTAGCACAACAACTTCGATGTTCAAGTAGTCTTCCGTAGAGGATGAGGAAGAAAGAAGAGCAGTAGTCTAGGGTTTATGGATATGTGCGTGCATACCTACGCTCATAGGAGCGAGTGATATTTTATAGAGTTGCGGCTTTGATCTCACGTCCCCATGTGCTTCGAGATGTACCTTGTGTTATCCATGTTTCCTGAAGTAAAAGGTTGCATTGTCCATTTCTTCCAGACTAAATGACTACGTTGTCTATATTTTCAACAAGCATTAGCTTGTCGCTTTAACGACTGCAGATCACTCAGAGCCGAGAGTGAGATAGATTCGGAGATCCCTCGGAGTTGGGGGCATCATGGAGTCAGGGTTGGTTGGAGCTGGAGATAATCATGGGGTTGCATGAAGCCTGAATGATCCTGTCCAAGATTAATATAGAGTCATGATGGTCTAGAGCCATTCGAGTAAATGACTCTTTATTGACTTTGATAGACTATCATCTCAGCTAGAATATTAATCTCCTCTCTGATTAACTCTTGCATTACTAAGCAACAAAAATATTGTTACTTTTAGAATTAAGATCCATAATATAAAAGGAAAAATAGTGTAATTTACTTATGGAACTTTAAGGCTTAAGCACAAACGGTATAACTTAAAAAATAATAATAAATTACCCTAAAATCTCTAACACCAAACTCAATTTCCTCCTAAGTCTCTACATCTAAAAAAAATTTATTCTCACTCCTTATATGTATTCTTTTCTTTACTTCAACACTTTAATACACTCCGATTTACCTAATTATCATTATTTTTTAGTAAAAAAAAATCTATAATGAGGTATAATTTATCCTAAATTCAGTTAAATAAAATCACTTAATCGATTCAGATATGAACTCTGAATCAATTGATCGGAGAAAAAAAAGTTGTGCTCAATTAGATATAAAATATACTCGATTCTAGTTAAATGATGTAGAATTTAAAAGGAATTATACTTTTTTAAATTTTTTTACCTATAAAAAATAATGAGGATTTTTGTTCCCTCGCGATAAACAGAAAAAAATCATGCTTAATTTGATAATAAATATACTAGATTCTAATTTAAATGTGCCCAATTTAAGAGTAATTATATTTTCTTTTGATTTTTTTATATTTATAAAATATGATAATTAAGTAAATTGATATATATTAGGAAGTTGAAGCAAAGGAAAGTTTATATGTAGAGAGTAGTATAAATTTTTTCTAACACAAGAACTTAAGAGGGAATTAAATTTGTTGTTAGAGAGTTTTGGGTAGTTTATCCCAAAAAAACACAAAAATAAATTAGATAACTAAGTATTATTCTTTTTTACCTCTTGATCCCGGGCCAGCTTGTGTGTAGCCTGGCCCGGTAGCTTGGCGACCCATCAGGAGGAGATAGGTTTATGGGCCCCAAGAGCCCGTCGAATATAGGGCCTGTATAGGCGGATCGACCCATTTCCCCCGAACACGAGAAACATAGGCCCTGATCAAGGCAAAGAGGGTTAGAAGCCCTGAAGACTCCCAAGCCCGGGAAGTCCTGGGCAGGGGAGTTCCTAATCAGGAGAATCCCGGGTCGAAGAAATTCCGACTCGCAACATCCCTAAGCTTTAGCACTTCCGAGTCAAGGGAGTCTCAACTCAAAGTATCATGAAGTTATAAACGGATCCGCTCCCGCGCACCTCCTGGCTCGGTTCCTAGTCGGACACGTGGCGGCCCACGCTCCCCAGGTACAATTCGACAGATGGTCCAAATCCTCACCTTCGTACAAGTCGTAAGTGGGCATGCCCCCGCTGTTGGGTTCTCCCGGCACCAAATCATAAAAACGCAACGGAAACAAGAACCCACGAGCGATCCATACGAAAGAAAACTCGTACAATGTTCATTTATCTAATAGATTTATCCACAGTGTATACCTTTGGAGCGTGCCCTTTGCTTATCCCGCTCGTCCAAGGTGCGCCGGATCTCTTGCACGTTCAAATGTCCGTGCCTCTACTCGTATCTACACGGACACAATCTCTCAACTTCGGGAGAGCTACCTTAGTTGTGCTAGCAACTTGAGGTAGCTCGCAGAACACCAAGAACCCTACAATACGGTTTCGGCCAAAAGAGGAAGATGAGGGAGGGAAGAAGAAAGGGAAGAAGGAGTGGAAGAAGACCCCCATCCAAAGTCACAAGACCCTCTTTTATACTCATCCCAAGAATATGAAGAGGTTTGTGTCTCTTTATCATTTCTCATGCAAGAAAAGAATCTTTTCTTTTCCTTTCATTAAACACTTTAATGAATTTCCCTTTAATCCCGACCGGACCTCTCGGGCTTCCGACCGGTCTCCCGACCAAGTCTGCCGAGTGCCGACCTAGTCTGCCGAGTGCCGACCCAGTCTGCCGAGCTCCCAGCCTAGTTTGCCGAGTGCCAAGCTCCCGACTCAGACTATCGAGCTCCCAGTTCAGTATGCCGAGTGCCGAGCTCCCGACTCAGACTGCCGAGCTCCCAGCTCAGTCTGTCGAGTGCCGAGCTCCCGACTCACGCTCCCGAGTTCCCAACTCGAGCTCCCAAACTGACCTCCCGAGTTCCTAACTCGGGCTCAGATCTCCCGAGTTCCCAATGTTGGATCGGGTTGGTCCGGCTAGAGGGGGGGGGTGAATAGACGGATAATAAAATAAAGAAATGGAAGGCACTCGTCCTAAAAAAAAAAACTTGGTCGCAACTAAGAACGTTGCTTCCAAGGCAGTGGACGCTCAATTAAAATCTCCTTGTGGCGGAGAAGCCTTACAATAAAAGCACGCTAGACTATAGAGAGAATTACAAGAGAATTGAATGATTAAAATGATTGAAACTCTAAGCCTATTTATAGCCTAAGAGAATAAATCTGGATTGTTGATTGTTGAGGAATTTTCTCTTGGCCATTGATCCATGGATGTAATCTGGATGGTTGATCTTGGATGAGATTAAACTGCATCCATTGGATCTGATTAAAGAATAAAGTTATCCTTTAAGAGATAACTTTATCTTCTGCTCGCAACAGATAAATAACTTTATCATCTGCTCGCAACAACTTTAATCACATCTCTTTCTTATCTCGGTTGGTAAGGTTGATGATTTAGGTTGACAAGGTTGTTGGTTCGAATCTTTGCAGCAACAAATAAAATTTTTTTTGTTTCACGTGCCTTGTTTGACTTGGTCAAACTGACCAGTCTTTTGGTTCATCTTCTGGGTGATTTCCGGCCAACCGGAGTTAGGCTCACCCGAACCCGACTCCGGCCTTTCGCCCCTCGAGCGTGCTTCCTCTCGGTTTCCCGTCCCTCGGGCGTCGCGTACGTCCTTCTCGATCCACCGGTGTACTCTTCCGCAGCTTCCGCGTCCCTCGGATTGTACCGAGCCCGTCGGCTCACTTCCCCGCACAATCCTTCTCGTCCGCTACGTCTTACACTCGACTTCCTCCGTACCTAAGCTCCTGCACACTTAGCAGAGGGATTAAACATACCAGGACCTAACTTAAATTGGTTGATCATATCAAAATCAACCAGGGGTACTTACACCCAACTCGGGCTCCCGAACTGACCTCCCGAGTTCCTAACTCGGGCTCAGATCTCCCGAGTCCCCAACTCGGGCTCCTGAAGCATCATGTCCTTAGTGTGTGACCCAATAGGTTCTCGCGACGTTGGCAATGCGCCTAAACCCTTTAGACACATAAGCAATGAATGACATCTAGCAATGCATCATTGCTACCCAAGTAACAAGAAAAGTCGAGATCCGACTAAACCTCCGTGACTATGATAATGTATGACCTTGTCCTTCTATCCTTGATATCTAGATTGACCAATGAGGCATAGACCGTGTCATCCTCAATCAATCTTGTGTTTCTTGATCCCTGAGTAAACTCACTCAAACAAATGAGTTCAATATCTCATATTGACGCATTTGAGCATGGTCATGCGTTTTAGTAGTCCTACTCGATCAAGGGGCCCACAGATGTCACTCCCGTCATATGAGAGGGATAGATCCATCTACATCACTCACATCCCTCCGCATAATTCATTACATACCCAGTGATCGCCTTTATAGTCCATCCTGTTACGGGTGACGTTTGATGATACCAAAGTATATAACTCCTTATGTAGGGAACCGTAGTGACTTTAGGTCTATGGGCTATTCATACTAATAGTCACACGAGAAAGTTTATGACACTCATATGACAATCTATGAAACTTTCTCATGGCAGGTCAATTCAGTACACATTCTCCAATGTATACCCATGTGTCAACTTGATATCACATATCCATGACTTGTGAGCTCAAATCATCAGTTGACCTACATGCTAGTCTCCATGTATTAATATTGTCCATGAATATTAATACTTGACTAGGAATGGTTTAGAGTAGTGTTCTCTACATTATCTCACTATCGATTCAACCAATCGATATAATCTAGATAAGAACCTACTACTCAAGGACATTATTATACTTAGTTATTTGGCACAAATACAAAGTAAGTATAATAACCATGTCTTTATTAATGATAGAATATGATACAAAATGTCCCTAGTCAATCATCACATAATTGGCTCTGGGGCTCCAACTAACACCCGCGCACTTCTCGGCTCGGGGCCAGCCGAACGCGTGGCAGCCCACGCTCCTGGGGTCCTCCCGAGCCTGAGAAGTCTTCACTCAGAGTATCACAATATCATGAGATCCCTAAGTCAGGAGCACCCCGAGCTAGATGAGTACTCGGTCATTGACCAGACTATTCCCGAGTCAGTTGAGTTCGGACGTACATCCCAAACCATGCTCACCACGACTCAGGAAGCATACCTTCGCTCGGAAAGTCTTTTTTAACTCGGGAAGCCAAGTCATCTAAGGTTCTTGTCGTGACCTATCAGAACAATCACTCCCTGACACAGAACTAGCAGAAGAAGTACGGGGTCGGCGTAGGTCTGTTACCATTCTGGCCCGAATCGCGAGTATCTCACTCATGCCATGATCTCCTTGTCAAACCCTAACCCCCGGTACTATGACCACATACGTTCGTGTCAGGCCGAGTGGCGCCTGACGACGCTCGCCCTTAAGTTAACAGCGCCTCTTTCCTTATTCCGGTATGCGACACAATACCCTGCCACCTTGGCTCTGCCTTACTCTGTCCTCGTATACGACAAAAAGGTGGCAGACGGGGAAGAAGCTGTCAGCTCCCCCGGCTATATAAGGGGGCGTTTGGTTTGCATTTTCCAGTCTGTTTTCCATTTTCATTTTCTGTAAAAAATACGATTTTCTGGAAAACATATTTGATTTGCATTTTCCAGCTTTGTTTTCCAGAAAAAAATATAGCGTTTTCTGGAAAACTGGAGAATGAAAAAAGTCATTTTTCAGAAAACTAGAAAATGTAATTTCTGAAAATGAAAATAGAAAATAACACAAACCAAACGCCTCCTAAGCCTCTCCACTCCGTATCCCCCAGGTACGTGCAATAGTGTTTTCGCTACTATTATATTGCTTTTGCTGCTCTTCCACCACCGGGGACTAATTTGACCGTCGGAGTGCCTTGCAGCGGACTTTTTCCGGCGGATTCTAACGGTATTTGCCTTGCAGATCGAAGCTAGTATCAGAGCCATCATCGACGGTTCGTGATCCTTGGGAGACCACATACTCTTGGAGTCCACCTTGCTTCGCGACAGGATCACCTCTTATTCTCATAATTATAATTATGTGAGGTAAGTGGTAGACGTAGACCATTACTAACCAAAATAAATGAGACAAATAAAAACCAAATCCAATTTAATAATTCCAATTTTTAAATGCCGCCACCAACAATTCACCTACCAAATTAAATCATCCATGTCCGTTCATATTTATTTATTTTATTTATGAACACTAAACAATAATCTCCAACCTTACTTGATAATCTAACCATGGATGGAGACAAATTTAGGTTGATAATCACCAATTAATGCTTAAGTTGACGTGTCATTTGTCCAATTAACTTACCCCACTAAGCGTCATATTTGACTTTAGCATGCCAAGGGCTGACTTGATTATGGGTGGATTAGTTCAAAATCTCTTCCAATTCAATTCGATTCTACATCATTTAAAACAAGTTAAACGTGTTTAATACTTCAATTTCATGTGGGAAACATTATCCTATTTAACTAGAATATTAATATATTTTATAAATAAAAATATATTTTTTAATATAAAAATGAGGAGAAGATATCTTGAATATTAAATTTGATATTAAATTGATGATTTTGATATCAAATTTTTAAAAAATATTTTTAATCCTAAAATTAATATTTTATTTTTATTTTAGTGTAGGGTTCACTTTCTCAATTGAATTATAGTGTTCAAGTTAAAATAAATTAAAAATCAAAAACTCATAGGTTCATATTCTAATTGGATTGTAGTGTTCAAATTAAAAAAAAAATTAAAAACTCTTAGAGGGCGTTTGATTTATTTCATTTTTTATTTTTATTTTTCATAGATAAATTACATTAAAGTGTTAAATCATAATTTTGTTTAAAATAGACGTCTTATTAAAATTATTATTTTTAAAATTAAAAAAAATGCATGCTTAATTTTAGAATTATAAAAATCTTTTTAAACATTTAATATCAAAATTATTAATTTAATATTAAATTTGAGACACGAGCAGTAGGTGCTGAAAAATTAACCATAGATTATTTTATAAAATAGTTATAATTTTTAAAAAGCAAAGGCGTATTTTGCTAAATGAATCCCTTGACTTATTTATTATGTAAGTGCCACGTCACGGTGGCCCCCGACGCGGTTGGTGCGGCAACTGGATCTAGCCCGGTCAATTTTGTCACCCACCGCGGAAGATCCGGACCGTCGGATCCATCGCGATTCGATGGCTATCCTGGCACCGCGGATCTGGATCTACAAAACCTTTTACACGTGCTTTGTTTACTAAATTCCTTACCAGTCTTATTATTCGATGAACATATCGTTCTCTCCTTTAGTGGGTAGGTATATATTTTGAGTAACGATTGTGGGCAGACGAAACATTTGATCTAAAAAGATTATATCTTTAATCTACCCATTGAAAACATACTCAGCCGTACCTGTGTTTATGCTTCCTTATCCGTGTGGGTCCCAGCACCGAATTCAGAACTCTGTGGGTGAGCCGCGTTGTCCAGCTCCGGCTATAAATAGGAGGCGAATGGGAGGGGAACAAGGCGTGAAAGGGGTCGATCTCGAAATCAAACGCTCCCAAATCGTGTCCCGGACAAGGTGATTTTTCTAATCTTTTCCCCCTTTTTTCTTTAATCTGTGTTGCCTGCAGATCTGGATCTGCTTCCAATGGTTTCATTCTGTTTCTTTGCTAATTTGTTGCTTGCTTCTGGAGTTGTTCTTTCGGAGATTGTTGATTCGTTCTGGCGGCCAGATCTGTTTTTTCTTTGCCATTCTTGCTCAAATCTCGTTAGAGAATCTAGGGAAAACTTGATCTTCCTCTTTGGTGTTGAATACGTCAGATTAGAATGGAGTTTTTTGGGATTTTTTTGTCTCTTCGTTGGTCTGCAGGGTCAGATCTATCTTGACTGTTTCGCTTGGAAGATATCCGTTCTAATTTGGCTGCGATCTTTCATGTAAAATAATACTGTTAGATACACCCTTTAACTTGTCAGATCTGTTTTTTTTGGCTGTTCGGCACACAGATCTAAAACTTCCGCTGGAGTTTTGGTCGCAGATAAAAAGATTCAATTTCTTCCTGCAATATAACTATCTATTACAACACTTTATCTGCAAATATATGCTTGCTGTCTTTTCCTAGTCCTTTATACACCTATGTAAACAAGTTTAGACATATATGAGCTTCTATTTCTGAAAAAGCTATTGTTATCTTTTCATTTTGGGTTTTAGTTATCCTTTTTCGTTTTGGTTGCTCCGTTCTTGGAACTTATACTTATTAATTGCTATATGTTGCAGTATTATCTATCTATTCCTTTAAATAAATTTCCTTTTCAAATGTCTAACCTTTGATAATCATGCAAAGAACATGTATAGGCACAGTCATAATCTTCTAAGCGACATGTTTATTTCATTTTGATGTTGTAGGTTAGAGAAGAATGGCCCAAATCGACACCTTCCTTTTCACCTCTGAATCTGTGAATGAGGGGCACCCTGACAAGTTGTGTGACCAGATCTCTGATGCTATCCTTGATGCCTGCTTGGCACAAGATCCCGATAGCAAGGTTGCTTGTGAGACATGCACCAAAACCAATATGGTTATGGTCTTTGGGGAGATCACAACCAAAGGCAATATCGACTATGAAAAGATTGTTCGGGACACATGCCGTTCGATAGGCTTTGTGTCGGATGATGTTGGCCTGGATGCGGATCACTGCAAAGTGCTAGTTAACATCGAGCAACAATCACCTGACATCGCCCAAGGTGTACATGGACACTTCACCAAGCGCCCTGAGGAGATTGGAGCTGGCGACCAGGGTCACATGTTTGGTTATGCAACAGATGAAACCCCCGAGTTGATGCCCCTCAGCCATGTTCTTGCCACCAAGCTCGGTGCACGCCTCACTGAAGTCCGCAAGAATGGCACCTGCCCTTGGCTAAGGCCTGATGGGAAAACCCAAGTTACAGTCGAGTATCAAAATGACAATGGCGCCATGGTTCCCCTTCGGGTCCACACTGTGCTGATCTCCACCCAGCACGATGAGACTGTAACTAATGATGAGATTGCTGCAGACCTTAAGGAGCACGTCATCAAGCCAGTCATCCCTGAGAAGTACCTCGATGAGAAGACCATTTTCCATCTCAACCCATCAGGACGCTTTGTCATCGGTGGCCCTCACGGCGATGCTGGGCTGACTGGCCGCAAGATCATCATCGACACTTATGGTGGTTGGGGAGCTCACGGTGGCGGTGCCTTCTCAGGCAAGGACCCTACCAAGGTGGATCGCAGTGGTGCATATATCGTTAGGCAAGCAGCCAAGAGCATTGTGGCAAATGGCCTCGCACGCCGTTGCATTGTTCAAGTCTCCTACGCAATTGGTGTTCCCGAGCCCCTATCAGTGTTCGTAGACACCTACGGCACTGGCAAGATCCCCGACAAGGAGATTCTGAAGATCGTGAAGGAGACCTTTGATTTCAGGCCTGGAATGATGACCATCAATCTGGACTTGAAGAGGGGTGGGAACCGTTTCCTCAAGACTGCCGCCTACGGTCACTTTGGAAGGGACGACCCCGACTTCACCTGGGAGGTGGTCAAGCCCCTCAAATGGGAGAAGCCGGCTGCCTAAACATCTACCAGTCAATGCACCACCACCTTCTATCTCCTAGTGCTCACTGATGATTACATCAGAGAATCATCGTCTGCTTTAGTTTTCCCTTTCCTTAACGTGGTCGTATGATCTACCGTCCTGCCGCTATTATTACTATTATTAATTTTTTGTTTCTGTTTCCTGCATTAAAATGTTCTCACCTGTTCTTGCTTGCTGAAACTTTATAAGTGTAAGGGGTCCGGGTTACAGTTCTACTATAAATGGTTGAAGGAGCAGAGCGTTGGAGTTTAACCATGGAATTTGATATTGTACTTGTGAAGTTTAGCAAAAAATGGCTATTGTATCTTGCTATGTTCCAACATTTCCTTCCATATACCATAACTATGCAACTTGGCTTTCTCCCTTTCAAGAAATAAAGGAATAGTCCACACATAGAAGTCCATATTCTCAATCCCAAAGGAATGCGTACGTTGAAGCTTAGATATTAGCCATGTTCATATGTGTGACTTTTAGTCCTCAAGCCTCCCACACACGTCCTTTTCCAGGGCCGAGCCTTCAATTGCTACGCTATGTCTGTCTGCCTCATACTAGTGTTTTTTGATTTACCTAACTTATCTTTATAGTATATGAAAAATTTTCATATCTAATGCTAGCAAAAGATGATTTGTTCGTCTTCAACGCCCCGTCAATCTGTCTTAGAGTCAATACGGAGGAGATAAATCACGGAACCTATTAGTCCGGATGTTATAGCTAGTGTGTGGGAAGGACGGACACATTGACTTTATCAAATTTTGACTCTCAGATTTTATTATGATAATAATCATGTATTAATCATCAGTCCATCCCGCGAAAATAGAAAAAAAAAATACATATCTAAGATGTTAGACAGCGTCGTCCATTATCTAGTTTATTTTGATAGTGTGTGAGAAATTTTACAAGGCAATTGGATAATTTTTTTCTATGGGATGACACTTAAATTATAAAAAAAAACAAATAAAAAAACCATATATATGCCCATACCATAAGATGAGGACAAAATGTGTGAGGGCAAACCAAAACCACTAGCACTATGGACACACACACACACACAGTCTTGAAAGTTGATAATGCGGAAGATGTCAACAGAATGGGGCCCTCGGACATCAGGACCAGCTAAGTATTTATCGTATTTGTAGGGAGGGTCTTATGGTAGCTAGAGTGAATGGCAGGGTATTGAGAGTGGCTCCATCATGCAAGCTCTATAGAATGAGCAACTAGGGCTACAAGCCAAGAACAAGACATGTGCTCCATCATGTCTAGTTCCAATAAATTTTTCTGACACCAAAATGTGCAATAGCTAATTCAACACGAGAAACAAATGCAATCAATAAATTGAAAGATGCCCATAAAACAATCACACAGGATACCTGTGTACATAAGTAATCCTTATGTCGAAGGCGGTCATAAGTAATCCTCTGTCGAAATACCTTATCTCTATGTTCATCGTAAATTCTACAACGGGGAGATGAAGACAAGTACAGGTTGAAAGAATAACTTGAAACCATAAAAAACAGAAGGATTAACAACAATTTCAAATGTGCAGTTGTCCATGTTCTTGTTCGGTTTTATCTACCCCCACTTATCAGCTGCAAAGATCCATCCTTCATCAACCGAGAGCTGAGGTTACTGAACCGCTCCCTCGAGTACTGCCTCGACGCCTTCCTCCAATCGGTGCCGGCTTTCATCATTGCCGCAAATTCCTCGTAACTTATTCTTCCATCCTGCGATGAAAGACGTCCATTGTCAGCTGATGTTGTTAGAATTGCAAATGCAGATTGATGGTTCATTGACAGAAGACTTAAATTTCTGACCTTGTCTGTGTCGACGTCATGGATGATTGCACTAATAACTTCTTCTCGGTTTGGACCCAAGTCGTCAGCTAAGGAATCACTGAGTTCTTCAATTTCTATGTATCCACTCTTGTTCAGATCGAAGTATGAGAAGGCTCTGTGCAGATGTTCATCGTTTCCAATCTTGCGCAAGTGGATTGATACAGCAACAAATTCTCCGTAGTCTATGGTGCCACTTCCATTGACATCAGCCTGTCATCAACAATATCTCAGTCGCGAACGTCCTAAATATTAGGTCTTCACCAATCGACCGAAAATTGAGAAAAAACTATGAACACTATGAATAACAATAGGATGCTCGGTTAAGCAGTAAGCACTCACCGCTTCCATTAATATCTGGATGTCTGAATCTGGAATCTGGTGACCGAGCTTATGCAAACCGAGTTTCAGCTCCTCAAAGGATAGTTTCCCATCTTGATTAATGTCCATCTTGTCAAACATTTCCTTTATGCCTGCAACTTCCTCGACAGAGAGGTATTCAGCCACAACCTGTAAGAAAGAGCAGAGCAGACTCATCGTGCAGTATAATTCACTAATCAACAAATAGATGATCAAAAGTTGCATGCCTTAAGAGTGTCAGGCTATGATCACTTACCCGTAGAGCTTTCTTTTTAAGTTTGTTCATCCCCGAGAACTGCTGAAGTCTTGCTCGTACGGTTTCACCTAGATTAACATTAGGAGCTTTACTTGCATTCTGCAGCCATGTATGATCTGCGAATTCATAGATAAGTACATTCTATATAACTAAATTGGTTCAATTAGAAAAGAGATCTATGTAACTTCTTGTTGTTCTATATGTAAGCAAGGCACCTTCAAACATCATTTTCAATGAGAATAGGTTTCTCTACTCTTACAAAGCACGAACGATCATACATAGAAACTAACATAACCAGCACTTAATAATCTCTTTACAAAGGACGAATAAGCAAGGAACTAAAAGTTACCGAGAACTTGCTGAGCCGTCAACCTCTTCTTGGGATCTGGTTGGAGCATATGCCTCACAAGATCTTTAGCACTATCAGAGACCTTTGGCCATGGTTCTCTTTTAAAATCTACAACAGAACAAAGAATCGCCTGTGCAACACCTTGTTCAGTCTCTGCATCCAAAGAAGGAATTGTGTGACTGCCTCATTCTAGAAGCAAACAAGACAAATTCATTCAAGAACATAAAGACGCAGTTCGAAATGGTTTTAATAATTTACGATGGAAAAATACCTGCCCAAAATGGAGGCACCCCACAAAGAAGGATGTATAGGATAACACCAGCACTCCAAACATCGACCTCAGGGCCATAATTTCGCTTTAGAACCTCAGGTGCCATGTAATATGGACTACCAACAATTTCGTTGAAGCGCTCACCTGATAAAAATAGAAGACTATTACAATTCGAAGTCATTGCGAGTAGCAAGTGGGCATCAACTAAAAATAAGAATCGCATGAATCATTGCTTTTAACAACTTAAGATAATACAAAAGAACAAACCATCCTTTGATCAACTTACCAGGTCTGAAAAACACAGACAAACCAAAGTCAATCGCCTTCAATGCGGCATTTTCCTTTTTGTTCGCGAACAAGAAGTTCTCAGGCTTAAGATCCCGGTGCATAACCCCATTCTTGTGGCACTCCTGCAAGGATATGATGCAAATAAAACAAGCCAGCATATTCCCCAATCGTAAGCAATTACAACAGTGATAACCATCACTGCCACACAATACTACCACATCGAACTACAAGGGAGCATGGGCAAATATATAAGCTATGTTGAGCAAGAATAATCTAAAACTACCCTGCCATTTTTTTGTCGATATGGAAAACGTTGTAAAAAGGCTAGAATTATCTTTTTATTGTAATGGGATAGTCAAGAACTGATTTGAACATGTTTGTGTTGATCTGAAACTAAAACATAAAATAGTTTTCATCCAGTTTCCAACAAAGTTGGGGAGACATATAAAAAAAAAAAAAACAGTTCCCTTCAAGATTCAGATGCCAAGTAAAGTATAACAAAATCTAAGAGTGAGAATCTTGAGAGTGTAATATGGAATAGCATGGATAGAGAGAACTGGCCTGAATGACTTCAATGATGGTCCGCATGATACCAGCGGCCGCCCGCTCAGTGTAATGGCCCCTTGCAACGATCCGATCGAAGAGCTCACCTCCCTCGCAGAGCTCCATGACGATGTGAACAGCGGCGTCGTCCTCGTAGGTGTCTTTGAGGCTGACAACGTTGGGGTGGCTCGGCATGTGCCTCATGATCTCCACCTCCCTCCGCACGTCCTCGATGTCAACGGCGGTGCGGAGCTTCTTCTTGGAGATGGACTTGCATGCGAAGCGCTCGCCGGTGGACGTGTCGGTGGAGAGGTAGGTGATGCCGAACTCGCCGCGGCCAAGCTCCTGCTCGAGCTTGTACCGGCTGGCGATGTTGCTGCCGGTAGGGTTCTTGAGGACGACGAGGGTAGGAGACGGCCCCGGCCCGCGGTTGTAGTCGATCGAGAAGGGATTCGGTTTCTTCTCCTTCTTCCTCCTTGCCCTCCCCTTCTCCGGATCGGCAGGCGCCCCGCAGCAATTTCCCATCAGAAATCCGGCGATTCCGTGCCCGACCCAAAGATCCAAAAATTGACCTTTCGGATAGCCAATCGAGGGATTCAACAAAGGCAAAATCAAGACACGATCTTTGGGTCAAATCTCGACAAGATAAGCCAAAAGATGAAGGGGGAAATCACGTTACAGAACTCGAGACGGATTTGTCGCCTTCGCCGGGCCCAAAGAGGTCGCAGAACGCGAGAATCACCGTGGCAAGCAGTAAAAAACGAAGGATCGCAACAACTGAAGTAGCAACTTTTAGGAAGATGCGAACTTTGAGCAGTTTGTCCACATCTGGCGAAGAACTAAGAAAGAGCAGAGACGGTAGGGCAGGTGGGAGAGGACCACCGAAGCCAGTTCCAGCAACTGCTCCTCTTTTGACTTCTATCTCTCTTCTCGTTCCTCATCCTCTTCGCATGGTGTGGCGAAAGGGAGGAGGAGGACGAGGAGAAAGGGTAGAAAAAAAATGCAATCTTTTTCACGCGTTATCTCATTTCCTTGCAATTATTTATTTTAACACAAAAGTCTCTCCAATTTATTATTATTATTTTTTTCCTTCTCCTCTCCTATTTGTTAATAATTATTATCAATTTGATTTTTTTTATTTCTGATAATTTTGTATGATTTACATGCACTAAGAATTTTATCGTGGTCTCAAGAGCCAAGACTGACTCAATTAATATTAAATGTATGAGAATAATAATAAGGTCAAAACATTTCATCATCTATACATACTCTCATTTATATTGATTTGAATTCCGAAGATATTTGTACAATTATAGTATCTAAATTAATAATTCTGATAAATTATCTCTTCTATATTTAAATTAATAATTCTAATAAATTATCTCTTCTATATTGATTCTAAAATAAATTAATGAGACAGTTGAAGATGAAAAAATTATCTTTATTGTTTTGAATTCCGACTATACTTATCAATTATAAAGAGTAGTTAACATGATAATATTCTTTTTTTATGTCATCACATGATATGACACTTATTTTATAAATGAAGGCTTATGAATCCGATACTTTTCTTTTTTCATGTAAATGAAATTTCATTTGACCTTTAATATTTTAATTGCTCAAGATCCACTATAATTTAATTTCATTTTTTATAAAAAAATCATTTTCTTAAAAAAAACTTACATAATTATTACCTATTTTGAAACCGAGATGTAAAGCTACTAATTCACAAATTTAAAAACTTATTAATTGATTAGTTAATTTATTTCAATACCCATAACTAGTTAAGACATCTTCTCACTTATTTTCTTTCTTTTTAATATTTTAAAAATATATTTAATTTCATAAAGTTATATTTTGTTTCTTTCTAAATTTAATTCAAGTTAAAATTTCAATGTTTTTTATATAAATACAAGTACCATTGATTTTATAGAACTTATTCTGAATATATATATATATATAATATTATTTTAGATTAATAATGCGTACTCCTTAAGTTAGAAGACTGAGACGGGATCCTCAGTCCGAAAGAGGCTTCCTGTCCCTCTGTCCCATTCATCAGCGATGACCGGCGAATCATTCGATTGTCGATCGGACACCATCGGTAGCCTCCGGCCGTCGTTCCAAACAAAACTATACCCTGGGAGGTATGATGAATCCGTCGGGGATCGCCGCAATTGTGATCTCGTCATATACACCGTCGAATCCGACGAGATTGTAATGTGACGATTTCGACCGATTCACCGTTATCCCAAGATATAATTTGATTCGGGACGATAATAAAAAATTATTAGTAGTGCCCGATTGTCGATTGAACGATTTGCCGGTCATCGCCGACAAATTTGAGACAGGCGGGACAGAGAAACTCGGGACAAAGGATCCTGTTCGGTTAGAAGACACCATTTGCTACGGGACAAAGGATCCTGTTCGGTTAGAAGACACCATTTACTATTTAGTAGCGAGTAAAAACTCACTCAAATAAATTTACCTTCAAAATCATAAACTTCCAATGGCTGAGCTAAGTATTGATTTACTCGGGCTTTAGTACGGGCTTAATTTTCTTTTCTAACATGCCATGGCAAGGTATCCCAACCAACAATATGATCCCACATGGACTTTCAGCCTGGATAGATCATAGTCCGTCAATATTAACCCGAGTAAATTTTATTTTCTAACTGTATCGTTGCAAGTGCCTATGATTTTTTTACACGATGGCAGGGACGGATCAAGAAATCAAAGTTCGGGGCTTAACTTAATATAATAAATTATATATTATTATAATAAATAAATATTTCAAAAGTTAGATTGCAAACCTAGAGTGCAAGAGACAAAAGTTATATAACCAAGAATAAATGAGATTTAACTAAGAAAGTCAGCACTCTAGGTTACACAATTGTAAAACTAGAGTGCAACAGACAAAAATGAGTGTCGGATTAAAAAAAAAATGTCGGAGAAAACGTACTATTTTCCGAAGAATTTATAATAAATTAAAATTATAAATAATAATTTCAATTTATCTGTTGAATAGCTCGAGTTGCTATTCCTAAACTGTAGTCTCCCGAGTTGAATTCTCGAACTCCCGACCTCGAGCTCCCGACCCGAGCAGTGTCTCACGAGCTCCTGAGCCGAGCTCCTGAGCAGTAGTTGGGCGTCTCTTGGCCGACCAGGAATTTGCCGAGGCCTGCGCAGCTCCTCTCGACCGACCAGGAATTTGCCGAGGCCTACGCAGCTCAGTTTCCTTGAAACAGATTTGTCCTCCTCAGACGGTGTTTCGATGCTCAAATGGGCGTCTGTCTCTCAGGATACAACCGAACCACGGGCACAACGGAGCACTCGTTGCTCGTGGCGAACTGAGGAAGTACCCGAACGCTATCAAGAAAGGTCAGGAATGAGGCGAAAGATCAAGAAAGGTCCGGAATGAGGCGGAAGAGAATCTCTTTCTCCCTTTCTGTTTTCCTTTATCTTTTGCTCTCGGTCACACAACCCCTTTATATAGGCTCAGACCCCCGCAGTATTCAATGACGAATTAATCGTCAATTACTGCCAATTAACCGGTCAGATCCGAACGCCTGGGGATTACTGATTTTGCCCCGACCGGTCGAACATTCGACGCGTGCAGGTCGTGCACGCACCTAAGTTCATTTGGTTCAGTATAAACCCAGGCCATGGATTTGCACCCCCTACGCAACCATACGTGAGAGAGAGTCTCTCCCCTTGCATTTGTTTACAATTAATATGCTTATGAAACAATATAAAACAACCATTTTGCCTTAAAACTCTCAATGTGGGACTAAAGCCCCACTTATAAGGGAGTTTCTTTATTCTCCACCTCACATTTTACTCACTAGAAAGTCCTAATGTGGGACTAAAGTCCCACCATCTCCTTATTCATTTATATGATATCAAAAAAAAAATGAAGATAAGAATAAGATTACAATGTAATTCACGCAAATAAAAAAATTAAGAAGTAAAGTCTGCATCATATCATCATGTCGAATCAAAAGAAAATGGTCATAATAGAACGCTAAAAAAAAAAAATCAAAACATAAGATATTTAAAACTATCTCATATACAAGATAATAAAAAAAATTAAAAAGTCCTAAAAATTTCATGTTATACTTTATTAAATATCATATTGAGGAAAGAAATTGAGATATATTTGTTAGCTTGCCTTAACATTTTTTTCAGAAATATCTGATAATTGATGTACTATGATTGTGAAATAAAAAAAATCCTTAAGAATGTACTATGATTTAGAAATGCCATAAGAATTTCTTTAGAAATACTATGATCGAGGAAAAATACTTAATAGAAAAATCGCTCGGTTGATACTGAAGAAAAAAAATTGAATAATATACAAGAAATTGAGTACATCTCTCTCTTTATACCTTTCGCTGAATTGTTGTAACATGATTTCATTTAAAATTTAAATCATTATTGCAGATCATCCAACTCTGTATTAAGAATTTAGGATGCAAAGTCCTTGAACGTATTGACAAGTTCATAAATCAAAATGATATGTTGGACTTTTCTATGCATAAAACTTTATAAAAAATTAATTGCAGTAAGAGAATTACTAAGATTATATAATAAAGTTCGGTGGTCGCACGTGCGGTAGGAGTCATTTCCATATACCGTACGACAATAGGGTAGGAGCAGGCCGTAACACGCAAGAGGTGGGGTGTACGAGTTGGTCACGCCGCGCGCGAGCGATAGCAATCATGCGATTTGATTGTGCTGACGGATGTGACAAGGGAGACGATAAGCGATCTCATTAAAAAAATGATGAATCAGACAACAAACAATTGAATCTGGAATGATCGACTCGACCCCATAAAAATTTTCCACCGATCACTAGGATAAATCGGGAAGAGCTCACGGTGGCCAGTCTAGATGTCCAGCGTCCCAGGGTTCGCGTCCCATTTGGAGAAAAAATTCTTGCAAAATGCGTCGTAACTGGGAATCGAACCACGGATACCTGAGTTAACAACTAATGGATAAGCGATCTCAATAGGTTGGATGGAGAGAAGACAAAAACTGAAGAAATATTTGAGATTGAAGACTTGGATCGCATCGCCTCGTCGTCTGACTCCCACTTGCCTGACGGCTCATTGCCGACTCCCCTCTCGTTGTCACGCAAGAGAAAGAAAAAAGCAAAACTTAAAACAGTAAAACCTTTAAAAACTAATAATAATAAATAATAAAAAATTGGGAAACTAAGTGTACGACCCAATATAGCTCCTATAATGATCCGTCTCTGCCCGATGAGGCATGATGATCTTAATTAAGTCAAATTTAAGCTATGAAGACTTTTCTAGAGAAAAAAATCAATCAATCAATCATCGATTGATTTGTTGGATTAAATAGGACCAAACAATCGATCTCACTACTTCTTCTAAGCTGCTCGAATATTATCATCCCATCTTCACAGGATAAACTGATGATTAATACATGAATATTACTATCAAAAGATATGGGGTCAAATCCTGACAAAGCTAGCATGCCTACCCTTCCCACGCGCTAGCCACAGTATCCGGGCTAGTAATCCCCGTGATTTACCTTCTCCATGTTGATCCTGAGACGAATTAACGGAGATGTTAGAGGCGAGCAAATCATCTTTTATCATCTCGAATATTGTCACCCCGAAGAGGTCACAGGGTTGGCAACATTTTTGTGTGATACAACATAAACCATATAGGATCTCAAGGGTGTTTTTATCCACTATAGCAAAGTTGATGTGAAGAGTCTTATGATTTCATGTGGTATAAGGTCAATAGTTCAGTTGAAATCAAAGTAAAAAAATTAAGATAGGCCAATTTGATCATCTCCACTCGGCCTAGTTTGGATGAGTCGCTCCACAAGCCAACTCAGTTGGATCGACTCTACCGATCTGATCATCTGCTCAGTTGGATCCGATCCACTGAGTTGATCATCTGTGAATTCGGATTAGCTCCATCGATCCAACCACCCCACTCAGCCAACTCAGTTCCTTTGTGTTGGTGCCCCATCAAAGTCATACATTGATTAGAAATGAAAAAGATCATGAATTAAAAAGATGTAGAATATCTTCATTGGCATGAGGCCATTTGGTTAGAGCCCAAGAGAAAAACCATGAAGGCTTAGTCCTAAAATGGACAATATTATGTCATTGTCGAAATATGCAAATCCTTGAAGCCCCAACAATTGATATCAAAGTGACGTTTTGGCGGTTTTTTTTAATATGTTGGGGACGTCTTCTGTGAAGTTTATATGGTAAAGTTTGACGGAATCGAAAACTTCAAATTATGGCAGAGAAGGGTCAAATACTTGGTGGTGTAACAAGGCATGATGAATACGCTAGGAGAAAGGAAACCGGTAAATATGGAGAGATCAATTGGGAAGAACTTTAGCGAAGACAGTGACAACAATTAGGCTTTATCTTGCAGATGATATAATATACCATATCATGGATGAGGAGTCACCGGCGTCAGTTTGGTAAAAGCTGAAAAGTCGGTACATGTTAAAATCATCGACAAACAAGTTCTATCTTAAGTAGAAATTATTTGGGTTAAAGATGATAGAGGGAACCGATTTAAGCCAACATATCAACGTATTCAATCATATTATGAGCGATTTAAAGAGGGTTGATGTGAAGATCGAGGACGTAGACAAGTCACTGATGTGTTGAATTCTCTACCTTTATCTCGTACGTACGAGAATTTGGTTACTACTCTAATACAGGGAAAAGAAACTCTCAATTGGAGGAGGTCACAAGTGCTTTGTTGTGCTAACATCAGAGGAAGAAAGCAAGTGATGAAGTTTCTCAATGAAAAAGACTTGTGGTGAATAGTAACCAAGAGCGTGGTAGAAGCGAAATTCAGTATGGATCAAGCAGCGACAAAACCCGTTCTAAATTGAAAAGGAAGAAGGTAATCATGTGTTATAAGTGTGGAGACAAAGGTTATATGAAAAGAGATTGTCCAGAGATAAAGAAATATGTTGCAGAAAACAAAAGTAGTTAGCAAAGTATGTGAACATAGTTGAAGAAAATTCAGAGAGTAAAATGGAGATATGCTATCAGTTATGTCGAACATGGAGAAGTTGACGAATGCATGAGTCTTAAACTCTACATGCTCTTATCACATGACTCTTAATAAAGAATGGTTTGACACCTATAGGACAGTGGATTCTAGTTTAATGTTGATGGGAAATGATGCGTCATGCAATGTCATTGACATAAGGAACATAAAAAATCAAGATGTTTGATGGTGTGATCAAAACTTTATGTGATGTCATATATATACCAAATATAAGGAATAATTTGACCTCACTAGGCACACTGGATAGTGTTGGTGCAATCAACCTCTAAGGTTTTGATATTTGTTTAATAATAAGTTTAATGGACTACAGTTAAGTCAAAATTGATTAGATGAGTTGAAAGAGTGAAAAGTCATAGAGGAGTGAATTCTAAGCAAATGGAAAAACCTAGAAGAGTGAACATTAGGTGATGAAAAATCTTAGGGGAGTTGACTCGAAGCAAATAAAAAACCCCTAGCGGAGTGAACCTTACGTGATTAGAAGTCTTGGAGGAGTGAACTTTAAGTAAGGAAAAAGCCTTAGGGAGTGAACTTTAGGTGATGAGAAGTCTTGCAGGAGTGAACTCCAAGCAAAGAGAAAACCCTAGGGGAGTGAATCCTAGGTCTTGAAGGAATGACCAACGGATTTTGGTGAACTTAAGTACAGTTTTGCATTACTACTATAAGCTCTTGGAGTGAGTAAGTGAGATCGTGTCCCAGTTTGGGATAAAATCTTAGGTGATGAAGCGACCGAAGAAACTGTTGGGGATTGATGACACCGACTAGAGGGGGTGAATAGCCGATCACTCACTTCAATCGCGGTTCTCTTCCTACACGTTGTTAGTGCGCAAGCGGAATAACAAATAACTAAAACTAACTTGAAGAGACAAACCGATTTACATGGTTCAAAGATAAAGTTCTTACTCCACGGTTATCCGCAAGGTGGACGATCTCTATCCGTTGGTGGATTAGTTCACGGAAGACCTCTGGCTAGCTCGTGTCGCTCTTTGTGGGTGGAGAAACCTCACTACAACCTTGACAACACTCTTGTGCACAAAGACTACTAATTGACCTTTAACCAAAGTCAATTTCGTCAACCATAGCCAGCCAAACCGAGCTCTCTTAAATAGAGATCGTGGCTGAACTAGCCGTTACTAGTAGACTGGTGCCAACACCAGTCGACTAGTTCCAATCGAATCCAAACGTTATAGCCCAACGTTCGAATTCAAGCCGACATCAATCGACTATACAAAGGATCAGTCGACTGATATTTCTGTGCCCTACACAGTCGACTGCTACAAGCCGCAGTTGACTGCCCAAACCAATCGACTGCCCAAACATCAAAACACATGGTCACTCCGGACCATAGATTGCACCAACAATTTCTCCCTTTTTGATGTTTGACAATCTGTTTAAGTTAGGGAAAAGAAATAGCAAGTACAATGCTAAATAAACATTTGGACTTACATTGCCAAGGCTTCACCTTGGACTTATACCGCCAATGCATATATCAATGCAATGCAAACATGCATAGACCCTATCACAAGGCATCCCCATGCCTAAACTCCCCAATGAGTTAGAATTTTCAACAACAAGAGTTTTTTAAGAACCTCTCCAAGGCTCCCCTACATTGGACTTACAAAGACTTTTTAAGAAATTCTGACAATGTTCTCCCATTGCCAATAAATGAGCAACAATATTTCCCCATTACCTAAGCTCCCTCTTGACCTAGGATTTCTTGCAAAGACGTGTTTGGTTTTTCACTTAAACATAACACTTCTCACGCTTTGTCACACATCAAAATGGCTCCAACAATATCCCAATTATTAAATCATTTAACTTTTAATAACTATAAACGTAGTGCATTAACCCTCATAAGATGATACACAAGTTTAATATCATTAGGATACTTTTCGACCTAGCTGCAAATTGTTTCAATCTGTATCAGTAGAATGAGATAGTTACTAGTAGACTGATCCCTATCGAAAAATCATATAGTAGCTAGTCTCTGTCTAGACAACACTGTTACCAGTCGACTGCCTCTTGAATCAATCGATTGATATCCTGATTTCATCATTTTCAACATTCTGAACCCAATTTTAAAAATTCGCTGATAATTCCATAATTCTCCAAAAATTCTCAAATTTTGTAGAGAGGTTTGTGGTACCCGTGTCTACTTGGGAAAAATACATTAAAAAATGTATCTACCATCAATCCTAAGATTGACACAAAACTCAAAACTATCTAAATAGTTCAATTGAACCTTGACCTAAAGTCCTAATTTTGGTCTTCTCTTGATGTATCTGTCCATACCAAACCACAACGCATCCTTAGCATTGGTTTATATGACATCTATATATCAAAAATCAATTTTCATGAAATATGACCCCAATGTCATATTTTCATGCTTGACACTCAATTCCAATGTGTCAAATCCCTAGAATTGAGACTTAAATCGGTCTCTAAATCCTTTGGCACACTCATGGTCCATCTATACTTCCGATAGAAATCCTCTCGAGATCCATTGACCATGGGTCCCAACTTAGCACCTAGTGCTCCCCTTGAGCTCTTAGCCTTTGTCACCTCCCAAGGTGACTCATCTATAATCATAAGGCCACACCGGTATACCTCTGGTGACTTTGCCTACAAACCTAACATATTTAACCTTGGATACCTTGTCTTTGGTTAAGTTTTTCTTTTTACCTTTAAATGACTTTCTCTTGCCATTTTTGGGCTTTCTTTGGTATAGTCATATGATACCCTTGCATATGACTTCTCTATAACATTAGAGAACCTAGATCGGTATCCTAGACCCGATCTATCATTGTTACGTTTTTAACCACCCAACATCATACTAAAACCCTTAGATCTAATAGTGAATCTATCTAGGATTTTCTCTAATTTCTCAAGTTTGCCCTCAGAACTTGATTTTCCCTTTCTAGGCTCTTAAACCTAGAATTGACATGTCCACTTTGGACATTCTTAGACCTACCTATTTGTTTAGACATATGTCTTCCCTTCTTAGGATTAATACCTTGATTCTTAGGTCTAATGGTTTTATCATAATGCATGATCTTCTTAGGCTTTTGATATGTAACATTAACCCTATTTTCATCATGATATTTAAAATCAAAATTATGCATGAGAAAATAATTTATATTATTTCTATCATGCATAGAGGAATTTAAATTCGAATTAAATTTAATGTTAGAGTTTACCTCCCTTACCCTTGAAGCTCTCCTTTGATGTGAGATCCTACTTTTCTCCTTTTTCTCCCACTTCCTCAAGTGTGAGTTCTCCACTCCTTGGGCACTTGGTGTGGTAGTGTCCTTGCTCATCACACATGAAGCATCGAATGTGCTTCTTCTCGTTCTTTTCTCTAAACCTATGTTAGAATTTAAAGGAATTGACTTGAGTTTAGGGTTTACCTCCTTTTTCTTACTCAATAGACACTTGTCCTTGTAGTGCTCCTTTTTATTGCATCCAAAGCAAATGATGTGATCCTTGGATTTTGCTTTGGTGGAGATGGTGACTTCTTCTTGCTCCGGTGTTGAGAATGGTCTCTCCTTCCTCTCAATCTTGAAGTGGAGACTTCTTCTTCGCCCTTTGACGAAGTGGATGGTTCCTCATCTTTTGTGTCACTTCACTTGAGGAGATGGATGATTCTTTTTCCTTCTTTCTCCTCCTCTTCGTATGTTGAACTTCTTTCCTTATCTAATTTGTCTACTTCTTCTTCTTCTTGGACCAATAAGTCCATCTCCTTGGGCTCTTCTTCTTGTGTAGGATTTTGATGAAGAGCAATCACTTTTGCTCCATAGTTAATGAGCACACTTGTACTCACCTACACGACTAATTATATTATTAGACAAAACATTATGTAAAATTGATATTATCTTCTCATTTGCCTTCGATTTTGTTTGTTGCTCCTCATTCCAATATCGTGATCGGAGTTTTTTCCGGGATTTATTTTCGGACCTTCAAATGGTTCTTCGAGTGCGATCATTAGATCCCAATCCATGTCAAATCAAGTTTTCACTCGCAACCTCTAATAGTCGAAGCTCTCGCGATCGTAGGAAGGTGGAACGTTGATGTCGTCCACTAAGTGTTCTTCAAACGCAATTTCCTCTTGCCTTTTGCTCTCTCGGCGGTTAGTCCGTAGACGAGCGACCCCGGCTCTGATACCACTTGTTGGGGATCGATGGCATTGGCTAGAGGGGGGTGAATAGTCGATCACCCACTTTAATCGCAGTTATCTTCCTACACGTTATTAGTGCGTAAGCGGAATAACAAATAACTAAAACTAACAACTAGAAGAGAAAAACCGATTTACGTGGTTTGAAGATAAAGCTTCAACTCCATGGATGTACGTAAGGTAGACGATCCCTATCCGTCGGTGGATTAGTCCCTGGAAGACCTCCGGCTAGCTTGTGTCGCTCCTTGTGGGTGGAAAACCTCACCACAACCTTGACAACACTCCTGAGCACAAAGACTACTAATTGGCTTTTAACCAAAGCCAATTTCGTCAACTCTAGCCAGCCAAACCGAACTCCCTTAAATAGAGCTCGTGGCTGAACTAGCCGTTACCAGTCGACTGATGCCAACACCATTCCAATCAAATCCGAACGTTACAACCCAACGTTCGAATTTCAGCCGACAGCAGTCGACTGCACAAAGGATCAGTCGACTGATCTTTCTGTGCCCTACACCAGTCGACTGCTACAAGCCGCAGTCGACTGCCCAAACCCTAAACTTAGGGTTTTCCTTCTCAAGTACAATTCTCTTAGCATTCGGATCCTTACGACTCATCTGACTCTTCACCTAACAATCTCGACCTATTACTTTCAAGTATTCTTCTACTTTGATTCTAGTCCCTCGGATGCATACGAACTCGCAGCTCGTCCTCATGTCATCCTTTGCGTATGCCTTGAAGTGTGCTTCCCTCGTCTCATCGTTCTTGCTTTTTCCACGGTCCCTCTGATGCATACAAGTCCACGGCTTTTCTCCTCATACCATCCTTCACCGGACCTGAAGTCGTCCAGCTAAGTCTATGTGTATTCTGCAAACTTGCATACTCACATATACATATCAAATACAAGGTGAATTTAACTTAAACCCTTTGTTCAAATATCAAAACACTTGATCACTTCGAACCATATATTGCTCTAACAGAAACCACGAAGGTTTCTAAGTCGAGATAAAGACAGACCTATCTGTCTATCATATTCATATTCATATTCTTATTCTTATTTCTTCTAGCTATGTTTTGTAGGGTAAAATAGATATGTGTACCAGTATTGTTTTGCAGGAACAAACTTTGTTTCATCGACGGAAAAATTGGTCCCATCGATGGATTCGTGCACAACCCAGAATGGCAAGACAACCCGCTCAGAGGAATAAAGGGAAAGAGAGGTTCTGTCGACATATACTTCGAATTCGATGCGGTAGCCAGCTCAACTCGAAGTTTAGAAGGAAAGACCTCGATTAGTCGATGGAAATATGTTTTTATCCATCGACGGAAAAGCCTTTATCCATCGACGAAATAGAAGATTTCAGATCATGGACTTGAATATATTCCCGTGGCAAATTCAATCGGGTTCTATCAATGGATCAGCAGGATCCGCCAACAGAACGACAATTTCCAGAATAGTAGAAGGGTTCCACTATAAAATATAGGCTCAAGTTTTGAGGCTGCATCAGTTCTGTAATAGCTCGATTTCTGTGCTTTTTCACGCGCTGCATCATGATCAATTCGAAGTAACTCTCCGCGTCTAAAAGCTCTCTGACAACGAAGCTTCATCTTCTATTATTATACTGTCGGTAACTTTTCTTATTGCATATACATTCATTAGGAGAGTAGTAGATTTGTTATTATCTCCTTCATTTATATTCGATACTCTCCTTCCGTGAGTTTTCGGATGAGTTATTTAGTGGATTGCCCAACGGATACGATCCAAGAGATTGTAGGCCTTGGAATAGGAGTAGATGAAAGCTCTGAACCAAGTAAAATACCCGTGTCTATTTATCTTTCCGCTGTGAAACTCTTAATTTCCCAATAAAGTTTTTACAGAAAGAAAAAAAGTTTTATGACGAGATTCACTCCCTTCTCTCGTTCTGAACGGTCTTACAAGTGGTATCAGAGCTCTGAAAAAGCTTTACTGCCTTTCAAACAATTTTCTTTTAATTTAATCTACCAAATGATTGAGGGATCGTCCACCTCCAAGACACGCCGTAGAGTAGGAGTAAGCAATCTCCAAACCATGTAAACGGTAAATGTTAGCATTGTTTTTATTGTTAAGTTTCATTTTCGTTAGCGCAACTAACACGTGTAGGAAGAAGTCGAAGAATTAGGTGAGAAGTTATTCACCCCCTCTAGCCGTGTCATCGATCACGAACAACTCCTTCTTTGCTCAACCCCACCGATCGGACACTCCCACCTACGCGACTCCTGGCTCATTCCTTTCAGCCTTCCCGACCCTCCTTCACTTAGCGTACCACGCTCTTTAGACCAACTATCTCAGTATTATGTGGGTCGGCATACCATGTTGGCTAGCATGGGGGTTGGCAGAGCACGTGGAGCAGTATGATAGACGTAGCATGACCCTACATGAGCTTATATAAATACAGAACGTGGATGACATGATAATAAGGTATGACGGCGATACTAAAGTGGTACGTTGATATGACATTTCTTCTACCAGGATGTGACATCCAATTAATGATGATAGAGATACTATTCTCACTTAGTAGTGTTATAAAAGGATTCCGTACCCACGGGCAAAGGTACACGCACACTTTGATTAATCATCACATTCTCCTCATTTACTATTCATCTTCTCCACCTTCCCGCTGAAGACTAACTTGAGTATCGGAATGATTAAGCCGAAGCACCTGATGTGGACCAAGGAGGGGATACAAGCTTACAAGACAAAGCCATAGAGGAAGAGGTATTGAAAGGAATTGGAGGACCCATGACAAGATCCAAGACTAAGAGAATGAAGCAAGCTTTGGAAGGCTTAATAATGGAGCTCAAGGAGAAGAAGGATCAATGCACAATGGAGGCAATAACTAAATGGATCACATTCCTTCAAATTGAAAGTGAAATTGAGCCCACATGAAGACAAAACTTGAAGGCCCAAAACCACATGATCCAAGATGCATTCAAGGGCTACAAGTGTCCAATTTTCGTGGGTATTTTTGGGAGAATTTTCTGAAGTTATTTTTGATGTCTTTTGGTGAGTTTTTAATGCTTTTGGGAGTTCCTAAGCTAGTATTAGGGAATTGTGGGAAATAAACATCATGCATGCATGCATGCATGATAATGGTGCATAATTAGTGCTTAGTGGGAAGTGTGGTAGAGGTTAATGTTTCAACCTCCACTAAGTCTATATATAGGAGAACTCTTGTATGACCAAGGGATGTTAAGTTTGAATGAAATCAGAGTTTTCTCTATTGTGAGAGCTTCCTTTGGTTCTTAGGCAAAGAACTAATCGTGATCTTATCAAGGCAACTTGTGGCGATCGAAACCCCCCATGACTTATCACTCACCCTCTCATCTTTCTTGAGTGTGGCGTCAATATCCTTCCCTACATCTGAATTTCAAGGCGATCCATTCCAAGGTGCTTATCATTTGGTATCAGAGCCTTGGCTCCTTGATTTTCAGGTTTGCGTTTTGTTCTTCTTCATTTGTGTTCTTGTTCATCTTTGTTAATCTCTCATCCATAGTATTCCATTGGTGTTTTCCTTCTCCAACTCTATTTATCGCTTCTCTATTTGGGTCCTAAACTCAAAAAAAAAAAAAGTGTTACTTGAGTCATTGTGTTTTTTGACTGAAGAAAAAAAAAAGGACAAAAAGGAAATTCGAAAAAAAAACAAAAAGAAAAAAGAAAAGAAGGAAGATCGGCGAATTGAAAGGACCCAATATTTCTCTCATTGCTCTTGATCGTTGCTGAATTTCTTGTTCTAACCGTTTATTTCTCTTGTTCTACTCATATTCTCTTGTTGGTTTCTTGCTCACTTGATTGTCTACTTGTTGTCTTGAGAAAATCGTTGATAAGGTTCTTTTCTTAAGGGCTTATAAAGGAAGCTGAGTGGATAAAATTTGAGTGCAACCACGTGAGGCGAGTGGTGAGGTCTTTCTAACATTTCTTGTGTAATTTTCCTTGTCATCTTTTTTTTTTGTTGCAAGCATGAGTGGGGAAAACTCCCCTAGGCAAGATCCTAATAGGCTTCAAATGGAGGCGCTTACTCAACACTTTGAGAGAATGCTTCAAAGACAACTTGAAGGCTTACATGAAAGGATGGACCGACTTGAAGGAGGAAGAGTTTCCAACCATGGGGGAAATTCTAATCATGAAGAATCTCATCCGGGAAGTGACCTATTCTATAGTTCTCCAAGAGAAAGAAGGAGGCGTGAAGGGGGACGAAGACACGAAAGAGGAGGTAGAAACCATCAACATGAAGACGATCTAAGAGGGGTGAAAGTCAAGGTACCTTCCTTCCAAGGGAGGAATGACCCCGACACATATCTTGAGTGGGAAATGAAAATAGAGCAAATCTTCTCATGCCACAATTACCCTGATGCAAAGAAAGTGAAGGTGGCTGCCCTTGAGTTCACCGATTATGCTTTAATTTGGTGGGATCAAATGCAAAAGGAGAGAAGAAGGTATGGAGAGCACCCTATCAACACTTGGGGTGAAATGAAGACTTTGATGAGAAGGAGATTTGTGCCTTCCCACTACCATAGGGAGTTGCACAACAAATTGCAAAGACTCATCCAAGGGAGTAGGAGTGTGGATGAGTATTACAAGGAGATGGAGGTGGCTTTGATTAGGGCCAATATTGAGGAGGAAAGAGAAGCAACTATGGCTCGATTTCTCCATGGCCTAAACCGAGATATTGGAGACATTGTAGAGCTACAACATTATGTGGAGCTTGACGACTTAGTTCATCAAGCAATGAAAGTGGAGCAACAATTAAAGAGAAAGGGCGTTATGAAAAGACCATCTTCTTCAAACTACTCTTCAAATTGGAAGGACAAGCCAAAGAAGGAGGGTTCCTCTTCTAATTCAAAGGAGGTAACAAGCGCTAAGAAGCCTTTTCCTACTACTACTTCTTCTACTTCTAAGAGCAGGGATATCAAGTGCTTCAAGTGTTTGGGAAAAGGACATATCGCATCCGAATGCCCGAATAAGAAGACTATGGTGGTTAGGGATAATGGGAGCATCTCTAGTGAAGAGACTTCTTCTCATTCTTCTTCTTCAAGCGATGAGGAACATGATGGAGCAGCCTATGCGCAAGATGACGATCTCTTGGTGGTTAGAAGGTTATTAGGAAGTCAAGCCAAGGAGCATGAGGAGGACCAAAGAGAGAATATTTTTCATACTCGTTGCCTTATTCAAGGTAAAACATGCTCTATGATCATTGATGGTGGAAGTTGCACCAATGTGGCAAGCACTAGGTTGGTTACCAAACTCAACCTCAAGACTACACCGCATGCAAGACCATATAAACTCCAATGGCTAAGTAATAGTGGTGAATTGGTGGTGAATCAACAAGTGATGATTAATTTCTCCATTGGAAAATATGAAGATCAAGTTCTATGTGATATTGTACCTATGGAGGCAAGCCACATTCTTCTTGGAAGACCTTGGCAGTTTGATAGGCGAGCTCACCATGATGGATTCTCCAACAAGTTCTCATTTCTTCACAATTCCCACAAAGTCACACTTGTACCATTATCACCTAGAGAGGTTTGTGCGGATCAAAAAAAAATGCGAGAGAAAAGAGAAAAAGAAGAGCGAGAGCTTAAGAAAAAGAAAGGAGAGAATGAGGAAAAGAAAAGAGAGAATGAGGAAAAGAAAGAGAGAATGAGGAAAGAAAAGAAAAGAGAGAATGAGGAAAAGAAAAGAGAGAACGAGGAAAAGAAAGAGAGAAGAATAGAAAATTTGTTTGCAAGAGGAAGTGAGGTGAAGAGAGCTTATTTGACAAGGCAACCTATATTTCTTCTTTTGTGCAAGGAAACTTGCTTGGAAACTAATACTAACTCCTTGCCCAGTGATGTTGTTGCTATTTTGCAGGACTTTGAGGATGTGTTTCCCCAGGAAGTACCTCACGGTTTGCCACCAATGAGGGGAATAGAACACCAAATGGACCTTATTCCTGGTGCTTCTCTTCCCAATAGGCCTGCCTATAGGAGCAACCCTCAAGAAACAAAGGAGATACAGAATCAAGTGGAGGAGTTATTACAAAAAGGATGGGTGAGAGAGAGCTTAAGTCCTTGTGCTGTACCAGTAATTTTGGTACCTAAAAAGGATGGATCATGGAGGATGTGCACGGACTGTAGAGCTATCAACAACATCACCATTCGGTATCGACATCCTATCCCTAGACTTGATGATTTACTTGATGAATTGCATGGTGCTTGCTTCTTTACTAAGATTGATTTGGAAAGTGGGTACCATCAAATTAGGATAAGGGAAGGAGATGAATGGAAAACTGCTTTCAAAACTAAATACGGATTGTATGAATGGTTGGTAATGCCTTTTGGGTTAACTAATGCGCCAAGCACTTTTATGAGGCTTATGAACCATGTTTTATGAGAATTCCTAGGAAAATTTGTGGTAGTATACTTTGATGATATTTTGGTATATTCCAAGAGTTTGGTTGAGCATGTAGCACATCTCAAATCTGTCTTGCATGTCCTTAGAAAGGAGAGACTGTATGCTAACTTAGAAAAGTGTTCCTTTTGCACTGATCATGTGGTTTTTCTTGGATTTGTCATAAGTTCTAAAGGAGTGCAGGTTGATGAAGAGAAGGTTAAGGCCATTAGAGATTGGCCAACCCCCAAAACTGTGAGTGAGGTTAGGAGCTTCCATGGGTTGGCAAGTTTCTATAGAAGGTTTGTGAAGGATTTTAGCACACTGGCAGCACCCCTAAATGAAATTGTCAAGAAAAATATGAGTTTTAAGTGGGGAGAGAATCAAGAAAATGCATTTCAAGCACTTAAGGACAAACTCACACATGCACCCATTCTTGCTTTGCCTGATTTTTCCAAATCATTTGAAATTGAATGTGATGCATCTCATGTGGGTATTGGGGCTGTTTTACTTCAAAATGGACATCCCATTGCATATTTTAGTGAGAAGATAGGTGGCGCCACTCTCAACTATTCCACTTATGATATAGAATTGTATGCACTTGTTAGAGCTTTGCAAACATGGCAGCACTATCTTTTGCCTAAAGAATTTGTTATTCATAGTGATCATGAATCTTTGAAGTATTTGAAAACAAATGGGTTGAATTTCTTGAACAATTTCCGTATGTGATTAAGCATAAGCAAGGAAAGGTAAATGTTGTAGCAGATGCGCTTTCACGAAGGTATAATTTGCTTGTTACACTTGAAACTAAATTACTTGGCTTTGAACATATCAAAGAGTTGTATGAACATGATAGTGACTTCTCTGAATTATATGCTGCGTGTGAAAAGAAATCACAAAATGGGTTTGTTAGGCATGATAATTACTTGTTTAAGAATAATAGACTTTGTGTGCCTAGAGGATCCATGCGTGAATTGCTAGTTAGGGAAGCACATGAGGGGGGTCTAATGGGACACTTTGGGGTTCAAAAGACCTTAGAAATGTTGCATGAACATTTTCATTGGCCACACTTAAGGCATGATGTGCAAAAATTTTGTGAAAAGTGCATTGTGTGCAGAAAAGCAAAATCTAAGGTATCACCTTATGGACTTTACACTCCTTTGCCTATTCCTGATTCCCCTTGGATTGACTTGTCTATGGATTTTGTTGTAGGGCTACCACGCACTCAAAAAGGTAAAGACTCCATTTTTGTGGTAGTTGATAGATTTTCTAAGATGGCACACTTCATACCTTGCCACAAAGTGGATGATGCAACTCATGTGGCAGATTTGTTTTTCAAAGAGGTTGTAAGACTTCATGGCATGCCTAGGAGCATTGTTTCAGATCGTGACACCAAATTCTTAAGTCATTTTTGGAGGACCTTATGGAACAAACTAGGAACAAAGCTTCTTTTCTCCACTACATGTCACCCTCAAACTGACGGCCAAACTGAGGTGGTAAATAGGACTCTTTCTACTCTGCTTAGAGCAATTATTAAGAAGAACATTAAGTCTTGGGAAGAATGTTTACCTCATGTTGAATTTGCTTATAATAGGGCTGTTCATTCTACAACTCAATTTTCCCCTTTTGAGATTGTTTATGGGTTCAATCCGCTAACACCTCTTGATTTGCTTCCTTTACCTAACACTTCTTCTTTAGTTCACAAGGATGGTCAAGCAAAGGCAGAATATGTGAAAAAGCTTCATGAGCAAGTTAAAGCTTAAATTGAGAAGAAAATGGAGCAATATGCGAAGAGAGCCAATAAAGGGAGAAAAAGAGTTGTCCTTGAACCCGGTGATTGGGTGTGGGTTCATATGAGAAAGGAAAGGTTTCCTGCCCAAAGGAAATCAAAGCTTCAACCAAGAGGAGATGGACCATTCCAAGTGTTGGAAAGAATTAATGACAATGCTTACAAAATTGACTTGGCCGGTGAGTATGGTGTTAGTGCAACATTTAATGTGGCTGATTTGCGTCCATTTGATGTAGGTGATGAAGATCTAAATTCGAGGACGAATTCACCTAAAGAAGGAGGGAATGATGTGGACCAAGGAGGGGATACAAGCTTACAAGACAAAGCCATAGAGGAAGAGGCATTGAAAGGAATTGGAGGACCCATGACAAGATCCAAGACTAAGAGAATGAAGCAAGCTTTGGAAGGCTTAATAATGGAGCTCAAGGAGAAGAAGGATCAATGCACAATGGAGGCAACAACTAAATGGATCACATTCCTTCAAATTGAAAGTGAAATTGAGCCCACATGAAGACAAAACTTGAAGGCCCAAAACCACATGATCCAAGATGCATTCAAGGGCTACAAGTGTCCAATTTTCGTGGGTATTTTTGGGGGAATTTTATGAAGTTATTTTTGATGTCTTTTGGTGGGTTTTTAATGCTTTTGGGAGTTCCTAAGCTAGTATTAGGGAATTGTGGGAAATAAACATCATGCATGCATGCATGCATGATAATGGTGCATAATTAGTGCTTAGTGGGAAGTGTGGTAGAGGTTAATGTTTCAACCTCCACTAAGTCTATATATAGGAGAACTCTTGTATGACCAAGGGATGTTAAGTTTGAATGAAATCAGAGTTTTCTCTATTGTGAGAGCTTCCTTTGGTTCTTAGGCAAAGAACTAATCGTGATCTTATCAAGGCAACTTGTGGCGATCGAAACCCCCCATGACTTATCACTCACCCTCTCATCTTTCTTGAGTGTGGCGTCAATATCCTTCCCTACATCTGAATTTCAAGGCGATCCATTCCAAGGTGCTTATCAGCACCCCTAGTCTCCCTCCTAACACTCTTTTTCTCTGTTCCTCTCTTTATCTAGCCTTGCGTGCATTGGTGACAGGAGGTTTTCTTTCCACCTTCAACGACTTCGTCAACTTAGTCAACAACGGAGATAGCTCACCAGTGACTTATTCGTTAGTAATCTCATATAGGAACACCGGTCCTCTCTTAAAACTAGACCCACTCTAGCCTCCAAACAAGTACTCCTCTATGAGACACTTAGCGATGTGCCCACCTCACCATAGCGTGGGCATCACACCTATGGCCTCCCAATTCACCATATTCATGATTTTTAGATCCACCTTAATGGATTAAGCTTTGAATTCTATACACTCCCATTGACGATCGGCATATTTGTTAACCTACTTTCTATAATTCGACCCACGGTCTTAGTACCTAGCTCCGCTAAGCAAAATCCAATCTCGATCATCCATGGAAGCTACCCAACCTATTCTTCGCAAAGGCGAAAATAACCTCTCTTTTTTTTCCCTCGCATGTTTCTCCTCTTTGGCAATGACAATGAGACATCCCTACAACTCCTTGTTATCTTCCTCTCTTGTTTTCTTCCTCCATCAAGATTGAGTTGGATTTCATGGCCACACCGCACGAGGGCAGATGGGCAATTTGGCGAGAACTACCGCCAAAATGGTCCATGAATTATTAAGCCAATAATGCACAACTAATTCAAAAAATAATAAGGAACACACAACCAACTATAGTCATCCATCAAATCAGTGGGAGTATCTCCATCATTCTCTTTATCATGTAAACTGTCTGCCATTTGAAGCTGCCTGGAAACAACATCTAATGGAGGGAGGGCCTTCCCCCCACTTTGGTGGGTCACTCTCTATCTTCTTCTTCCCTTTCTCTATTTCTCTTTAGCAACACGAAAACTTATCCGAGTTATCGACATTCACTTATGTGCATTTTCTATTGATGAAGCAAGCTTACGTCGTCAAACACAACTAAGTTTTAACTATTTATCCACAGGTTGGAAGAGGACCTTGGTGATGTGGATGCTGAGCACATCCTCCGGGCAATGAGCGGTGTAGTAAAAGCTCTTCGCCACGAGAAGAAATGTTTGCTTGGTTTGGTGGAAGTCGAGGACTTGATCATCTGGAGTAGTGCTCTGGAGCACACGTTGAGCTAGCTCTCGCATCTTCTCGTCTATTATTTCCTTGTTCATGTCCTGAAATGATACGAAAATGGAGTTATAACTTATGACTAGAATTATTAAGTGGTTCTTTGTCGATTGCTATGAAAGAAAATATACCTCTGTGATGAGCTTTCTTCGCGAAAGTAGAGCACAAATGGAGGATAGGAGGTGAGCAAGCTCGTTGTATTGTGGTTGAGCTGAAGTCAAGTTGAATCTCCCTCCACAAGCTTCGATGGTCGTCACTAGTAGCAACCCGATGTTTTCCTCCTCACGCTTCCACATCGACAACCACACTTTCCACTGTCAAAATTTAAGGAAAGGAACTTACCCTAGCCAACTAATTGGACTGAGAAATGATATATATATCATTGAATTACAAGTGTCTATCTGAATAGGTTTAGCTGATCTAAATTTAGAAACGAGAGCATCAGAGTCTTACAGCTTCATGTAAGTAGTGGCGCATTCGCTGTTGATGGGAGTTTGCAGCCAATGCCACAAGTCCATTGATTAGCTCGTGGAGCAACTCCGCCAAATGCTCCCCCTTACTCCTCCCGTTCGCCCTACTAACATTTAACAGCACATCAATCCATACTCATACGTGCCTAGCATCAAGATTAATCAACACTCGAACAACAAGTTGACAGTGTGGCAGTCATTGGATTCTAACAAATGTCCTAACAAAAGCATTAGCTTAGATTTTAAGATTTGGGCTTAATATGTATTCAATATGACAATTGTTTATTTAGCTTAGAAGTAATTCAGTTGTTTCGATTCTGCAAATTATCGCAGAAATGTCGTCCACTACGATATTGTTTGGTTCCACATGCTTCAACTCGATATCATATAATTGATTTGGACCCCAAGAAGGTATGGTCCTCCATCTAGTGAGAGGGCCAACTTAACCATCATCTGCTGCAGGAACAGGTCCAATAATTGTAGCAAGAAGTACACTTGCTCTTAGCCAAAACCAACAAGGAGCATGTCCCACATTACAACCGTGTATATGGACCGACTTGGGTATGGATTCAATTTTGAAACTATGAAATCAAGCTAAAAATGACAGTGTCTGGCACTGACCTGCTAATGCCATGCCCATTGCTGCAGTAGTTTTTGTCATCAAGGAAGTTCAGTATCAATGCTTGCCTACTTGTTTCAGTGCATGAGTTATCACTCAAGTAGGCTGAGACAGCCTTCAAGAGAACCATGGTCCGAACCCAACCCAACCTCTCGGTCACCCGTTCAGGTTCAAATATGCAAGCAGCTGCCAGGAAGTAGTCCTCCAACAGGGCTCTTCTGCTCACTCCGTGCCACTGAAGGCCCGCCTCCTCGTACCACCTTATTTAATCACACAATTTAACTTATATAAAATGATCCATTTTCTTCAAACCATTGTAAAAATCTCAGTTAAGAAGATTAGAATCGATACAGCAATCAATTTGACATACTTTTGAAGATGGAGCCACTCCAGCTGATGGAGAGCTTGGCAATGGTTGAAGTCCAACTTAGCCAACTCCAAATACACATCATTGTTTACCAGAGGCATCCTGCAGTAGCATTTGCTGTCAGCTAATCATTCAATTATTCAAACTAGCGACAATTCTGAGCTAAAGATTGAATTTTTCATAGAGTAGATGGCATAAAGTAAGGAACTGTGATCAGTGAATATACATACTTGTACAGAGTCTTGCCAATCCAAATATCACTTCCTCCTCCATACTGCTCCAAATAGAACCTTGCCTCAACGCGTGGCAGGCTTGCATACCAGGGGAAATCCAGAGCATACTCCACCTGCTCGATAGATTGCAAGAAGATATAATGCCAATTCAAGGCGAGTAAATTATTGAAATCGTATCTGTTTTGGTTAACCAATTACCTCCCCAGGCAAATCCTTTGTGATGATCCATTTGTCGAGCAGTTGATGTGCAGCTTGTTTCTCTCGCAGAAAGGCATAAGAGAAGCTCTTGGCTCGCTCCAGTATCTCTTCCCCAGGGAAGGCCACCTGCGCGGCCCGGTTCAGGTTGAACATCCCCGTCACCGCCTGGTTCGACTGCCCTGCGAAGCACACGAACTCCCCATCCTTCTCGAATTGCCGCAGCACGCCTGCATGGACGGATCAATCAATCAATCAAACAAACACACACAAGACTCCTTTTTGAGTCCAGCTGCTCTGCTCGATCTGTTCACTCACCGGGGGAGACAGGGTAACCGTGCCGCCGCAGCAGCCGGAACCCCATCGACGTGTCGTCGATGTCGACGACCCTCGATTCCCTGGCCCAACAAATTCCATCCTCCCTCCAGTACCTACGACAACGACGACAAATGACTCAACTGTCTTGGGCATGTCAACAAACAAGTGGCAGGCAGAACAAGAACGAGCTACCTGTGCACGTAATCGAGGCAGTCTTTGATCTCCGGCGAGAAGTAGCCGGCGATCCCCAGGCGCTGCAGGCGATCCACCGCCCACAGGTGCTCGAAGAGATCTACGGGGTACACGTTCGGCACTGTAGCAAACGCAAGAGGATCCTATTTTTTTTTTTTCTGGAACAATCATTCACGATTAATTAAATGAATTTAATGGATCATTTACCTCCTCCTCCGAATCTACGGACGAGTCGCTGGAGATATTTGAGGCAGTTGCCGTCGCCCGTCTGCATCAGCGCGTACGCAGTGGAGGACGGCGAGAAGAGGAAGGAGCCATCTTGACACTGTAGACGGAGAAGTTTCTCCCAGTCCAAGCCAACCATTCCTTCCAGGCTATGTAGCAGCGTGGTTGGCACCTCGTGCAGCACTTGTTTCGGAATCCTTTTCCAATTACACATCGCACTCAAACATCGACTCTGCAACAGTACCGACACAGGAATTACGCTGTAATTGTTGCTTTTACCTCTCCATTTTAAGGTCTCTCATGGCGCTTATGCCCTGCAAACAGGGATGCGAGTATGGAATCTCCAGCCCCAGCTCCTTGGCCAGGTCCAGCAGTGAAGGGAACGCCACCTCGAAGCCAATCGGCATGTGCTCCGCCGCCTCCTCTCCCAGCCTCCACATGTTCTCCCGCACGTACTCCACCCCTGCGTCCCCTTTGGCTTAATTTATAGTGCTGCTCGGACGCGATGCGCGAGGAGAATCGCTAAAGTATGTCGTACCTTCGCGGCACTTGTCGGAGTGGAGATTCCAGGAGGCGAGCGCGACGGCGCAGGCCAGCGTGCTGATCAGCCGGTCGTGGGCGGAGAAGACGGCGGCGTTGCCCCACGAGCCGTCGCCGAGCTGGTTGTCGGCGATCCAGCGGAGGCTCGCCGGGAACAATGGCCGCCGGCCTTCTCCCTCCGGGTCCCGCACCAGCGCCACCCACGCCGTGTCGTAAGCAGAGATGCTGATCTCGCCGTCGCCCATCGACCGCAGCATCGCCTTCACCTCTTGCACCATCCCCCATATCGTCCCCTGCAACAACAACAACAGCATGCAGCATGCAGAGATCATCCATGAACTGATGAACGAATCCACTAACTAGCAAGCTACCTACCTCCTCCTCCTCCAAGAATTCATCATCTTGCTCCGGCAATTGAAGAAGCGCCAATGCGTTCCGTATCAACCCACCGCCGTAATCTGCAGGCGAATTCAATTAACCAAAAAACCAATTGAATCGCAGAGCACCGACCGACAAATGCATGATCCATCTTTTGTAGGGAACACACTTGATAATCAATCTGTATTCTTCAAACAGTGCCTACTTTGTTTCTTTTTGGTGTAATTTCGATAATTAATTGTACGATACCTGCAGGAGCGGCGGTGCTGGGGCGGGACAATGCGTGGCTTCTCCCCCTCTTCTGGTCCTTCGGCGCCGCGGCGATCCATCGCAGTTTGCACGCACCTGCACCGCAAAAGCTCATCCTTAGGCGTAAGTACTGATCCTCACGCATCGGTGCATGCAGCATGGACCATGCAAGAAAAGCAAATTTTGATGGTTGAATTAATTAATCAATTGATTGATTACCTTCGGGGAGGAGGAGGAGGCGGAGCCGCGGCGGGAGCAGTGCTGCGGAGGGTGCTGCCGAGGCAGCAGCAGTGGTGGCCGCGGTCCAAGTCATCGCCGGCCGGCCGGGGAAGATGATTAAGCCGAATTAAGAGGTTGAGGAGGTGAAGGAAGAAGGAAAGGGGGGAAGCAGAGAAGGTACGTAAGCCGGGAAATTCCCCAAAACGGAACGCATACGAGCATGCTCGGCTGCTTCTTCATGTATATATCCAGAAAGTCCTGTGAGTATGCGGGGCACCTAAATTAGCATAGGGAATTTATTAAATCATATTTATTTCTATTTTACTCTTTAAATTTTAAAAAGAAAAGTTTGAATATTTATTTTAGGGATTTTTTTTTGTTTTTAAACTTGTTTGTGCGTTTATTATTATTATTATTATTATTATTATTATATATATATATATATTTAAGGATGATAAAGTTGTAATATGTGGATTTGATTTAATTTAGGCTTGAACCGGATCGTACTAGGCCCGCATGGGACCGGACTTAGCATGGCTTGTGGGCCAAATTCGATTTTTAATTTATTAATGAATGATAATATTATAAAAATATTAAATATAATAGATATTGAGAGCACAAATTATAATAAATTAAACAATCAATAAGATGTCATTTGATAAATCTAATAATACAAAAGAAATGCTACATAGAAATTGTCCAAAAAAAAGTTGACCGCAAAATAATATACAAGCTAAAGTATTTATACCGTATTCTGTATTTTTATACAAATTTAAGTATGTAAGTAAGTTTAAATTTACCGAAGAAGGTGGTGGAACATGCTTTTGGGACAAGGAAAGGATTAGGAGTAGATAAGTTAAGCAAATTCGCTGAACAAAAACAGATGCAAGCATTGTAAAGATGAACACAATCGACAAAAATAAAATAAAGGTTTCACTATGAACACAATCAATCTAGCACATATGACATAACAATTGAGGTGTTTGAAGTATTATGAGTTAATGTGTGTGTTGTTTTTACTCTATATGTTAATGATTGATTGACACATCTAATCTAATTTGCAAAAGTACTAAGGTGGAGTGCAAATGCATATGATTTACCTAATTTGTGGATCGGCGTTGCCTAATTAACTTCATAATGGGAGACCAATAATAAAAAGATCAACTCGAGCTTTAATAGATAAGTAGGTCGAATACATTTGAATCTTACTTGATGCTTTTCACTTCATGGCACAAACTACACTAGTTTAACTTCAAAGGTATCAATATCAAACATAAAATCATACCTAATATGGATGTGATTAGTACTCCCGTGAGCCTCTCACTCTTTGTTTAAGTCTGTAGGAGAATTGGAAGAAATTAGTGTATCGAAATTGGTCTAACCGAACTAATTTAATCGAAATTGAACAAATTGAAATTTTTTTGAACTAATCGAAGCAACCAAACTTTCCAACATAAGTTGAATAAACTGAACCGATAAAACATCAATTAATTCGGGTTTCAACCAAATTAACCGAACTTTTCAAGTATCTATCCGATTGAGAAATATATCTTCTAGAAATATCGGATAAAAATGTAAAATGACTATTTCTAGAAATATCGGATTGAGAATTAATAGTCATTTTATAATGATATATCTAACTAAAATGACAATTTTTTTCATATTTTTAATGATAATTTTTTATTAAAAATAAAATAGACTAGCACCATATTGTTGTGTTAGTTTCTTCCCCAAAAGACATGGATAGCTCTAAGTGAAAGAGCATGCTCCGTCCTCTCGCAAGCAATGTCTAACTCACAGAATTGACCACTTGAAGTTTTTCAAGTATTCACTTCTCCTTGTCGTCCAATTGATTGAATCCTCTTGAACAAAACCCTAACTCATTGTCTGTGCAAAGTGGCCAAACTTGTTGACATGTCTATTTCTCAATCAATATCTTCTACATTTTGTTGAACTTTTCAAAGTTTTCAATATTTGGGTGAGAAAGTGTGTTTATGTCTGCTTAGCATATTAGCAAGTACCTTTCTCCACTTTTCTTTTAAAAAAACTTGAGAGCCACCCATCAATGAATGTAAGTTGATCCGGTTTGCTCGACTCATATCTAACATTTTTTCAACTCACAGTTTCATGTCTTATCGCGCCAACAACATGTCGCGAACAAGGATGAGATTGTTATTGTAGTAGCATCATCATTAAAATTTTAAATAATATATATAGCTTTAAATATGTTAATATATCAAATAAAAGATAAATATATAATGTACAACTAAATTACAATAATATATTAACATAAATTGAATTATCTAATTTTAAAAAAAAAGAAAAAAATATTTTTCACAAATACTTTCAAGGTTTAAAAATAGTTTAGTTTATTATGAAAAAAATAATTTGTATTTGATAATTCAATAAATAATTTTTACTATCCTATACTCTGTTTAAACAGTATCAATTAACACTTCCATCTTTTAAGAAATTGGTTATGTTTTTTATTTGTGATGTTACAAGAAACATGGTCATTTCTTACAGTGCATAAATGCAAAATAATTAATGGATTAAGTGTATATTTTCAACAATTTGGACCCTCACAAAAAAATAAAAAATAATAATAATAATAATTATTATTATTATTTACAAATAAATTTTATCCCTCTTAGTTGTTCGACCTATTAGAAATGTGTTCTTTTGAAGAATGTGACAATGTAGGAATAACCAAAAGACTATGGAGGAAATACAGATTCATGATCATCGATGGATGAAGTTCAAATTTTTAACTCAAAATAATAAATAAACTAACAATTTATCCTTCATGCTCTCTATTCATGACAAACATTTAGATAAATAAGAAGAAGAAAAAATGTATGTTGATAAATTTCTACTATAGTATGAGTTTCAAATGCAACATGGGAGGTAAGAACTGGATGTGATAGTAGTGGGGCTACATGAGCAATCCCAATTCCTAGTCGATCCTTGCATAAATGCAAGTTCCATGCGCATTTACAGGTATATATAGCTAGCTATTAACTGAATGACTTGGTTGCTACTAAAGTGGACTTTGAAAGATGGTTCCAATATCATAATGATTCCTTGGATCAGAAGATAAAAGAGTAAGGGATATCTTACTTTGCCGGGTGGATGTTCCTTGTACTGCTATAGTTGAGTTGTTTTGCCACCAGCTACTCTAGATGATGTCGAGTCGGTTTTCTTCCCCTGAATGATCACAAATGAAAAGGAAAATTAGCTGATGAACACTGCACTCAGTTATTAAAGTAGAGCACACTCACACCAGAAATGTCACCATGGAGAGGCTTCAGGGAATTAAACTGACTGTGGCTAAGCTTACTGCTACTTTGGGTATGGAACAAATTTTTGGACGGCTGAAAACTAACATTACATCACAGTAGTACTAGAAAGACCTATGATAGAATTTTCCAAACTAAAGTCAATCATTTCTATTATCTGACCCCACCTAGTGGGATAAGGCTTAGTTGTTGTAACGTCAATCATTCATACCTAGCTTTTCACAAGAATGGCATATTATGGGTTTATATTTAATGGCTATCACAGAGCATGAAGAGTGTACAATCACCTAACCATTAGAATCAGTTCAAAATTAACTTAATCAAGTTCAAGTTCATCTGTAGTTGTTGGAGAATTGAGAGGTATAATAGACTTCTTGTCAACATCATAATTAGTTTGAAAGACTAAATTGAGCACTCAAAGGAAGTCACTTACCGAGCCTATCTTCTTCTCCAGAGTAACTTTTTGATATGTCAGGTGGCCATGCTGTAGAGGGGAAAGAAAGGATGACAAGTGCAATGGATGAAGCCAAACTACTTGTTCAATTAGAATACCACCAATTGAAAATTATTATTTCATTTGAACTAATCAACATCAAGTTGAAGGAATGAAGACACCACAAAATTTAAGGAACACTGTTAGAATTTATCTATTTCTTTGACAGGACTACGACGATGACAACAACAACAACCAAGCCTCTTCTTAAAGCGAAACTTAAACCTCACACACCGTACGTGTGTTGTTTCAAGGAACAAGATGCTTGGACTTCTTAACATGTAAAATAGACATGAAACAACTATGCTAACATAGCAATAGGTGTTTTGTGGCATCCATGATTAGTCCCCGTGGAGAATTATAGATCAATGAAGGAGTTTTATAAGCCTAAATGAATAAACTAATATTAACTTTAGCTCGAGCATTTTAGGCCAATGATTGGACCTAAAAAAATTCATGAACATTAATGTATACCATCAATAACTATACGGTGTCTACAGGTGCTGCGCAAATAAAAGAAAAGGAGATCGAGAGAAACAGAGAACTTACTATATCGCCTAATGTGACTTCCGGAACCCTCTGCAACGCGAAAATAATCAGGCCAGCGAGCCAGGTAAATCATATAGAATGACATGTTGAACTCGAAAAAATTCAAAAACCAAAGAACCAGAAATTCAAAAGACAAAGGGATTGACAATGGATCGAATGATATTAATTGAGAAACAGCAAAGAGTAGAAGATGATTACAGCAGAACCGACGAACAGTCTTCATTTGCACTGGTTGTATTCAGGGAGCCCGCAGAGGAGCGATTTCGGGCGGCGACTCGACGACGAAGGGAGCGGAGGAACTATGGACCGAGACGGAGATGAAGAAAATAGGGGCAAAAATCAACAAGGCGCTGCTTTGTTTTTTTTTTTCTTTTCCAAATAGTCAAAAAGAAAATTATAGCAATTATCCTTTGTTATTAATCTCATTATTAGTCTGTTACCCTCGGTTAGTAGTAGAGGTAGTAGGAAGAGCGATTAGTTAATTTTTAAATATTTATGATTTAATTTTTAATTATAGTGAATTTTACAATAATTTTATATTAGGGTAAATAATTTTAAACCTCCCAATATTTTCATTGATATATACTCAATTTTCACTCTATTATACTGAATCCATTAGGGAGTAAATGCAAAGAAAATCTCAAATGGGGAGTGCATGCAAACATCAAATGGGGATTGGGGAGTTTTCTGTAATTTACCGATTTTTATCGACATTTTACCTTCTTATTTAAAAAATAACATTTAACCTTCATGTTTTCTATTGAATATGCGTTTTGTCATGTATTTTCTATCAAGTAACACTTTACCCTATATTTAAAAATAATATTTAACCGCTTTGACTATAAGTTCAAATGTGAGAAAACTTATAAAAGATAATAGTGTTTCTTGTCTTTTTTATCATTTTTCAATAGACTTCACAAGGGAAAAAAACACATTGAATTGACTATTATATCCTTGGGTAAAAAAACCTCACAAAATTTATATATGCATCGGCATAAACAATAGAAAAGCAACAACTCTGAAAATGATAACTAGTCAAAACTCATTCCGCCACCCTCACTAAATCAAAAAAGACCTAAAATTTTAAATTGATAAACCAAAATCAAATGAAGATGGAAAAAGTTCGTCATTGAAAATCTCCTCCTTATCATCAAATGTGACATACAATAAAGTAAGAATGAAGTGTTGGTGTAACAAAATTATACCAATATATACATCAAAGGCATTACAAAATCTAGGAAGGAAGTTTATAGGCTATTGTGAATACAAGGTTAGTGCTCAAACATCTTAATATACCACATAAACTCAAAACCACTAATATTTAATGGATGTCAACTACTATTTGCATGCAGAAAAATGATGGATATGAGTTCTTCTGGTGGATAGATAAAATAGAAGAAGAAACACAAGAACCTACATCCACTTTTTTTTTGTATGCACTTGAAGAACTCATATCAATCATTTTTCTGCATGCAAATTGTAGTTGACATGCATTAAATGTTAGTGATTTTAGGTTTATGTGATACATTAAGATGTTTGAGCACTAATCTTGTAGTCACAACAACTTATAAACTTTATTTTTGGATTTTGTAATGTCTTTTATGTTCGTATTAGTGTAATTTTGTCACACCAACACTTCACTCTTACTACATTGTATGCTACATTTTATGATGAAGAGGAGATTTTTAATGCTGAACTTTGTTTCATTTTCATTTGATTTTGGTTCATCAATTTAGAATTCTGAATTTTTTTTGTTTGATGAGAGTGGTGGAATGAGTTTTTGGCTAATTATTCCTTTTAGAGTTGCTACTTTTTTATTATTTATGCTGCTTATATATGAATTGTGTGAGAGTTTTACCGAATAATATAATGGTCAATTAATGAGCTTTTTCCCTCTTGAAGTCTATCAAAAATGATAAAAAAGACAATGATACAATTGTCTTTTATAAGTTTTCTCACATCTAACTTTTGGTAAGAGGGTTAAATATTATTTTTTAAATATAAGAGCAAAATGCTACTTGATAGAAAATACATTGGCAAAACGCAACTCAATAGAAAACAAATGGATTAAATGTTATTTTTTAAATATAAGAGCAAAATATAACTCGATAGAAAATATAGACGGGTTTAAAGTTATTTACCCTATATATTATAGCAGCTCTAGTTTCAATGTTTCATAGTTGTTGCAAATACAACAATTATAACTTATAATGGTATCAACTATAGTTTCATGGGTAACATTATTGTATCAACTATAGTTTCATGTGCAACATTTAAGTTTTGTAATGTTACAATTATAATAACATGATATAACTATCCTCCTATACTATTTCCATTATTATTCCACCTATATCTCCTGTCTAAATCCTGACTCAAACTCGTTGTATCAGCCAGTTAGACGTGTTGTAGCAGCTGCAGTTTCATAGCTGCTATAGTTATCATAACTGTAGCTTGTAGTTGTAGCAATTATGATTTTATATGTAGCAGTTACGGTTTTAAAGCTGCTACAACGGCTGTAACTTGTAATTGTTGAGACAATCTATGATGGATCCGGAAATGTGTATACAACTCAATAATAATTGTACATCAATAATTCTAATATTACAATTAGTGATTTTCCCAATTCATATAATAATTTTTAGACAAATCCAAATTGAAGATTCATACACATCATGACTTAGCGACTCAATTCGGCACTGAAATGATTCGACATAATTGTAGTGTTGTGTTGCACTTCAAACATGATAGCAATGATAACCGTAGGGGACTCGGAACTAAATCAACATGGGTAAGAATTTTCATTTGAGACAACACGTAAATCGGGACTGAATCAAGTGGAATCGAGGCCAAAACTCCAAAGCTGCTTGAAAAGACTCAAACCAAGGGATGGAATCGAAGGAAGACTCCTCAAAGCGAAGCAAAGTGGACTTGGGTCGGAATGAAGGGCAGTGGCAAGCCAAGGAAGACTTGTGCGATCCGAGGGAAGATATCGGTGGAAGAAGACTTCATGGGCAAGCCAAGGAGTGTACCTGAAGACACGCGTGAAGGAGGGTGTTGGAGTGAGGAAGAGTGATTGTATAATCAAGCTTAGTCGACTGGGAAAAAGGCAGTCAACTGACAGCAAGACTCGAAACTCACAAAAGGTTTCTGACCCTGGACCAGTCGACTGCTCCCAGAGCAGTCGACTGGTAGCGGCTGGTTAAGTAGGCTGAAAATTCGAACATTAAGCTGCAACGGTCGATTTTCAGTGGGACCAGTCGACTGCCCTGAGAGCAGTCGACTGGTAGGGTGTTTTCCAGCCTTGAGCTCTATTTAAAGAGGCTCGGGTTTGGTTGGAAACCTCTGACGAAACAAGCTTGGTTAGGGCTTGTGAGTAGTCTTAGGTGCTCAGAGGTGTATTTGTGATTGTGGCGAGTTTCTCCACCCACAAGGAGCGACACGAGTTAGCCGGAGGGCATCCGAGGAGTGATCCGCTGAAGGATCGAGGGATCGTCCACCTCACGGACTGTCGTGGAGTAGGAGCTTCATCTCCGAATCACGTAAATAGGTATTGTTAGCATTGTTTAGTTGTTAGTCTTGTTTTATTATATTTCCGCTTGCGCACTAACAACGTAGGTAGAGAAGAAAACGAAAAATTGCTATTCACCCTCCTCTAGCAAGCTACATCGATCTAACAGTAATTGTATCAACTACGATTTCATAATTAATACATCAATTATAGCAGCTACGATTTCTAACAAGAAAATTTGCAATACAGACTCAATAATAATTGTAACATCAATAATTCTCAAATATTACAATTAGTGAATTATTTTCCCAAAATTCATAATAATAAATTTTTAGACAAAATCCAAACTTGAAAATTCATATACATCATCAGCCAATATTATCACAACTCAAATAATCGCAACTAAATATTCAACATAATTTTAGTGTTGTTGAATTTTACTTCAAAATCACAAATTTCATAACCTAAAAATCGAATTAAATCAAATGGGTAAAATTTTCATTTGAGACAACACGTAAATCGACTAGTCAAGTTGGAATCGAGCTTCAAAACTCCCAAATCGCAATTAAAAAACTCAAATCAAGGATTTGGAATCGAATTGAAAACTCCTCAAAAACGAAGCAAAATCGATTTGGGTCGGAATAAGGCAGCGACACGATGGTTTTGCTCAAATTACTATCAGAAATTAGAAGGGAGGATGCTAGGTTTGGTCGAAAAAATTCCTAGGGTTCAAATACTCACAACCCACAACCTAAACTCTATGAAATTAATGGCAAAATGGCAGAAATCAAATGATAAAAGCTCACACATGACCTGTGTGAACTAGTTTTTTTTTAAATCAATTTTTACTCAAATATTCTAATTCAAGCTACAAATCGATTCGCTCGCCCTCAACATCATTATCAATCCGTCCCAGGGCCAATGCGGATGAGGTAAATTATGGAGGTTACTAGCTCGGATATTATGGTTAGCGCGTGGGGAGGGTGGGCACACTGGCTTTGTCAGATTTTGATCTCAGACCTTAAGATGGTAATATCCACATACTAACCATCAATCATTCCCGTGAAGACAACAAATCAACGTAATAGGAACTTGATTGGGTTGAGTTAGGATCAATAATTATGTTTAGATAGTTTTTTAGCGATAATTAGTTGGCAATTGGAAGGGGGAGGAGAATAAACGAGAATGACCAATGGATTTATGGTGGGATTGAAAAAAATAAAATTAAGAGTTATTTTTTTTTTTTTTTAGAAAATTAGGTAGGGTTGGAGCCCACCTTAGTGCAAGGGGGCTCCGTTCCTTAACCCAAGGCTAGGATACCCCTCTTTCTCTCTATATATATGCTCCGCGATTGTACTTATTTTTTACTGTAGTATTTTTTATTTTTATTTTTTACTCTAGCAGTGACGGACGTTAAGTTTGTGTTATAACAACTACGATTATGTAGCTGCTACAATTATATCAGCTATGTAATCGTAACTGCTACAATGTAATCATAATTTGTTATGTTTGTATTATAGCAATTATATAATTATAGTTGTTGCAACGTGGTCATAATTTTGTTCAATCATGTTGTAGCAGCTACGGCGGAAATACAACTTTTACAATTGTATCAGCTATCGAATCGTAGCTGCTATAACATGGTCACAATTTATTCAATCATGTTATAACAATTATGGTTTCGTAGCTATTATAAGTCTATGACATGATTGAATAAATCATGCTCACGTTGCAGCAACTACTATTCCGTAACTGCTACAATTGTAACAATTATAATTTTGTAACTGTTACATTACAAACTTAATAAATCATGACCACGTTGTAGAATTGTAGTTGCTATAACACAGATTCAATGTCCATTACTGCTACAGTAAATTAAATTTAACAAAGTTGCTATATTAAAAATCGAGCACAATTGCGTAATATATCATATATATATATATATATATAAACAGTGATATGTTGTAGACGATAAGTTGCAGGATTGTCTATCCTTGAGTGATTGAGATGCCTTAAACCAAGTGCCTTAATTATTTTATTTTATTTTTTAAAAATCAAAATTTCCTTAAATGATATGCCCTAAGTTCTTAATAGGATTTATTTATTTATTCTGTGTGATTCCGAATTAAGCCAATTAGATTTATCTTTAAAATTTAAAATTTAAGGTATAGTGTTTAAGAAAAAAATTAAAACTAAAAAATTTAAGATGCTCCAAGCATAGTAAATATATTTAGAATTTGAAATTTAAAAAAAAATTAGATTTTAAAAAATAAATTAAAAAAAGAATTTAGATGCCTCCAATACATGCATCAATTACTTTATCATGGATGATCGTACGACGTACCATCCATAATATATAGCTAAAGTTTTCAATTTTAACGCTCCGTTTGGTAGGGGGTAATTCATCCTATAAAGTAATCAAGATTATATTATAAGTTGGATTCGTTTGTTTGGAATAGTTTTAAAATTATAATGTAATGGAATCTCGATTACAAAAGTGGCTCAAGATTACAAACAAAGGAATCCAACTTGTAATATAATCTTGATTACATTACAGAATGAATTATCCCCTACCAAACACAGCCTTAAAATTGAAAACTTTAGCTATATATTATGGATGGTACGCGGTACGATCATCCATGATAAAGTAATTGATGCATGTATTGGAGGCTTCTAAATTCTTTTTTTAATTTATTTTTTTAAATCTAATTTTTTAAAATTTCAAATTCTAAATACCGCTGACCGGCGGTGGTCGTCGGTCGCTGGCTGACCGACGGGGTCGCCAACCATGGTCGTCGTTGTCGGTCGTCAGTCGTCAATCTTTGATTACATTACAGGATGGATTACCCTTCACCAAACGCAATCTATGGTTATCAAAGATTACATACAACTCGTTACTAAACATAGTAATGTAATATTGATTACATTACATTACAAACTTGATTACATTACAGACTCGATTACATTACCCCCTACTAAACGTAGCCTAAGTGTAAAGTCAATGTTTCTGTCTTTCCTATGTATTAGTCATAATATTTAGAGTAATAATCTTCATAATTTATTCTCTTCAATATTAATCTGAATCTGGGATAGATTGTCAATAATATTAGAGACGAACGGATCGTTTTTGCGATTGAAGTTTCCGATTTTAAGCGAGTATGCATCGCAAGTGACTGAAAATGGGTAAAAGCAAAAGGGCGGAATAGTTTGAATAAGGCCGAAGCAATTGAGAAGTTGGTCTGGGCCAACAATGAATATATGAAAAAAAAAAATCCGGTTCATAAGGAAGAGGCGGTATGCAAGACTTCTAGAAGCCTCGCGGACGATATTAACGACGGAGGTGTAGCTAATTGATCCCCTTTTGCAGTTCTGCTGCTGCCCGAACTGAAACCCTACCAATTCTCGCGCTCCCATGGCAAGTCCGCCAACGCCCGCCACCGTCGCCGGCGTCGTACACCAGATCCAGAAAGCCATACTCGAAGGCGCCGCCTGCTCGGAAGGGCACCTCTTCGAGGCTGCTGCACTCATTTCACGCTCTGACTACGAGGATGTAGTTGTTGAGCTGTCCATCGAGGGGATCTGCGGCTACCCCCTCTGCCGAAAGCCTCTCCCTTCCAACCGACAGACGAAGGGCCGGTACCGTATTTCCATGAGAGAGCACAAGGTCTTCGACCTCCAGGAGACCTACAAATACTGCTCCGAGGCCTGCGTCGTCTCAAGCCGGGCCTTCGCCTCCACCCTCAACAAAGAGAGAAGCTATGACGTGAGTTTTTCTAAGATCGAACAGATCCTGAACATGTTCCTACTGCAAGCGGATTTGGGGAAGGATAAAGATTTGGAAATGATTAATTTGACGATTCGGGAGAAGGGAGATGCTGGAAAAGGAGAGGTATCTTTGGACGAGTGGTTGGGTCCCTCAAATGCTATCGAGGGATTTGTTCCCCGGTATGACCAGAATCATGGTGAGACTATATTCATGCAATCAGCTTGTGTTTAAATACATGGTAGCAATAGTATGTTGTGGAAAATAAAGCCTATCGATGATGTCTTAAACTGTTTGTTTTCCAGTGAGTTTTTTTTTTTTCTAGTTCATGAACACAGGATAATTTTGATTTATATACCCAGGCGGGCTTAAGAGTGATCGGAAACCAAGTAAACTAACGGATGACCCGCCTCATGAACTAGATTTTAGAAGTGATATAATTCTCAAAAATGAGGATAATGGACTTGCTTTTTCAGCCCATGGGACGATCGATGCTTCAGAGGCAATAGCCAAGAAATTGGAAGAGCTGGTTCTCGCTGAAAGAAAGATAAAGATGGTAAAAAAGACAGCAAAATCCATTACTAGAAATATGATGAACAAAGACAGGTCTGGAAACGATAATTCTAGAATGATCAATACTATTGCTGGTGAGCCATCATCTGTGGCTCAAAACTTCACCGAGATGAGTACTTTATTTGGAGATCAGGATTCGAAGATAATATCTGCTGTGGAGGGACTCTGTTGTGAATTGAACAATGAAATTCATGTTGAAACAATGGCAGGATCAAATGGCAGTAAGCATGAGCACAAAAAGGAGGCTTCCATGGGGACGGTTTCTACTCTGAAATCCTCCCTTAGGACTTCACGTCCCAAAAATACTACTCGATCCGTCAAATGGGCTGATGAGATAAATAGTTCAGCTCAGGAAGAAATAAGACACAGTCTTCATAGTAGCAAAGCACCTCAAAAGCCACAGGTTGAAGATGATAGCTTCGTAAGGTTAATGTCAGCTGAGGCTTGTGCAGCTGCCCTTAATGAGGCTTCAGAGGCTGTTGCTGCAGGCGTATCAGAAGCTGGAGATGCAGGTTTGATCTACTCCTGGTGTTAAATTGTCTATTTATTTTGGTTATTTGATCATCTTTGGAATATTGAAGGTGAACATTACACTGACCTGTCACATCCTTCTTTTTTTTAATCCTATCTATTACAAAAGCTTCGGAGGCCGGAATTGTAGTATTATGCCAGTCTCAGTTTGCAAGTGGGGAGGTTGAAGAAGATGAGGATACATTTAATTTTGATATGGGTCATGTGAAGTGGACAAAGAAGACTTTCCGCTTAGATACAGACATGTTGGAGGTTGAGGATTCCTGGCATGAGATCCCACCAGAAGGCTTCAGTTTGAAAGTAAGACCTTGTTTTGTCCTAAACTCTGGCATCCTTCCCTTTTCTAGTAATGCAATTGTGGAATGCATTTTGAAAAAACAACTTTTCCTTCAGTTATCATCATTTGCTACGATGTGGATGGCACTTTTTGGATGGATAACTTGTTCTTCCCTGGCTTATATATACGGATGCGACGAAAGTTCTCATGAGGATTTCTTAGAAGTTAATGGGCGGGAATATCCTTACAAGATAGTCTTAAGAGATGGTCTGTCAGCTGAGATCAGAAGAACTATTGATGGCTGTGTTTGTCGTGCCTTGCCTGCACTTGTAAGGGAACTAGGGATTGGAATTCCAGTTTCTACTTTGGAGTATACTTTGGTATGGTCTATGACTGTTGCCTTTCTATTTTCAATTTTTGTTTTTCACTTTGAGTTTTTTATTTAACTTAGTTATTCTAACTATTTGTTCTTGGCATTTTTCATTCTGCAAGTGATGTGATGCTGCTTTCCTAGATATTTCATTTGTTACTACATTATCTTTTAATTACAGATAAGTACTTAATAGAGTATAGAAATGACATCTATCACCCTTCACAAGGATACATGAATGAAATGACACATTGGAGTTTCTTTAAGAGTTGGATCACTTAAAGAAATAATGGTAGCTTGTTATTATGAAGGCTTTAGAGCAATGACTTGCTATGCATGATAAAGATACTCAAGGAGATGAATTATTAAAAACTTCAGTTAGTGTTAGGTTTTATATAATTTCTTTTGAGATCTCCTTCAGAAGAGCCAGCATGAAGTTGTAGAGTGCTTGAATTATAGTAAACTTAGTACGTAAGCTTAGTTTGTTATTTCAATACTAATCTATTATATAGAAGAATCTCCATTGTTATGGACATGACCTGCTCGTGGAGATAACTCGTCTGGGAATATCTTCCCTTTCCATTTTTTTTAAGTATGATGTGTTTGAGGAGGACCACAACACTAATACCAAAAACCTTGGTGAGTCTCTCTTTTCTGCACGAGATTAAAGTTATTCCTATAAACTAATTTGAATTTTTTATGTCCAGTTAATGGCATTCTTTTTACCATGAACATGATGATCAAGCATTTTGATTGTAAAAAGTTTAAGTTTATATAACTAATGACAATTCCTTTACTGTGTTGAAAAAACAACGTATACACTAGGTTTTGGTAAAGCATTCACCCTAATATCTTTTTTTTTCAGGGGCGTTATCTTGATACAATGTCGTACTTAGAAGCATTGCCTGCCTTCAAGCTTAGGGAATGGCAAGCAATCGTGCTTTTGTTCCTCGATGCCTTTTCCGTGCAAAGACTTCCATCTCTGAGCCAATATCTGGCAAATGTAGATGTGCTGCATCGCAAGGTCAAATGCCATTGTCATTCTTCTTTTTCATGTGCTAGTGTTTGCATCCAGTTCTCCTGGTTGCTACCATCCATTTAAACTGGCAGTAGTCCCTTTATTCACTAGCGAAGCATGAATCTGTTGCCGAAGTTTAAGACATCTTATCTGTTATTTGTAGTCGAGTAACTGAGCATTATGATTGAAACAGGTATTGAATGCTGCCCAGATTAGTCTCGAGCAATACCAGTTAATGGCAGATCATATTATGCCATTAGGCCGGTCTCTCATTGATGCAAGTCTACCAAATCGTGATAACGCTCATACCAAGCATCCCTCATCGCCAGTCCCCTGGTAAGATGAATAGCGGTAAATCATGTCTTGAGCGGCCCCTTAAATGGGAGGGTTATTTGCTCGCGATTCCATGGCGCCACATTAAGGTGCTAAGTTGGAAGCATAAACTCAAGTATCAGGTTGTAAATAAGCATTTTATCCTTCCACATGAGTTTTAAGCAGAGAATTTTTTTCATTAAAAACTGGTGTGAACCTAATTCCCACCCGTCGAAATTGTATGTAAACAGATGGATGAAAAACAATATGCAATCACCACTATACCTCTGGTTGTTGCCGGTTTTGATTCTCTTCTATTAATCTTTTAATTTGAGATTCAGAGAGAGAATATAATATTTTAAAATATAAAAATTATAAACAAATTCCTAAGTCCACTTTGATCTACTTACTATTTGTTTAAAAAGCTATTATTCAACTACGAGTGGAAATAAAATATGAAAAATTAAGTAAAGTATTTACTTATCTTTTTTTCGTTCCTCGTTTTACAGCAAAAAAAATAAAAAAAAAAATAATGAATTAGATAACAGCTAACTAGGACTATCAACAATTTAACGTTCTACTACACGATACCATTTTAAACGTGATTAAGTAATCGAAATCCACTACTTTGTTTTCATAATAAAAAATAATAGACAAGTAAATTAACGAAAATAACTGAATACAACAAAAAAACAAATATAACAAGTGTCTAAAGATAACGAATATACATAAAAACTGTTTATTAATTACGCATAATCACCTACTTTACAGTTTTCATAATATTCTAACAAATGGATTAATTAATAAAGTGTTCCTCTCTACATTTGTAACATTTCAACGCTTCCTCTCAATTGCCAGCCTTTGTGTATATATCCATCTACCTCACCAGTCGCGTCCGTCCGACTCCATTCTAGGGTTTTCTTTTACTTCTCCTGTTCATCTCCGACGATCCTCGAATGGCGGGAGTCCGGTGGCCACCAGAGGACTCCGATCTGAACCCACCGCGGCCCGCGGCCGCGACTGCCGCTGCCGCCGCAGCCGAGCAGATGATATCGGACGATGACCGCTCCGTGGCGGCCGACTCGTGGTCCATCAAGAGCGAGTACGGAAGCACTCTGGATGACGAGCAGCGCCACGCTGACTCCGTGGACATGCTCTCGGGTTGCAATTTCCCCGCCGCCTCCGATTACAGGTTTCCATCTTCCCTTTTGTCTTCGTTTTCTTTTTCGCGTTGTTTGCTTTCATGCCTTTTGAATTGATTGTTCGACATTTAAAAAAGATCTTGGTTTCTTCAGTGGGTAATTTAGTGTTGTTGACCTTTCGGTTGCCCCGTGTTTAATTGATTTCCAGCCTGCAACTTATTTCTTATTGGATTGGATCTTATAACATTCTTTAAGTCTAGTGCCTCGTTTGTACTGCTAAATATTCTTATCACTTTGAGATTTGATTTGAATTGTGGTGTGAAAGACAAAAACGAAAGAAAGTATATCCTGTATCCACTAGGTGAATCGGGAAGGGGACTGAAAAGCGACCCCATATGGTTCCATATGGCAAACGCAGTCAACATAGCAGTAAAAAAAACACTTATTTGCTTCATCTAAACTAATTTAAACTAAGCCAGATTGGTATAACCATTAGCTACTTTATTTAGTAACTCGTAACTGGCAATTGTTAACTTCAACAATTATTTGCAAGTGATAAATACCTTATATGTTAATAAAATATTTTATAATATTTTAGTATCAATTGAGTATGCCTCCGCATAATAATTTATATGTGCTGTGAGACCATCTATCACTAGCATATGTTTTTTGAAACCTTATTGGGATGCATATTAAACATGATGTACTGATTGCATTATCTTATTTTCGAAATACATTTTTATTTATTGTACTATCTGAATATAGGTTTTTTTTAAAATTAATTTGCTACTTAGTTCACCACGTTCTATCACACGAAACACAAACACCTTACCTCATCCATTTGTCGCGTTCCAGGGCATGCAATGTGTTGCAATCTTCCTGCATGGATGTGCACACTTGCTGTTTGTTGTGTTTGCATGCTTGAGGCCAATGCATAATTTTTTTTTCTATTATATTTAAAAGTAACAAAGTAGATGAATCTTTAGTTTTCTGAAGGCTGTAGCTGGTTGTCTATCTGGTGCCTCAATACTTTCTCTGGCATTGATCAGTATCTAAAGTGCATTAAACATCAAAAAATGTATACGACAAGATAAGCTTGATTTGTTGCATCTGCCATTTTGGATTGAAAATGATCCATATAGCCGACCCCACCTAGTAGGATAAGACTCGGTTGTTGTTGTTGTCATTTTGGATTGACTGTTGCTATTTATTGCTGAATTTCCGGTTCATTTGTTGTTTGTGACTGATGTAACAGTTCTGATAAGGAAGGGCCAGACTCAAATGAGGTTGAGGCATCATTACTGGGGTTACAAAGCTATTGGGATGCTTCTTACGCTGAGGATCTTGCAAATTTTCATGAACATGGTCAAGCTGGTGAAATTTGGTGAGCCTAGTTTATATGGAACTTTGCCGTATTTCTAGTTTGAGAAGTTGATACCATAGCACACTCTAGCACAATTTTATGCTTCTTTCTTTCCATTTTAAGTTATTCATACATGTAGCATGCTGTACCTAAATATGGCATTACTCGATGTCTGTAAAATTTACATGACTATTCCAGTGACTGACCATTTGCATTAATGTCATGTTTTATCCACAATTTCATATATCAGTTTTTATTTTGCTATCTAAAAAACTCTAATTTCTCAAAAATTGATCCACAATTTCAGATTCAAATTTAATCGAATCACCCTCTCATCAACTAAAACAATATCATCTACAAATTGCATGCACCAAAGAGGTTAACTATAAGTAGCATAGACTAGTGTGCAATGTTTTTATCATTCAAACTCACAGATCATGCAAATTTTCATGATCAACATCTCTTCTATAACCCTTTGTGTGTCAAATTGTTTCTTTATTATGTTGCTGTTGAGGTAAAATTTTGTTGTATGGTTCTTTTCTTTGTTTTTTTCATTCAAAGTTGCTATTTGTGGTTGTACCATATGTAGTCAACTTCTTCAACTGATAGGTTTGGAATTGAAGTGATGGATACTGTTGCAACTTGGACCAAAACTTTGTGTGCAAACATTTCTCAGTCACATAAATCAGAAGGCAGTAGCAACTCTGGACCTGATCCTGATAGCATCTCTAAAGATCTGTCTAGCTGGGGTGTACTTGATATTGGAACTGGGAATGGCTTGCTGCTGCAAGAGTTAGCAAAACATGGGTACTATATTCGATACTTGTTCACCTTGCATAACTTCAAAATGTTGGTAAAGTGTTTTTGAAAGTTATTTCAACAGCATGTTTCACTTCAGTGGTTTATAACTATGTAGCATACTTATAAGGCATACAAGGTACTAGGGAATGCTACTAAGAGGACTAAGGAAACTGTAAATCAATGTTTTTAACCATAAGGAATTTGATGGCACAATGCATCCAGCATTTACCTGGAGTTTATTATATTTTTATACTTGGTACCACATCTGTCCTAAGGCAAAACCCTGCCAATTTCATAAATAAACATGATGTACATATTGATCTGGTTGTTGCTCTGTTGGAAATTCTTTTTGGCTCTTTGCATCCATGAGGTGTTTTTCACAATATTTTTTCATAGAACTCAGTAGTATGTGCCATTTATGTGATTATTGTTAATGATATTTAGAGCAGACTGGGTAGTCTTTTATGCCAATCTGCTGTGAGTTTGTGTGCCCCAATTTCAGGTTCTCTGATTTAACTGGAACAGATTATAGCGAAGGAGCAATTGTTCTTGCACAAAAGATTGCCACTCGAAATGGTTTTCCTAATATAAATTTTATGGTATGCATGCGAACATTCCTTTGCTGTATTATATGTGCTAGTCAACATGATAGCATGGTACTTTGTTCTTCAAGTTTACTTGATTAGTTTATGTTGAAGACATATTGTTTTTTTTTTTTTTTTGCACTTGATCAGCAGTTTCCAGTTAAACTTGAACATTCTTTTGTGGGGTTTTCTTATTTAGTTTATAATCTATATATTAATCAAGAATCATATAGTGGAGCTCAATGTCCATAAGCTTTTACTCGATCTACGTTCATAAAATGGAACTTACGTTCAATGTGTTGACTGTTCAATTTTCATTTGATTTGAGAAATGTTCGTCTTCAAGATGAATTTTGTGTGTGTCTATCCAGTTAAAATTTCACTTATGCAACAAAGTTCTTGCTTTAAACTATGCCCCTCTCATTGTATGTCTTTTAGAAACTATAATATGGTTATTGATCCTCAAGATATGTAGGCATGATCTACTTGTTCATGTTATTTGAATTTTGAATTCCGACAGTGATTCTTTTTTGATTGATCAAAGAAGGGTGATTGTAGGTTGATGATGTTTTGGAGACAAAACTGAACAGAAAATTCCATCTTGTAATGGACAAAGGAACATTGGATGCCATTGGCTTGCACCCTGATGGCCGAATGAAAAGGTATGTATAATTCTACCTTTGGAAATTTTGCTTTTATCTTGGTTTCAACTATGCCATCACTTGTGTGGCTTCAGTCGATACTTGAAAGAATAGGTGGTTGTATTTTAAGTTCAGAATGATTAGGATTGGGGGAAGTGCTTATTAGTGTGGTACCTAACATTTCTCTTCCAATACTGGGAGGGAAAGCTTGGCAGTAATTCATTCATGTTATTTTTTGGAATAAATAATCTTAATCTGGATTCATGCGGAATAAATAGTCTAATTTGTACTAGTGTACTAGTTAGATTTTGTGTCGAATCCATTTACTTAAAATTATTGTTGTTTAGATATAATAGGATTTAAATAAATTAATATTTGGCACATTCAGTTAAGCTAATGCCTTTTCTTATTGTTAGGCTAATGTATTGGGAATCAGTATCAAACTTGGTTGCATTTGGGGGAATTCTGGTAACTGCCACCTTCTCTCAACTGTTCACCTTTTATCTTATTCTGATGCGGTTGGAAACTAACTTGTTCTGATATATTCCTACTAGTCACTAAACTATTCTTACCCCTTTCACCATTTACTGAACACGTAGTGATTTTTTCAGGTGATTACTTCTTGTAATAGCACAAAAGATGAGCTGTTGCAAGAAGTGGAAAACTTCAATCACAAAATGCTTGATATACAGGGCCTGAACTTGGACCAGGACCAGGACCAGGACCAAGGAGGAAGTGATGAGACTGTGGTTTTCCAGTACCTTGATCATGTTCGAACCTATCCAACTATCTTGTTTGGCGGCATAGAAGGATCTCGTGTTTGCACAGTTGCGTTTCAGCGCCTCTGAATCTCCATATGTTTGATTGATTTCTTACACCCTTGCAACTAAAGAAAGGGTGATGTCGATTGCACTAGAGCAAGTGGTTTTCTTCTAATTGGTCGTGGAAACTTATTCCTATTTAATGAATTGCCATAGTTTATCTTCACCGAGAGTATCATTTTAAATTATTGTTTTTTTTCTACTTATAATAATTTGATTAGGTGAACTTTCAAATTATGCCGTCTGTTAGCCTGCACAATGTGCAGATGATTTAAAGGGTCAATTATATTTTAGATGTTTGAAAATATTTAAATTTAGCATTATCTTTTATCTAAAATAAATAGTTTCTCAAGTAAAGTTATTGATATTTTGAAAAAAGACTACTATTTATGCTTTATAGAAACTAAATGAAAGTAATAAAAATCAATTCGTTTAAATCACTAAAACATAGTATGTAGCTCATGATATTGAATTGTTTATTGTTAATATTGTTTATTGATTTCACCATAGTTATTTTCCTTTTCGAATTTCAACATTAGCATTTAATAATCTCAAATAGTAAGTGTGAAACCAAAGTAATTAAATTAAACTCATTTTAATTAATTCTCATAATTAATATAAAAAATTGCAATAGTTTATTATAAATTACCAAATCCATTTTACATTTTTTTTTGATAATTCTCTATATTTTAGTGTTTTCCTGAGGATATGTATTTATCGAAAATTGATATCTACCCTCTTATAATAAATATGTCACTATCTAACTAACTCAACTAGACATCCTTATGAGATTACATTCGAAGTGACTAACACTAAAAGATAATTGATTTCATTTCATGAAAAAATTTTATCGATTAACAAGATAGATTAGAAATTGTTCATGAAAATTTATCCGGATAGTAATATTTTCATTAAAATAACAATTGAGATCCAAATATTAAATTTCATCTAAACATGACATGTTGTCTCGGGACTACATTGATTTACTATGAAGTAGTCAAATCAAAGCGTGACACTTGGAACATCTTTTTCAAATATCTCCCATCCAAATATCTATCATGGTGGCAGAAAAGGTGATTCACTCGTCTCAGTGCCTCCGCCGACCCGACTCAAGATCAATATGAAAGAGGTAAATCATGGGATTACTAATCCGGATGCTGTGGTTAGTACGTGGGGAGGGCGGGACATATTGACTTTGCTAAGTTTTCACCCCCAAATCTCATGCAGGTAATACCCACGCACTAACCATCAATTCATCCCGTGGGATAACAAATCTATCATGAGAAGGACATATTTGGTGGCAAAAGGTGAATTGCTCTCCTCCGGCGCCCCGCAATCCGTCTAAGGCCAACACGGAGGAGGAAAATCACAGGGCTACTAGCACAGAGATGCTGTGGCTAGCGCATGGAACAGCATGGGAAGGACATATTTGATGAGAAATTTGAAATCATATAGTATAAATGTGTTTCAAGTGATTTCTAATTATTTTACATGCAGCGGGCCCACCAACATGTTTATGGGCAAGGTAATATTAATTTTTTTAAATTTGTGAAGGGGGATATTTGATGAGTATGATTTATTAATATTTGATGATGAAATATTTGACTTTGGAGGCTCTTATCAATATGGATGCTCTTATCAAAGGATGAAAAATCTAACCCCACGTGCATCACACGTGCGAACACCTCCTTAAATTAGAAGCCATCGAAACAGCCACCTTACTGCTTCGAGCAAGGGTTTAGGGCACCGCCTCGCTCGTCTCGTTTGTCGCCGCGACTGCTGTAGCTCGACCGAAAGAATGAGGTCTGTGTAATTTCCACTTTGCAAGTCTACATCTTTCTTCGCTCTTGTGCTTCTCGCCTTTGTTCTACTTGGTTTTATGCTGCGGAAACGAAGAGCACGGAATGATGCCGGCAGGAACACTTGTCGTCTACCACTACCAGAGCTTCAATTATTGTTGTTCGTACATTTCAATAGTTCTTAATTTTCTCGGAGCATCACATACCAACATCTAGTAGCATTATTGCTAGTTGTTTTTGGTATAAGCATTGCGAAAGGATAGTGGATTTGCAATTTTTCAGGGGAGAATTTCCATCTTTTAGACCACATGGAACATAAAATTGGAGATTACTTGAATAGTGGAAACAATTTTGATCCCCGTACTTGGAAAATATTGAATATTATATCAAGGCCCTATTGTCGTAGTCTCAACATAATTGTTTTTCCTTGACTTTTAATTTTTCAAGCTTAATGAGTTTGGCTAACTGTAGGCCAAAAAAGACTTTGAAGATAAAATTATACTTTCTCTAAATTGACAACTTGAGCTTTTAGAGTTTATTAGAGATCCTGTATGTATGCATTAATTAAGTAGAATTAACAGAAGGGATGTTGCATGAGATTCTGTCTAGATTAAAAAAAAAATAAAGGTGGAAAGCAAAAACTTGTCAAGGTAGCAAAGATGAATGAGTGAATAGTAATAAGTGAGCTAGATAAGAAAGGGCTTATCATGTTCCTGTAAAGTATCTGAAAACCACACTTTTTTATTTGTTTTGTTTCTCAAAGTTTTTTCTCAACTCATTATTTTGTCCATGTTTTGATTTGTGCAATAGCCGAGCATGTAGTTCATCAGATATCACTTGACATTTTGATGAAATGCTAGCTGGGTCATTCCTTATCAAAATTCTAACGTGGAAAAGTTTAAGGTGCTTTAACATTGTCACTTCGGATTTTCTCATCCCTTTAAGTAGCTTTGCCTTAAGCTCGATGATGGTGCTATTAGTCTGTTAATTTAATATGGCGTAAAGGTTAAGAAATCCATTATGGAAACATGGCATTTTGTGCCAGTTTGATTGTCTATAGTTAATAAAAAATGATTTTCTTATGAATTATTTTACATATCAGTCGTTCCCCTGAAATCAAGTGGGCACAGCGTATTGACAAGGTCTACGTCACTGTTCAATTGCCTGATGCCAGAGATGTGAAAGTTAATCTAGAACCTGATGGCATTTTCAATTTCTCTGCCACAGCTGGCGTTTCAAATAATTTTTACGAGCTAAAATTAGAACTTTTTGATAAAGTAAATAAAGAGGTAATGTTTTCTAATTCCTTCATAATCAACTGATATTTTCTTGTTTCCCATCACCTAACTTGTAATGGCATTACCTACCAGGAAAGCAAAATTAATATAGGTGTCAGGTCTATCTTTTGTGTGATTGAAAAAGCAGAGCCGCAGTGGTGGAAGAAGCTACTGCGTGGTGAGGGAAAGACTCCTCACTATGTGAAAGTTGATTGGGATAAGTGGGTAGACGAAGATGACGATGGTATATTCCCTTGTGCTTTCTTGCTTGCTGGTTGTAACCATCATGATGAATACTTCTATTTATGCATGCAAGTCATGTATTTCTTTTCCTTGCTATACATGGATGCTTGTAGAATGCATATCTTGGACATGTATGATGAAAAATTTAAGGTTTGTTTTGTTTGGCTAAAAGTCAGATACCAATGTTATCAACCCACTTCCTTCAAAGTAAGCATAAATATCCAGTCATCTAATGCCATAGCATTTGATTTTAGATTAGCTTTATTACCTGTATGCATGTATTCACTCAGAACAAATTTGTTTTTTCTGTTCAGATCTGAATTTTTTCCTATTATCTTGTCAGTTAATGCTTGTCAAAAACCAGTACAATTGTGAATTCTGAAAATGTCTCCACAAACATATTGATGACACAAAAACATTTTGGGTATGCTGTGATGTTGTTGATTTCCTCATCTAATTAGTCATTCATGTGATATTATGGTCATGTTACTTAGAAATTAGGGCTTATTAAGGATTTTTTGCATTGATTTTTATGCGATCAATTTCTTTGCCAATGTTTTTATCTTGTTACTGTAGATGAATACCAGAACATTTCAGGTTGATGTTTTCACAGTAACATGTATTGATCTTGAACCTGCCTCTTCCTGATAATGTCTGAAGAAATTAATTACCTTTTATTGGTGATGTTTAGACTACATAACTGTCTTCATTTTGCCAAGTAGGAAGTATTGTTCATGCTACTACTAAAGTACTTGTCTGCTAAACCTTAAGACACTTGGGTTCAATCACTGTATATATTAATGTATAATTAAATTAGCTTAACACTTTCGATCATTTTTTTTTGTTCTTCCATACATATTGTTGACAAATCATTGGCTAGATTTTATTTCGATGAACAATTTTGCAATTCATATACGATTGGTGTTGCTGAGTTTTCCCCCCTGATTTGATTATATTAGGTCGTCCTGATTTGGATTTGGGAGGCATGGATTTTTCGGTAATGACTACCTCACATATTTCTTCCTGCAAACCTTAATTTGGTTGATCATGGATTGATATGTACATTCATTTCCAGAAATTTGGTGATATGGGGGGTAGTGCTATGGATGATGATTTTGAAGATAGTGATGATGAAGGTAAAGTTGTAGAAGCTACCATTTAGTTAACCAATTCCTGATATTATTTGATTTCATTGCTTTATTTGTTCCTATGCTCTGATATCCAAATATCAGTGATCCATTTTGCTGCATTAAAGTTTAATGTTAAGAACTTTGTGTCAGACCATGCTGAAGGACTCTAATAGCTTCATAATAGATTGCCTCCTATAGTCCACACCCTTCATGTCTTTGAGCTGAATAACTCATAGTTATCCTCAAGGAGATTACTATATAGCTTACAATGTCTCAACCATTGAAATATTTGCTGAACTTTGATTTTACTATGGCCTGAATTAGGATATAGAACAGTCTGAAGGGGGAAAATGATGGATTGTATAATGCTAAAATGTTACAATAAAGCAAATAGTGAATAACAAAGTAAGGGTAGAAGGCAAAGAATATATTATCTTCACTTCCTTTTATGTTATTATGTTGATAAAATTTCATTTTGACCTCATCATTTACTTTTTCATTTTATCCCTCAGTTTAGAATATTACACCTCCATATATTGTAAAATAGAAACATAATACCCCTTGACATTAATGTTGTTTTTTCTCTCATGCAAACAATGATTTCTCCATTGTATGCGCTACATACGAGATAATAAGATGAAGGTATATTTGACAAATCAAGTTCAAATAATCAAATGAATTGGGTAGAATGAAATTAGGTGTAGATCTTTGGGAAGAAGAGATTCACAAGCTTGTTTAAGAAGAGATTATGGCGAGGTCTACAACAAGTTAACAAGAATTGTAAAGTGCATAAAGGAGTAGGAAGTGTACACTAAACAATCACTATTTTTCCATTCTAAATTTTAATAATTCCTATCTTGTCTTGTTATGTGTTGGGAGTGGTAGAACAGTATCCTCTCCAATTGTGTTGATGGAGGAGAGATTAATCTTAACGGGGAGAGATATTTGGTTTCTCTATCGGAAGGAGTGATTTATGGGAAAGCTAGGGAAATCATTTCCCCACGCTCGGGTCTCTTCTCCCTCCTTTTGATTTCCATGGTGAGGGAATAAACCACTTTGATGTCGGTCCGCCATCAATATCTTTAGTGTTGCATATTTTATATCATAATGCACAAGGCTGGGATTTTTGCAAACTCTACCCTTCAATGTCAATGTTAGTATTCATCTAGTTTTCTCTTTAGTTTTCAGTTCAACAAATCTGGAGTGAGCACTAGAATACTGATAGTAGTGTATATATTCCATGAAGCTTTGCCTTTTGCTCGATGTCGTAACCGTGTGCACTGAATGTCTTCTATTTTAACAGAGCCAGCTGAAAAAACTGAACATGCACCTGGAGATGCTGAGACCCAAGAAAGCTTGTCGGATGACAAAAAAGAAACAGATTGAAGCATGTGAAAGTCCTAACATATGTTTTTGGCACCATTGTTGTGGTTTACCATCTGGATTGGGGAAACATTTTAAATTGGTATCTAGTGCTTTAAATCATCGTAGAGAAGACAAATTTTACTATTGCTTATCAATCTCGTGTAATGTTGAGATTATGAGATGAGCTTCTATGGTTGAATGATTGTTGAAAATTGTGGTTCCTTCCTTTGCTAGTCATGTCATTGAAGTCTAACTATTTACACTGGCCCTAGCATATTTTGCAATTGTTGTGGTTGGATTGTTTCATCCAATATTCTCTTCTTTTATTTTTCCTTTTTTAAAAAAAATTTTTACTATTTGTTTAGTTAAACAAAAGGAATTTTTTTATAATAATATTTTATTAAAATATTTTATATGAATATATAATTTATACTACATAAATCCAATTTAATTACCCTGGGGCAACAGATTTATTTGTATTTTTTAGGTTTATTTTAGTGGTAGTTGGAAAACAATTAGAGTTTGGTTTGTTTATTTTTTATTTTTTAAAAATTATTTTTTTTATTTTTTGAAAAATAATTTTATTTTATTCTTTAGTTTTTTAAAAAATATTATATTTTTTCTGAAAAAAAGATTGGAAAATACAAATTAAATATGTTTTTTTAAAAATTATATTTTTTACAAAAAATAAAAATGAAAAATAAGTCCCCTTAATACTTAGATTAAAGAAAAAAAACTAATTTAATTGTATTTTTTCCGAATTCAATATAATACTATTTAGCATAAGCACTAATAAATAATCTTTATATTAATTAATATTTATTTCTTATATCTTATTTTTTTTATACTTTAACCAAATTAACTATTTTAACTAACTACAAAATTTATTAATCATCTTTAAATAATTCATAATTTTTTTACTTTTATTTTAATATATAAGATATGAAAAGTCGTTTTAGAATTTAATTAAATTATCCCTAATTAAATTATATTTTTAAAAATTCTAAACGTCAAATACAATAGGAAATATTTAGCCGGATTAGGGTTTTATAGACCGCCTCCGAACAAATCTAAAACCATAAAAACTCCGTCTTGCTCGCTCTCGTTCTCTACACCGGCCGCTAATGGCGAAGACAACCGGCCGATCGAATACCTCAAGCAAAAATGAGAAGAAGAAGAAGAAGGGAAAGGGAAGCAGGCGCTTGCTCTCCGGCCCCGGTGCCGCAGCCATGAAGGCCTCGAAGCCTGTTTCAGTTGCGAACCCCTTTGAGAGCATATGGTCTCGCAGGAAATTCGACGTCCTCGGAAAGCGCCGCAAGGGCGAAGAGCGTCGCATTGGTCTCGCTCGCTCTCTTGCCATTGAAAAGGTGCTGCTACGCCCCTTCAACCCGTCTCCTCTTTTGATCATTATACTGTGATTGACATATGCATTCTGTCCTTTTATTATTGAAAGAGATTCGTTATTCTAATGGAATCTCCTGCGAATTAAAGAAAGAGGGAGAAATTGGAAACTGGCAATCTTTTGGCTGATTCTCTAGTGCTCACTCCAGATTTGTTTGTAATTAACAGAGGAAGAAAACTTTGCTTAAAGAGTATGAGCAGAGTGCAAAGTCCTCTGTGTTTCTGGACAAGCGAATTGGTGAGAAAGATGACACACTCCAAGAGTTCAACAAGCAAGTCTTGCGTCTACAACGTGAGCGTCAGGTTGTATTTACCAATTATATTATAGAAATTCACGTTTTCATCAATATATATTATGAGTCTTATGATATATAGCTCTATTTAGCTTTTCAACTAATGTTGAGTTGTGCTCCATGATCTATCATGGTCGACCCTTTGGCGAGCGGTTGCCATTGCTAATTGATTTTTCTGCTGTTTTTTAATATTTCTGTTGACTATTCGATACTATCTGTTACAAATTACAACAAATAAGAATGTGCTTTTGCTTGTGCCAAAGATGTAACAATGCTTGGATGCGAGCTTAATGTTATAATTGCTCATGTCGGAACATTTCTTTCACAATTCTTGTAATCATCAGTGATCAGCCCTTCCTGTGTGCACACACTCGAGATGTATTGAATCGAATTTCCATATGTCAGTTCTCATCTCTCTTTCCCTGTGGTATTAATTGTATTGTTGGTTTTTGGTTGAGAATGTATGTATCCATCTACGATCTTCATGTTTTTTTTTTCTATTCTATTCTTTTCATGTTAGATACATGCAACATAAGATTGAAATTAAGAGATAGCATGCTTAATTTTAAAGTTAATTTTATTTTTCTATTTGTGTAGTTAAAGTCGAAAAAGTCTAGAAAATACAATTTGTCAGATGATGAGGAAGATGCTATGACATTAAATCAACTTCTTTCATCTGATAGAGATGATTTTGAGGAAGAAGTACCTCCAGATGATGATTTTGACGCTGACATAGACAATCACAGTAAGCTTTTCCTGCAAATATAACTACTTTTCCCACATTTGCTTTCATAAAAGATCACTGTTGTGCCATGTCAAGGTAACCTACAATAACTGTAGTTTGAGATGAATTGCTGTAAAAACAAAAAAAAATCTATTATAATACTTTGGCAGGCTGAGCCAATTTGTGATATTACCTGTTGATCTTCTTTAAAACTAATAAATGGTATAATAACATATATGAATTTGCTTTGTATATAATGATTGAGTAAATCTTTTTTTTTCTTCTGGAATTTGGACAAACTATAAATTTAGCAAAAGGAATAATAAACATGGGGTTTAGAGTTTTTTTATTGTACCTGGAGGTTCTTGACATTTGTGCTTTCCAGATGGTTCTGCTTCTACACGGCGATTAAGTTTAAATTCTCTGCCTAAATCTTCAGAATTGGGTTTGCCTGATGAAGAGGATGAGGTAAAACCATCTCATTGCTTAAATATGAAATCAACTTTTGATATTTATGGTGGAATTTTGTATTGTAGAGTAATTAGTTTTGTTACTTTTAAGTATGGCTCAGCTATAATTACATTTATCCATGACTATTCCTGACCTGTTTGTTATTTGTTTTACTAACAAGAACATGTTCACAACGTAGTTTATAGTGAAGTTTCTGCTATTTCCATTTATTAGTCTTCTTTAATCCAATTGTGTGATGTGATAGTTCTTTACCTTTTTTTCTTCTTCTTAAATGAATGCATCATGTTTTGAGTAATCTACTGTGTTTTTTATTTATGTTTTCTAGTTGTATTCTTAGCAATCATCTCTCTTTAATTGCATTGTATTTGCTCACTGCTACAACATGTTTTTTTTTTACTCAGGAGGTTCACAAGTCCAAGAAGCAAGTGATGGCAGAAGTAATTTCAAAAAGCAAATTTTACAAGGCATGTTATGTGTAATGATAGAAAAATGTATCTGTTATTTTTCTATACTTATTCTAAGTTTATATATAACTATGTCTAGTAGCCCTTAAGTTGACACCATAGTTGTTCTCTTTGGCCTTTTTTTATTGTTATCTTTTTTGGAAAATTATATATATATTTATTTATGCTTGTGTCTATGTGTGTATAGAATTTAGAAAGATGTTTGCATACCAACTGAAAACATTTCTTCAAACACATTTCAATTGTCAGCTGAAAGTTATAGTATGTTTACAGTCTTGCCAACCGTATCTTGGATTAATACTCCAGCCATATCCTGGATTAATAGTCTGGTTTCTTTACTCGAAACCTAAGTAAAATGAATGATGTAAAGACTAAACTTGATTAGAATTGTCTTGAGAATGAGGCTGTAATAACTTTTTCTTCTTCATAATGTATGGGACCTAGGCTTATGTCATGCAGAGGTAATTTACAATAGCGTCTCCAAATTGTCTCATAAGTAGCGTGATACACATTACTGCCCTTTACCTTATTTACTCTCCGCGATGTTATCTTTTATGTAGTTGTAAATTGTAACAGTAATAAAAGCATGACTTCAAAAGTAAAAAGCCTCTTAGTTTATCAAGGAACATCTTGTTGTATTCATATCAGTTACTCTGTATGTAATGTGATCTGTTTAGCTCTCATATGATTATTTGTGACAGTACCACACTTTGTATCTTTTTGACCTTTTGAAGATGCGAAATTAGTTTTTCGTTTCACTATTATATGGTGTTATGTATTTAACCTTTGGTGCACTTTTGAGTATGAGAAATCTTATTGAAAGATGGGTTTTCGATCTTTGTTCCCTGTGTAGGCTCAAAAAGCAGTTGAGAAGGAAGAAGATGCAAGTCTATTGGCAAAGTTAGATGAAGACTTTAGTACAATGGCCCAAAAGGATGCGCTACTGTCTTTATCTCATCCAAGTAAGATAAAGTCATTAGAAGCTCTATTGAACAAACCTATTAAAAGGGAGCACAAAGAAGGATCATGTGGTTTGCCAGTCAAGGAGTCTAATGAGAAAGTATGTTAGCATGTAGCATTTTCCCTATATTGTCTTTGCTTTGTTTTACTCAGATTTTTTTTTAATTTTACGCTTGCTGAAATTGTTGATTTCTCTTTGGGCTCAACATCTTGTTTAATAAACACCAGAAAGTACAAAATGATCCATCTGTTTCAAACAGCATTATTATAGCAGTCAAGGATGATGTTTTCTCTAAAATCTGCTACTTGATTCATCTTTGAATGGTGTATGAACATTGGTTCTCTGGATTATTTGTAAAAGTGTGTGTGTTTTCTCAAGTCATAAAATATAGCTTCTTAATCTTTTTATGCATGTAAACATCCCTTCATTTAAGCCATCTTCAAAATTCTTGGTGTGAGTGCTAAATTATATGAATCATTTATTTTTGTCAATTCGTCATTCTTTCAAATTGCTCTTGATTACTGTTGTCAACATTGTTGAAATTATTCCTTTCTTAACTGTGGTTAAAATGATTGATTTTGAGTTGTATTTTACTTTGCTGGTGTTATCTCAGTTTTACTCTTTTCAACAGCCGGATGAATACGACAAACTTGTCAGAGAACTTGGTTCAGATAGGAGAGCTCATGCATCAGATAGGACAAAAACCCCAGAAGAAATAGCTCAAGAAGAAAAAGAGCGTCTTGAAGAACTTGAGGTAAACTTGGGTTTTTTTTTGTAGCTAATTTTTAACAATTCGACTGTCTTTTATACTTTGTAGATTGTTATTATGGACAAAGGCATATTTAATTTGCTGTGCTTCTTCTAACCCTTTTTTTATGGCTTCTAAATTTTAGAAACAACGTTGTGAAAGGATGCATGCTACTGATGATTCCTCAGATGAAGGTTCTAGTGATGACGAAGATATCCAAAAATCACTTGCGAAGACTTCCAGACCTACGTCTGGTGATGATCTTGGAGATTCCTTTTCCAGTGGCAAGGATCTAATGGACAAAAAGGGTTGGGTTGACAACATAGATGAACAAAATGACACAGACAATGAGGGTGAAGCTAGTTCTTCATCTCGGGATTCAGAAGGTGATGAAGATGAAGATGCTGATGGCAATCCCACTGATGGAGATGACACAAGTGGTGATGAGTGCGGGAAGATATCTATGGTTAGAGACTGGGAACAAAGTGACGATGATGAACAGGATATGAATGATGAGGAAGTGGAGAACCATGACAGCCAAGCAGCAAGTAACTGTGAGAGGCAAAACATGGATTTGTGTGAAGTTAATGCCAAGTCTGCTCAAAGAACAAATGTTTCTCCAAAAATGGCTACAGATGGAGGAAAGGAGATTCCTTATGTAATAGAAGCTCCAAAAACCTTGACAGAGTTATGTTCCTTGCTGGATAACCGTTCAGATGATGAACTTCTTGAAATCATTAATCGTATTCGAGCATACAATTCAATCAGACTTGCAGCAGAAAATCGGAAGAAAATGCAGGTGTGTTTACTCATATTATTGTCATTTCCTTTCTTCTCCCAATTTATTATTTGTAGCTATTCTGTTTTTTCTTTTTATTTAAAGCTTCTTTCTTATATAGAATGAATACAATTAACTTGCATTTGGTTGTTTGTCTTCCAGATCTTTTATGGTCTACTGTTGCAGTATTTTGCTGTCTTAGCTACTCAGCATCCAATAAACATTAAAACTACAAATTTGCTCGTTAAACCATTGGTGGAAATGAGTGCAGAAACTCCATATTTTGCTGCTATTTGTGCTAGGCAGAGGCTTATACAAATACGAACCCGTTTTTTGGAGGATATTCGAAATCCAGGTTTTGAAAATGATACTCCCTTGAGTCCTTGTTAGGTACATTGAATTTGTGATAAATGTTTGTTTTGTTTATAATTTTCCTTAACTTGTAGACAAGAGCTGCTGGCCAACTTTGAAGACTTTGCTCCTATTGAGGTTATGGTCACTAATATTTCCATGCTCTGATTTTCGTCATGTTGTTATGACTCCCACGCTTCTCCTTATGTGCGAGTATTTGATGCGCTGTCCAATAAAGTCATCTCGAGATGCAACAGTTGGTTCTTTCATATGTTCAATGGTACTCTCGGTGAGTGCCCGTTGTATTATTTTCTTTTCATGTCAAGTACTTGGTGAAGTTGTTACAAATCTTCTTTTGTGTGTGTAGGTGAGCAAACAATCCGGGAAATTTTGTCCTGAGGCTCTAATATTCTTGCAAACACTTTTGGCATCTTCATTAGAGATAAAACCTGGATTCCAGCAATTTCCTCAGGTTTAACTTCTGAAATCATGTGTTGGAAGATTAATCTTTATGTTTGTATTCTGCTTGCTTAAGCTGTTGTGCTTTCTTCCCCCTTTTTGTCAGGTTAACCATCTTATGGAGACTAGGATTTTAGAACCCTGGATTCATATAGGTGATCCATCATGTGTTGTGCATCCTCTAGATTTTTATGGTGTGATGGAAATGCAAGAGGACTCGCCGTTCTTTGCCTCTGATGAATTTAGGCAAGCTTCTAGTTAATTTGACACTCTTTGTCTCTTAAAGCTTAAATCTTCATAATGCCTGGTTCTTCATTTTGGTTTTCTTCTCTTTGACAGGGCAAGCGTGCTATTATCGGTTTTGGAAACTTTGAAAGGATTCGTCATTATTTATGAAAGATTTAGCTCTTTCCCTGAGATATTCTTGCCAGTTAGTGATTTACTCCAGCAAGCAATGCAAAATTCTAATCTGCCTAGGTTATTGCGAGACAAAATGCAAGATGTTTTTGATTTGATCAAGAAAAAAACAGATGATCACCAGATATCTAGGCAACCACTTCAAATGCGCAAACAAAAGCCAGTTCCAATCAAGCTACTGAATCCAAAATTCGAAGAGAAGTATGTATCCTATGTGAAACACATGCTTTCTTTTATTTTGATACGATACGATTTTTGTGGAAGGGCCTGAGCATAATTTTCTAAATACTTGCATATTTGGTTCAATGATTGCTTTAATTTCTACAAGGGTCTTTATATTTCATCAGATGAACCCTTATCATCAAATGTCCCTGGCATCATTTCTGATTCGTTCCTTCAATGTTAACAGATTTTTACGATGCTTAATATTTTTGGGAAAATCTTTTTGTAGCTTTGTGAAAGGTCGAGATTATGATCCGGATCGAGAGAGGGTTGAGATGAAGAAGTTGAAGAAACTTCTAAAGAGCGAAAAGAAAGGAGCCATTCGGGAATTGCGTAAAGATAGTCAATTTATGTCTGGACTGAAGGAGTCTGCAAGGTTAATGCAGGAAGAAGAGAGAGCAGAGAAATACCGAAAGAGCATGGCTTTCCTCCAAGAACAGGAACACGCTTTCAAGTCTGGACAACTGGGAAAAGGCAAAGGCTTTAAAGGTAAAGGCAATAAGAGGAAGAGATGAAACAACAGTTGATGTCGTATACGTCTAATCGCATACGACACGCCATAATTACAAAGAATTCTATAGTCTACCAATTCCTTATGTTTTTTTTCCTGTAAGGCAGGGTTTTCACCTGTGAATTTAATGTCATCTGAAATGGTAGAGCTTATTTATTGGCTGAAAGTGAATGTCTGTTCCTTATCATCAAGAACATCCTTGACCACAATGTAATCTTGCATCGAAATCTATCCATGAATGCCAAAAGCATTGCAAAATTTATCTAAAGCCTGCAATCATCCTCACTCTTGTAGCTCAAACATGTTGAATCACAAATTTACACCTCGATTTTCATCACAAATCACTCCATATCTTCTTTTTACATTGTATCATATCATGCTATGATTCTATGTCCTATGCAATTAGAAACAATGTCTTGTCTAACTTGCAGTTTATCATCAGTTTACACTCAGTTCATGTATATCGAACTTTGCAAGCCACAAAATCATGAAGCAGGTGTGGGGAACTAAATTGCTGTTGCCGATCTCTGATGCTCGAGTAATCATACTGCGTTGTGTCAGCAACGCTGACGATTGGAGCAGCTACATCCTGGCCTTGCACTCCGACGAAGCTTGGATGGTTGTTGCAGTTCTGTAGTCCCAGCGTCAAAGACACCCGGTTGCCGGTGCCATAGCTCAATTCATCCATTTGGTAGCCCACAAACCTGCCACTTGCATCGACATTGTGGAGAAGAGCATTGAGGTTCACACAATTGTTTTCAGCAGCAGCCCCAGGTTGATAAGCTGGACCAGCCTTTGCCGCGTCGAATGTCGAGTTCATATTAGAAGTCGATGAGTTGGTTAAACCGTTGTTTTGTAAATCTTGGTGTGGGTTCTCTGAGGATTGAACATCATCCTGACCTTTGTGCAGGTTTTCTGAGGAAGAGTTTGAGTTGATCTCGGTGTCACCAATCTCCTCCTTGTACATGTCCTCGACCATTGGTTTCCAAAGGCGGACGCGCGCATTTATGAACCAATTGGAAATCTATCGAAACAATCTTATACTAAGGAAGTCGAAAAATTCGATGAAACACTAGTTTGGATCCCAAAATAAGCATACCTGACCCCTTGACAAGCCTGTTTGTTGTGAGAGCATTAGCTTTTCAGTATTGCTGGGGTAACTGAAAGAAATCATGTAAAAAAAAACTAAAAATTAAAACCGAGCTACGATCGCGAATGCACGAAACATGAACATAATAAGTAGCCGCGATTTACGGGTGAAGGAAATGCTCGAAAAGCCAAGCACGAAGTATTGAAACTGAAGAATCAGGCAACCCTCTTTGTGGCCTACAAGGATGCTGTGGCATCAAACCAAACTGCTGCAAGGCCTTCTGTTGCCTTAATTGCTGATCGATATACCGAAGGCGAGATATTCCGCTGCTCTTGCCGCCTGAATTGTCTTGCTCCCCGAGACTTCTCTTAGCCGTTTGAATCTGACTACTGATTGCATCCCTCAAACATCGAAAATGACTAGAAATAGTCTGAAGGGCAACTGTTGTGTAAGGTTTTGCAGCACCAGGACCGGCTAATACATCGAAGGATGACACGACCGTCTGCATCTGGTCGAAATACTGCTTATATCGTCTATCGACCTATAACCAAAGAATTGATAAGCTCCAACTAATAGCATCTTATGTCAATCTTAATTGATCACACAATTTAGCTTAAACATCCATTTCTTAGTTGCAAAATCAAAGGAACTAAGAACACAACTCAATTGTTTAGTAATTTGCGTTAGCCAAGTATTCGATATCATGTATCTGATGAATGTCTACCTATGAATCATATACCATATATGCAGAAGTAGAGTTATCCTTCAATTTTGTTTAGGAGGAACATACAACAAACATGTTGCCAAAGTCGCGTCGACTGTTCTATTGAATGTTTATAGTCCTACCTTTCTGTAGTATGTATCAAATCTATAGCTTTCTGAAACAAAATTTACACTGCCTAATGTGAATATGTATCGACGATAAAACTATTAGATGTTATCAGACAACTAATAGTAGTACTGAGTCCAATTGTACTTGCAATCTATTTCAAAGTACAATTTTCAAATAGGATACACACCTCTTGCAATATCGATAATAACCGGGTCACTTTGTTCAGAAGATCCTGCCTCTCGGAGGGTGAGAGTTCAGTAGACGAATCGACGGCTGAATCTGAAGGATCCGACAACATTCCTTTGTCTTTTAATCCAGCATTGAATTCCTTACTCCCAATTGTTGGAGTTTGAAGGCTTTGACTCTTCTCTAATTTTGGCTTCATAGTCCTCTGGGCACTAACGACTTCTTCGAGCAATTCTTGTGCTACATTCAGGTACTTAGAACTTGCTATCGCGCAACCGAGATTCGGAGGATTGTACTTGGAGCTAGTAGCATTTAAACTTTCATTTTGATAGTTTTCATCCCTGCAAGGCCCATCATTTCCCAAAGTTCTTGGATGAGCATCTAAGCAAGAGCTACTTGAACAAGTAGTGTCATAGTGATGAAGGAGAGGAAGAAGTGGAATTCGCGAGCCAAGGCTAAGTGACAATCCTTGACTCGATATGGTAGAAACATCTGGTTGCTGCAAGGACAAGTTCTTCCCGAGTATCATGTCTAATTGTCTCCGAACACTTATCGCGGTCGCATTACTATGGAGAAAATCCTCCTCATCATCAGTATGCACAAACAATTCTCGACTTTGTCCATCTTTAAAAGGGTTATGCTCATGCTTAGTAACATCAAAAGAGACCATATTAGTATTCCCCATAGTAGAGCCCTGTGGTATAGGAAGCTCAATGGTGTTAACATGCGGTTTGATGTTTCCGACCGCAAATGTATCTGAATTTGCACCAGAAGAAGCATAGCCATCATAGATCAGGTTAGCAAGTGCCGACGTTTCAGAGTACCGAGAGTTTTCAAGCTCCCTTACATAAAGATTTGGAATGTCGTCCATTTTCTTAGTAAGTGAAAACCTTTGAAACAGAGGGCTTCTAGGCTATTGAGAGTAATTGGACACAATGGTAGCCTTCATATTCACACAAGTTCAACTGGGAAAAAAAAAATAGCAAACAAAATTATAGCCTCAAAGGCAAGTATAGATACTAACTTCAAGGGATTACCATGTTTTAGATGTGGAAATCTGGATAAAAACATTAAAAAAATGAAGGTCATTTGAAGCTCTTCACTACTGAAACAATCATCTTAATTCTCACAAAATCCCAACAGATTGATGTAGAAAAGAAAATTATTAAGATAAAGCAACAACAATCTCTTACTTTTGCAAATTTCTTTGTTTCCCTCAACTCTAACTCCAATGTTCTTCTGGAAATCATAATACTCGTTGACATCCAATCCTTTTTCAGTACGTTTTCAGAGATTAAAAAAAAGGTTTCCTTACAGAAAACTAACTCCCAAAATCATATAGAATAGAGCAGAAAGTCAAACACTGATAAAGAGATGCCACTGAAGAGCAAATAAAAACTGATGAGAAAGAGACATCCTTGAACAAATATTAAGGGACGAACAATAAATATATCACAAGATATGATTAATATATCAATATCTTTGTCAAGGTCAGAACAAGATGTTGCTTGGTCAGATTAAAGAAGAAAGAAAGAAATAGAAGAAGAAAAAGAAGAGGTGAAGAAAAAGGAGAGAGCTTGTGAGTTTGCCTTTGAACCTACCACTTAGGGAACAAGAAAGAGGCTTCAATTGAATGCCTAAACCTTATTTTCCTCTTCCACTTTTCTGCTGCTTTTTCTATCAAGTCAGCAGCAGCAGCAGAAGAAGAAGAAGAAGATAAAATCATGATCCCTCTCTCCTGATCAATGAGTTTAAAGGCATCACCTTTGGCCTCAAGGAAGCTGTGGATTCTTCACTGTGCCTAGCTCGATCAGTGCTGCTCGCCTATGCCATTGCTAACCACCAGTTGGTCGACCTAATGCTTTGTCTTCTCCTCCCTGCTTAGCGTCCATGGCCCGCTAATGGCTGGCCTGAGCGTAGGAGATAACACAGTACAGTAGCTAGTTTGACATTTGCAGCTAGCACGCCATGGACAACAAAGAAAACTCCACAATTTCTCAATATGCCTCCAATAATCTTTTAATATTTTTATTCTATTACTTAAATGCCTTCTCACTTTTTAATATTTCTCAATATTTTTATTCTATTGCTAGAAACACTGTTCACGTGGCTCCTCATCTCAGTCATGCACCATGTCGCGAATAGGATGGTGAAGGGGAAGAGTATATCATCAGTGTATATCAATTCGCGTGGATTAAGTATATTTATTTTTTTAGTTTAATTTATAATTATATCGTTTAAGATTTTAATTTTTAGAATTTAATAGTTAGATTATAATATTAAATATAAAAAAATTCAAACCGAAAAAATATTACGATTTGAAAGAAATTTGTGTTTTAGCATAGCAAATCCTTTTATATATAAAATTTTAGAAAACTAGATTTTGCTTAAACATTAGTTATTAATTAAGGCATTTGCAATGTGAAATCTTTTAGAAGTTGGCCACATGAAAAAGGATGGAAAAAAAAACTCTATTCATTGAAGTTTTTTTTTTAAAAGTTTTTAGTTTAACAATCGTAATTTATTTCGAAATTAGTCATGTAAATGTAATAATTCGAAATAAAAATATTAAAAAAATAGAGAGATTTGTTAAAATAAAAAGAGTAATATATTTTTATTTTTATGACAAATTATAGAACAATTCATTTAGAGTTTTCTCAAGTAGAGAGAGTCCTGGATTGTACAATATCTTATTAAATGCTTACTTTTTTTTTGGCAAAAGGTAATATGCACATCTTAAATGTCGCATACGATCGGCTCCATAGTTATTTATTAAGAAATAAATCAAAAAATTAAATAAATCATCATATGAGAGAATTTTTTTTTTGACTTTATCGAAAATTGGCCCTTATTCTATTCTATAATTTTATCATGTGATAATTAATTCAATTAAGCCCTGAGGGCTAAATGGTTGCTAATCATGGTGATTAAGCAAGTGTAAGCATTGCTGGCACCGTAGAATTGGATTATTCTTTCTTGTCAGTGAGCTTTTACATATAATATTAATTTACAGTTAGATTCTTATATATGTATCTGTTTTTATAGTTTATTTTTATATTTTTTTATTAAAACTGAGGTCATGCTAAACTCATGATCTCAAATATACAAAAGAATTGGTAGGTAATTTGAAAAAAAAAATGAAAAGATTTAATTAGATTAATTGGAATATAATGGAAGAAATAATTGATAAAGTTGCCGGCTTTTGGAAGGCAATCAACGTGCAAATTTTTTATTTATTAAAATTTGAACAGGGCATAAATCTGAATCGATTAAATGATTCCTTTGCCTTCTTGCTATGACAATTCTTTATTGATAGATTGATTGATTTATTATTATTATTATTTTGTTTATTAGTTTCGGACTGCCCCTGTAGATGTATATAATTGCTTGAATTTTAGAAAAATAAATAAATAAATAAATCAGAAGAAAATAAAATAAAATAGCATCTTTTTATATTTTCAAATGTTGCTTAGATATGAACTATTTTTCAAAATAAACTTAAATAATTTAAATTCTTAATATTGTTCTTGAGATGGCAATTAGTTGCTAAATAAAATATTTCTCATAATTTATTTATCTATTTTTAAAGTGGACGATATTAAACCATCCAAAATTCATCAGATGACAAGTAATAATAGCAATGCAATAACATAGTTAATTATATATTTAAATAATAGTTTATATTATTTAAAATTAATTAAATATCTAAGCAACTTGTATCTAACCGCTTTGACAATTAATTAAATATCTAAGTGACAATAGTTAATTATATATTTATTCAAATATAAATTTTAGAATAAATAGTGAGTAAAAACATTTCATTATATATTTAAATTTTCTTAGGTAAAAAATCATTAGGTTAAAATAAAATATTTTTCATAATTTATCTATTTATAAAATCGACAATATTAAATTGTCTAAAATAAATATTATAATATTTTATTATAATAAACCTATAAAATAAATCTAAATCATTAACTCATATACATCCAAAAATTAATCTATAAAATATTCATCCTTCTACTATTGCACCACTTTCATTGTGTTGACACTGTTGACTTTGCCACTTCAAAAGTATCGAACAAGATTTGCAGTACTGTTGGACACATTTGTCATTGATGGAGTAATCTCGAGGATTGTTGCGTTAGATTTGCATGACTAGGTTCCGCGGTAGCATTTGGAAGTATCCTGAAAAGATTGATGGAACACAATTCCAATCAAACTTCTTTTTCGTACAGTTTGAGTTAATTCACAAATCTAAGAAAAACAAGAAAGAAAAAGTTGAGTCGGCATCTGTCAGTCTGCCATTTGCATTGGAATCTCCATAGGAACTGACGGCAACTTTGAGGAGAGAGGCCAATAATTGAGCAACGGCAGGCTGCGGCTGCTGTTCTCGACTTTTTTTTTTTTTTATTCATTCCTTTCCATTCCTCTTCTCCTCTTCTCTGTTAGCAATCAACAGTTGTTGCGACTGCACAAAGAAAATAATTAAATAAAACAAAACAAATAATTAAGAGCAACCTGTGACTTGTCTCTGGTCGGGCAGGCAAGTGATCTGATCCTGCAAATGGGGATAAATGGGGTCAGAGATAACTCAATAATTGAGCCTCCTCTTTCTTCACCTTTGAGCAGTCATAGCTACCAGCAGGACAGCCTCATTGAATCTCATCCTAACAGTATCGAGGAGTAAATACTATTTTATACATTTTTTTTTACCAAGAAATCTATAAAATGATAGCATTTATCAACATGTTGAAAGCTGTGTAATGAATTTCACATATTGAACTAGTCCTGTTAGTGTATTCAGAACTGCATGGTTGGCATACTTATTGCAGCAACAAGGATAAATAAAGTTCGATAAGATATCCAGACCTTGCAGTGTTGTCAAATACCAAACGATATAGCAACATCAGACCTATTCTTGGAAGAGCTCAGAGCCCTTTGGTTTTGACCCTTAGCAGCTATTCGTTATTCTCCCTAGATCTGCTGCCTCCAAGAGCTCTTTCTGTGCTCTCTCTTTGATTCTCCTCTGCAACTCTGGCCTAAAATGCCTTACAAGTGCCCCCACGGGCTGGATCAGGTGGTGAGGTACTCGCAACTTGAATCAGAGGGCATGGGTTCGAGGGTCGACGGTATGCGCGGGGGGTAAAACACTACAAAAAAAACACATTTTACCGACGGAATTTCCGACAGGAATTATTTCCGTCGGAAATTACCGACGGGATACAGTCTTCCGTTGAAAATTTCCGACGGAAATTGGATTCCGTCGGAAATTTCCGACGGGACTAAATATTCCGTCGGAAATTACCGATGGAATATTTAGTTCCGTCGGAAATTTCCGACAGTACCGACGGAAATATAAATTCCGTCGGAAATTTCCGACGGAATTTATATTTCCGTCGGTAAATTCCGACGGAATAAATTCCGTCGGAAAATTTTAATATTAGGGCTTTCATTTTGCCCTTTTTCCTTTCCTTCACTGCATCCTCTGCGATCCGCGCGCCGAAGCTCCGGTCTCCTCGCTCGCAGCTGCTCGTTCTCCGGTAAGTATTGTTATTTTTTTTCTCCTTTCTCGTTTGTTTTGTTCTCCGGCCAGGGAGCAGGTGACGTGCTGGGCGTGGCCGGCCAGATCTGGCCGCGCGCCGCCTGCGGCACGAGCTGGGCGCGCACGTTCGGCGCCGGGCCAGATCTGGCTGTGGGCGTCCTGATCTGGCTGCGGGCGTCCAGATCTGGCCGCGCCCGGCCAGATCTGGCCGCGGCGCCCCGCCGCCATGTCTGGCCGCGCCCGGCCATGTCTGGCCGCGCCCGGCCATGTCTGGCCGCGCCCGGCCATGTCTGGCCGCGCCCGCCATGTCTGGCCGCGCCCGGCCATGTCTGGCCGCGCCCGGCCATGTCTGGCCGCGCCCGGCCATGTCTGGCCGCGCCCGGCCATGTCTGGCCGCGCCCGGCCATGTCTGGCCGCGCCCGGCCAGTCTGGCCGCGCCTGGCCATGTCTGGCCGCGCCTGACCAGTCTGGCCGCGCCCGGCCAGCGCCCGGCCAGTCTGGCCGCGCCCGGCCAGCGCCCGGCCAGTCTGGCCGCGCCCGCCCAGTGATCAGAGCGGCCTGTGACCAGATCTGGTCGCGCCCGGCCAGGGCCACAGCTGGCCGCGCCCGCATCCGGCCAGTGCTGGTTGTGCCCCTTTCTAGGGTATGCGGGCGTGCGGCCGAAGCTCTTGTTTTCGAGTTCTAGTTCAAGTTAATTGGCATGCTCAAGATTCAACAATGATTTTAACTGTATTTTATTATTTCTTAGGTTATTGTTTTTGCTGGTCGTCTCCGACTTTCGTTTAATCTTCAGGTATAATTCATTCTTATGTTTTTTGTTATGTTATAATTTAGAATGTTATTTTAGAACTCTTTATAAGTGATAACATTTAAAATTATTAATTTAGCTATATCTTACTGAATACCATGATACTTGTTTTCATTAGAATAAGAACATACATAGCTTAATGAGTTTAATTTTATTCTGATTAGGTAGCAATGTATATGAACAAGGCTTGGATGTACAACTGATTAGACAATGGATTTATCAGAGATGAGTTTATTAGTGATCTTGAACAATTTATGAATTTTGCTAAGAGTCATCCAGAATGTATGGATGGTGATAAATTAAAGTGTCCGTGTAATCATAGAAAATGCAGAAATATAGACTACCGTGATGAGGATACGGTGAGAGTACATATTTGCAGAAATGGGTTTGTGCCTAATTACTATAATTGGTACTGTCACGGAGAACCTTATGTATATGAATCAATTGGCCCTTCTGTTAGTTCATCATCTAATACTTTTGTTGCGTCCCATGAACCATTAACTAATGATATTGCAATGCAATCAATGGTTCAAGATGCGATCAATGCAACTGATTATTCCAACATAGATGAAATACCTGCACCTGAATATCAGCAATTACATGAAATATTAAAGTCTAGTGAAAGAGAATTATGGGAAGGCATTCCTTCTGGTCATTCTCAGTTATCAGCTACTGCAAGGTTGTTAAATATGAAAGCGGAACATCATTTTTCTGAAAGATGTTATGATGAAATATGTCAATTAATGTCAGAATTACTCCCTACTGATAATATAATGACTGATAGTTTCTACGATACAAAGAAATTGGTTAGAGGATTAGGTTTGCCTGTAGAAAAGATTGATTGTTGTTTGAATAACTGCATGCTATATTCGAATGAAGACAGTGAACTGAATGAATGCAAAATCTGTAGTCACCCGCGTTATAAGCATCGTACTCGTATACCAGGGAAGAAGAAGAAAAATATTGCATGGAAAGTCATGTATTATTTTCCGTTAACTGCTAGACTTCAACGCTTATATGCATCTGCAGCTACAGCAAGCTACATGGTGTGACATCATGAGCATGAGCACGAAGCGGGTATTATGTGTCATCCCTGTGATTCCCCTGCATGGAAACATCTTGATACTGTATATCCTTCATTTGCAATGGAACCTCGGAATGTTAGATTGGGCCTTTCTGCAGATAGTTTTCAGCCATTTGGTCAGTCGGGACAACAATATTCATCTTGGCCAGTAATATTGACACCTTATAATTTACCTCCATGGATGTGCATGAAAGACGAATTTATGTTCCTTACTGTACTGATTCCTGGTCCAACCAATCCTAAAGATAAGATAGATGTTTTCCTTCAACCTCTAATTGCCGAGTTGAATGAATTATGGAATGTAGGCTCAATGACTTATGATGTTGCAAGTAAAACAAATTTTCGTTTGCAAGCTGTTTTATTATGGATAATCAGTGATTTTCCAGCATACTCAATGTTATCTGGATGGAGCACAGCTGGTAAATTAGCATGCCCACACTGCATGACAGATTCTGATGCATTTTCATTACCTTGTAGTGGGAAGGTATCTTGGTTTGATAATCATCGAAAATTTTTACCTGTCGAGCACCCTTTCAGGCGAAACAAACAAAATTTCTTAAAAAATGTTGTAGTCAGAAAATGTTCTCCAAGTTATGCTTCAGGGGAAGAGATTATTAATCAAATAGACAGTTATGGATTCCTACCAGTATCTCAACCTGGTTCTGATGAGATAAATAAATACATTGTTAGAATGTGCAAGTGTGGATGGAAGAAGAGGAGTATTTTTTGGGAGTTGTCATATTGGAAGTATCTTCTCATTCGACATAACTTAGATGTCATGCATGTTGAGAAAAATTTCTTTGATAATATCTTTAACACTGTCATGAATGTGCCTGGAAAAACTAAAGACACGGCAAAATCACGTGAGGAATTAAAAGAACTAGTTAACAGACCAGAGTTGCATATGAATCAAACAACCAATAGATTTCCAAAGGCTTGTTATACATTAGACAAAGATGGTAAAGAAATTTTATGTAATTGGTTAAGAGAAATAAAATTTCCTGATGGGTATGCTTCAAATATGGCTCGATGCGTGGATATGAATAAGTTGAAGATGTTTGGAATGAAGAGTCATGATTGTCATGTGTTCATGCAAAGACTAATTCCAGTAGTTTTCCATGACTTACTTCCACAGAATGTTTGGCAAGCACTTACAGAATTGAGTCTTTTTTTTAAAGATTTGACGGCAAGGTGTATTATGATGGATGATATGCTTCGGCTAAAAATAGATATTCCTCTCATACTATGCAAGCTGGAGCGCATATTTCCACCCAGTTTTTTTGATTCAATGGAACATTTACCAGTACATTTACCATATGAGGCAGAAATAGCTGGTCCAGTGCAGTATAGATGGATGTATCCATTCGAACGATTTTTGAGAAAATTAAAGAACAATGTTCGTAACAAAGCAAGAGTTGAGGGTTCAATACGTAATGCCTATCTGGTTGAAGAAGCATCTTCTTTCTGCTCTTATTATTTTGCTGACAATGTGAAAACTAGACATCGTAAGTGTCCTAGAAATTCTGATGATGCTCAACTGAATGACCCATCATTGCTTTCTATTTTCAACTTTCCCGGTAAGCCAATGGGTGCATATGTTACTAGATGGTTAACTGAACAGGAATATGATGCTGCAAGAACATACATACTGTTAAACTGCGATGAAGTCAAACCATACATAAAGTAAGTTGACTTCTCTAATTATCCTGTTAGTATATATTAAATGCTTGCTTGATATACCAATTGACTTAAAATATTTCTCTGTCGTAGCTTATATGAACAACAACTATATATTCAAAATCCATCACTGGGTGCAAGTGAGGTCGCTGAAAAGTTAGAGGCCGAATTTGTATTATGGTTTGAAATATATGTAAGTTGCAATATCATCAAAAATTTATATATTTATGTCTATTCAGTTCGGTCTTAATTTATGTTATAATTTATGTAGGTGAAAGACCGCAGAATATCAAATGTGCAAGATGATAGAATACTGAATCTTGCATCAGGACCGCTCCGTAAAATAAAGGTCTACTCTGGATACTATGTTAATGGGCTCAGATTCCATGTGGCACAACGAGATTCACGGAGATTAACATATAATTCTGGAGTTTGTGTTAAAGGATATATCGACAACAACAACACAGAGTTTGATTATTATGGTAGACTTGAAGAAATCATAGAGATTGAATATCCTGCATTACCTATAAAACGGTGTGTGTTGTTCAAATGTTCATGGTATGATCCGACCCCAAGAACAGGTACAAGAATACATCCAAACTATAAATTAGTGGAGATTAATAAAAATAGAAAATTCAAAAAATTTGAACCTTTTATTTTTGGGGTACAAGCGAGTCAAGTTTTTTATCTTGAATACCCTACGAAAAGAAGGAGATCTAGTGAATGGTTGTCTGTTTGTCGAATGAAGCCCCGCTCGACTATAGAAATGCCGAACACCATCACTGTTCAAAACAATGATGCATTTCAGAATGACGAAGGAGAGAGACATTTAATTGATTCACAACTTCCATCCACGTCTGAATTACTTGTAGATGTTAACGTGGCTTACGAGGATATAGATGATGAAGAGATGTCCAGTAGTGAGGATCTTATTGAACTATCAGAGTCTAGTGAAGAGGACATCGATGCAAATGATATATAAATAGTGTCATTATTATTCATTTAGTAAGTGATGTGTTGTTATATTTATTGTATTTTTATTACTCTGTTACTCACCTTTATTATGATGCATGTGTTGTTATATATTATTTTGCAGATATTTCTATGGCAGATCAGCAGCCAGCTGTGATTCCCCGTGGCCATCGAGTTTTATCCGTTGTTGGAGATGTGTAAGTATTTGTTGTTAGATGTAATTATTATTCATATATTACTGTTTATATATTATATTGATATGTTTATTTTTGATTATGCAGTTTTACTCCGGATGGTCATCGGGTTTCTAATTATATCACAAGCAAATTTAAGGAACGAGCATGCAGAGCTACGACATGGAGACATGTAGATTATGAGATGAAGACGTTTTACTACAATGAATTTGTAGTAAGTAAAATCAATATATATTTGATTTTTATATTATATTTACCAATTTAGCATGTTAAATTTTGGTTTGGTGCTTGCAGAAAAGATATACATAGGAGGAAGTCCAGGAGGAAAATTTTAAAGCAACATGGAATAAAAATTGTGCCAAGCTTTACAAAAACTACCTCTACTATATCCGAAAAAAGGGCGTAAAACCGGCGTATGTTCCTGAGGAGATATGGGGTGCATGGACGACCACCTAGTCTGAAGAGAGGTGGAAAGAAAATGCCGATAAGGCTCGAGCTAATAGAAACACCGAGCCAGGTGGCCCGAGTACCGGGACTGCTCACCATACGTCTGGTTCTAAATCTATGGTAGAGCATGCTCTTGATTTGGTGAGTTTAATTTAATGTTTGCACGAAATATAATTATCATTTATTATTATACTTGTATAATATTCGTCTAATATATATACATTTGTATACAGGAACGAGAACTAGCTCGACCGCCCACTAGTATGGAGGTCTTTGTGAGAACGCACAAGAAAAAAGATGGCACATTCGTAGATTCTCGTTCCGCGACCATCCATGTAAGAACATTACTTAGTGTTTATTTTAGTTGCATTTTAGTACCATTTATCGAATTACTTATTAATCATGTTCTATTATACAATATAGGCGGAAATGACCGAGAGAGTCGCTCAGGCATCTCAGCCTAGAGTAGAGGGGGAAGAGTCTCAATCTCTATCCACCGAGGCACTTAATGACATATTTTATGATGTTGTCAGTGGACGGACAAAGAACTCTACCATCTACGGCCTTGGCTCTCAGGCCAGAGTTGCATTTGATGGTCGCTTGAGGGCTCCGAGGGGTCGATCCAGTTACCGTTCATCTTATTCCAGTGAGATGCATAGAATATTAGAAGAAAATCGATATCTACGCAGTCAAGTTCAATCAATGCGAGGAGAGATGGCGGAATGGATGACGGCTGAGAATGAGAGGAGAGCCGCTGATGAAGCGGCGAGGGCAGCTGATATGGCAAGGAGAGATGAGGATATCATGAGTCGTGTGCGATTCCTCTTAGATGGCTTGCCTCGTCCGCCATCACAGGACACCCCAGGACCCTCTCATCCGCCGACTGATTAAGTTTTTTTTTGAGGTATGATAAATTACATATTAAATCTTGTAAAATATATTATTCTATTTATATAAGCTACTAATATGTTAATTTGATTTTTATTTCAGGGATCCTTTTAAAGATTCAGGTAAGTTTTTAATTTTATCGCTTTATGATTGTAGTTGATAATAATTGAAATAAAGGTTTTTAAATAGTTTCAAGTGGTTGGTGGGCAACCCACTGCATAGGGCTTAGTTAATAAGTGGGCGCCTAAGCAAGAACGTATAGTTGGTCAGTATTAAAATAATATTAAATTAAAATAGTGTTAGATTGACACTATCATTTTGACCAGGGATAGAAACCTTGGCTAAGAACAATATTTCAAACCTTGGTTATACATATCATATATTTTATTGATGGAATTAGTCTCAAGTATTCCTTAGTATTCACTGCATAAGTGCCCACATTTATGCCCTAAATCTTATAAACCCATAATAGGACCAAGATGGAGCATGATTGCATCAATAGAAAAAAGAAAGTTGAATAAACAAACAAGATCACCTAATTGTTAAATCTTTTCTATCAAGTTTCTTTATCCACAATTTCTTTTCCATCATAAGCATGCATCAGATCATTTTGTATTTTTATTAAGTCAGTTTTTCTTTAAACCAAAAATTTGGAAGAGAATACATGATTGTTAACCCCACCCTATTTTTAGTTTCTTTTGAAGTGTTGATTAAAAATCCCATGCGGAGTCGTTAAAAATCTCACAAGCAGCCTTCTATAAAAAACATTATACTTTTGAATTTGAACATTTAATGTGATGATTACTTTACTTCTTTATTTCTCATTTTGCAGTCAATGTTGGCCGGATGAGTATTTATGGCCTTGATTTTGAAGGGAGCGATGAATCAAGTAGGTAGGAGGAATGATGAATGTTTCCATGTCTCAGTGTATAAATTTTCAAGACTTGCTGATGGAACACAAGTATCACAAAATTTAAGAAACTACTATTTCTTCTCTTTGGAAACTAATGTTGCATGTTAAGTCCTGAATATTCTTCAAGAAATGGTTTGCGTTGAACAAAACATCAAATTCTTAGCTTTGCTTTACCCGTAGGCAAAGCCGGGATCACTAAAGAATATTAATTGTCGTGATTATTAAGACTGGACTATGTTTTTGATGTGGTAGGGCATAACTTGTAAGCGTTTGCAAGTGATAAATTCTTTAGATATTAATTATATACATATTGCAAATAAATATTGGCATATTCTACATTGTCAGTTTTATTTGTGTTTTATGCTGCATAATGAGCACATTTTTTTTCTTGGTAGAATTATGAATTAGATGGATTCATTAGTATACTTCATTGGATATATTGTTGTCATTTATCTCGATATTAGATCTCAATGTTTCTTAAATATATATCACATTTGCCACTGCATATTGCATTTGCACTATACATTTGGGTGAATATTTACTGTAAAATTTCGATTGCAACATGAACAACAAGCAATGACTCGTGAACTGAAGAATTTATCAGCTACCCAAATTTTATCCCTCCATTCAATTCTATATATTATCAAGGCTTCTCTTATTGTTTTAGGCCACGTTTTAGTGATAATGAAATTCTCATTGTTTGTAATTGAGGTGTTGTTTTAATATCTATCCTAGTTATCTTGATACCTGTCTCTAAGTTCCTCTATCTTTTTGTATGCATCAGGTGATTGATGATGACTGCGTTCCTCTTATCTTTTTTGTATGCATCAGGCGATTGATGATGACTGCAACCAAACAGGACAAATGGTGGCTGGACTTATTTACCTTAACTTCCCTTTTTGGTACGTAGATAGAGGATTTATGCATAAATCTGGGGAACTTCAAACTCTATGTGATGCAGGAACTTCAAAAGTTGAATGCTTTAATTAGATATTATTGGAATATGGTATAGATGTTTAAGATATTTGTTTAATTTGAAAGTTTTTTAACCTATCTTTTTCAAATATATGTATGTGTTGCTAACGTGTGAAACTTTCTATCAAAGGTGATCATGCTAGCTTTGTCATTGCAGTTTTTTTTTTTTCTGGAAGTTCATCTAAAACAGAATTTTGTTCCTTTTCACTAGGTTGGACATTCTGGAAGGTTGATTGCATCAGAACATGATGGAAAGATCCTGCTTCCATCAATAATTCCAAGATTGAAAGAGAAGAAGGTGAATTGTCACCGTCTAGAGATTTTCTTAGTTGTATTTTCTTTTTGTTCTCGATATGTAAACTTGTTTTTATGTATCAAAATGGAGTACTTATACGATTTTGAGTTTGAATGTGAAAATGGTTGATGTTGTGAATGTGTGTGATGGAAATTAGTTATTTGTGAATGCAAATTTGATATTTGTGAATGGTTATTTGATATTTGTGATGTATATATGATTATTACGCAATTATATATTTAATTTTTTTTATTCACAGCCGAATTTCCGACGGAAAAATCAATTCCGTCGGAAAATATCGGAAATATTTCCGACGGAATTAAATTTCCGTCGGAATATATTTCCGACGGAAAAACCAATTCCGTCGGAAATTTCCGACGGAATTTATTTTCCCGTCGAAAATTTCCGACGGAATTTATTTTCCCGTCGGAAATTTCCGACGGAATTAAATTTCAGTCGGAAATTTCCGATGGAATTCCGTCGGAAATTACCGACGGAAAAATCAATTCCGTCGGAACTTTCCGACGGAATTGATTTTTCCGTCGGAAATATATTCCGACGGAAATTTAATTCCGTCGGAAATTTTCCCGACGGCAAAATATTCCGTCGGTAATTCTCTACCGACGGATTTGGCTCCGACGGGCGAAATTCCGTCGGTAAGTACTCCTACCGACGGAATTCCGTCGGTAAATTCCGTCGGGAATGCTGTTTTTTTTTTGTAGTGAAACCTCGGCTGCTGTTTAAACAAAAAATCCCTCGCGCCTGGGTGCCTCACCATCCCAACATTCACCGTGATTTACCCCTCTGGACACTTGTGGGGCAGAGACCAGGGGGCCGTTAGGTGGCGGTTCCACCTTTTGAATAAAATGCCTTACAAGCCCCTGCACCGGCCATGCTGCAGCATCACCCAGAGTGCGGATAATGTGCCCTTTGATTTGCTTTGTTACTTCCTGCAACATATCAATCCCTTCCAGTTTAGCATTGCCCACCTTCATCCTCTTCATGATCATCCACAGCCATCCAGTCCCCTCCTGGCAGGGTGTGCACTGTCCGCAGCTCTTGTGCTTGTAGAAATAAGACAGTCTCGCTATTGCGTCGATGACATCAGTCGATTTGCCCATGACAATCACAGCTGCAGTACCTAGTCCAGACTGAACGGCTTTAAGTGTGTCGTAATCTCCTTCGGATGGGAAGCCATATTTCTTGATTTCATTAACAATCCAGTCACTGCCTTTGAGTGCCAAATCCTTGGTTCTATACTAGCCGCCTCTTTTCATGGCACCTTTTAAGAAAGGATCATTCAGGCCATAGAGGTTGGTGAAAATACGATCTTCATCCTTCAGATTGCCAAAATGGGTCTTTTCAGGTAGCATGTAAGACAATAAATTAAAAGTCCAATAAGCATCATCATCGCAAGTTACAGCTTATGCAGTAATAGTGCAATTCAAATCCACAGGACTACAACAACAAAGTATAGGTGCATAAGACGGCACTGCAAGAACTATTGTTTTCACCTTTATTTCATCTTTATATGCCAAAATTTCTCAGTCACCATTGTTTTCACCTTTATTTCATCTTTGTGTCTCAAATTGACAAGGCGCATTTCTCAATCAGTATCAGGTGTCAACTTCACATTGGTTGTTATCAACTCGATGCATCCACGCAGCATGATTCTTTTCCTTCCATGTTATCATTGTCTGTAAGATTCTACTCTCTGACCTCACTACTATTATCATATAACAACAGATATTTACAATAGTTCCGAATGAAATTCTGATTCAGTGTGGTTTGATTTATTCCTTTGATGGGTCAATTTTCTTTAATGTGTCATCTTTTAATTCCTGATGAGTTTCTTTTCCTTGTAATCATAGAAAACAAGATTTGTACTGCAAAATAAAGTATCATGCATGATTCTTTTAATTTGACTGATACATATCCTTCTACAACTGAGTTATAATGAATCATGCCATAAAAATTGTAGATCGTAGTAAGATTATAGTAGAGATCTTAAGTCCTATGTAACCAACCATATTTGATGAATCCCAATCAATTGAGAACTAGAAAGCACTAGAACAACATATAAGTTAGAGGTCACAGGTTAAACCATAGTCCATAATTTGGTCAGTTAAATCATCTTGGCCAGTTATTTAAGTCACATCCATACATTTAAGGTGTAACTAAATATCTACACGTTTATCATATCTTTAAAGTTCTATCCCAAGGCAACTTACCCTCATCTATTTGTCGTTGTCTTGTGGATGTTGAATCATTAAGCAGAGTTTATGAGATCGGTGCAAGTTAACACAAATATTAACATGATATCTCATGCATAATCCTATCAAGGCAGCCTTTGGTGATTTAAAAAGGCTAAAAATTCTCAAATGGTTGCAGAGAGAGATAGAGAACATAACTTGTTTCAACGATCCACTTACAACATAAAAAGAGATAAATCGGCTGGAAGAAATCGAAAAGGAGAAAAGTTGAAGAAAGTTCGACTCACATATCCACGTCCAGGCAACGACATATTCGCAGAGATTAGGCGCCGGCTTTCTCTGACGAACGCCATCGTCGCCTGCCTCAACCTCGGCAAGGAAAGTGGGATTGAGCATCTCCCAAGGGACAGAAATGTAGACCGAAACTTCATGGCTAATCTTGGGCCGGGCTCCATTCACTCGATTTCCCTTTATCGTCTTACATGGTCGAATAGACTGCATCCGGATTCGTGAAGGCCGGCCCGTCTCCGTCGAGCACAACTCCATTTTTCAAACCAACTAATTTTTAAACAAACCGATTAAATCTCATGAAAATTTTACTACTGACCATCATCAGAAAACAAACCCTGCCATGATTTGAAAACGTTCACCCTTGATCCTGTCGGAAAGCGAGGTGGACTCTCAACTTGATGACGAGACTAAGTTATTGATAGAGGAAGATTGGTGACACTGAGAACTGCTCCAGTTCGTGCCCCTCCTGCAAAAAAGATGATCGTCAGCAACCCACTGGAAAAATTCCCCGGTAAGGTTTTCCGACGATCAAGTCAAATCCGGTAGAGAAGATGAAACTAAAAAAGAAACGTCTGTAGCTAAAAAAATATATTACGCATACCTATAGATGAAGGGAGGAAGACCTTATATAGCCAGGGGAGCCAATAATCTCTGTCCCACTTCGTCCTATTTTTGTCTCATATGGGGATAGGATCAGGGACCACTATCAGTTCGCCGACCGGCGCCGCCTCATCCTGACATACGCAGGGAGAGCCATGGTATGGGTTGACAGAGCTTGTCAGGCATGTACTGTGTTAGCGAGATATCCGCGATTCGGACACGAGTGGTGTCAGGCCCGAGTCGGCCTGCGCCGACTTTGGTACTACTCTTATTAGTGTGGTGTCAGGGAGTAGATACTGCTGCAGAGAACGACAACTTCCGAGCCGAAACACACCAAAAGGGTGGGTCGATTGGTTAACTCAAGGGAAGCCCAACTATGGACTAATGACATACCGATCGGAACAATGTGACGCACCGAACCGTGGGGTGCTCGGATCTGGCTCGACCGATTCATTCTTTGGAAAACAGAATTAGAACATAAGGAGTGTGTCGATCGGCTGACGTTAGGTTGCACACTCAGTGCCTCCCGATGGGACTAATTCAAACTGTCAGCTATCCAATCGGGATATCTGACCCGAGTGAAACTCGGGCCAATGGCAATCAACAACATTTCATGCCCTGCCATGCCACGATTGTCTGAAATTCCTATGACAATGACCTATCTTCCTGAAACATCATACAGACCGACCGAATTATATATAAACTAAGTTGAAATCAACCCTTTAACTTTAATTAGTCAAGACAATTATTATTTATACGATTCAGAATCTTCGATTCATTCACTATTCGAAACTGCCAGCTCGGTGGTTAACCATTCTTCTGCAATGTATTGTGCCGTGTCATAACTATGATAGTCCACAAAATCCATAGCTTTGACGCCGTCATGAGTTGGACAAATGTATAGGCGGCACTGCTGTTTTGTTTTCGCGAGGTGCTGCTTTGGTTTCATTGCATCCTACTGCAACAACGATAGAATAATGTATGCTGTTGCAGGCCTAACCAGCGTGAGATGTGTTCAAAAAATACAGAAATATGTAGTTGCATTAAACTTGGAGAATAACACTACCCCTTATCTTTGATTTAGATAGGAGCGTATCTTGATGGAGTCTTAAGTAACTGTGTCAATAAATTATCAGGTTAATTAGAGGGACAAAAAACAGCATTCTTAGTCTCCAAACCCACACATGTTTCTCATCGAAGTCTTACCGATAGAATTGCTATAGCTGATATGATTGTGCTTCTACTTGCTCCGAACAATGACTCCAGCGTATCACGGAGAGATTTAAAATAACAATCGCCGAGAACCAGAATAGCTTCTTGATGCTTTATACATAGTTGGTTCCGGTGCTCGTATTAAGGGCATACAAGGCATATCTTGCTAGGCTCTGTTACAAGCTTCAGCCATGTGATGACAACACAATGAGAAAATTCATCACAATTCAATCACCTGTTGCCTTCATTTTCTATTAACATTTCTGCAGCAGTCAACACGAGTTAATAATCAAATAGATAGTTGTAATTTGACTTGTAAGAATCATTCCATCAGATAGATCAAATGAATAATCAAGGTTTTCCCACCGATTAATTGCACTCTTAGACATATACCTGATTGCCCCACGAATCACCAAGAGACCAACCCTGAAAGAGTGTATCAAAAAAACAAGATGGTCAAAATCTGACTATCCACACCGTAAGTGATCATCAACGATTGTAACTCGTTTCGAGTGTTAAAATATATTTGATTCCACAAAACATTTCAGTGAAAGAAAAAGATGGATCATCGCATTTCTTGATTACAGTCTTTCCCATTCTACATTTCTTATAATTATCTGACTCAAACTGACAACTTCACATCTGTCGAGCAAAAAACTGAACAATTGTTGTTTCAACTCAGGTGGATGTCCATTATCTTCCAACTGAATAAGTTGTATCAAAATTTTGCAAAAAATGGATGCAAACAGCGAGCACAATTGATGACTCCAAAATGGTGAGAGGCGCACATGTCCTTTGATCAGTACCACCTTATTGAATCAAGAAAATGCAACTGTTTCTGCAGAAAAGGAACTAATCTATAAAGAATAGATACAAGAATCACCCTTTTTCTTTTCAGTGAGACTGGATCCTTGATATTTTTGTGACACTGAAGATGGGATAATAGGAACCTGAACCCCAAATGCATCAGCATCTCGGGGTCATTGCTAAAGCATACTCACAAAGAATTGACCTTTACAAAACAGTAGGCATCCAGGTATTCTGACATTCTGGTTTATCCTTTACAACCTTTGAAGATATTCTCTCATAAATGGTCCTGAGAACATCACTTCCACATCTAGAATTATCGTAATTGCTTGTCATTGAAGAATTATTAATTCAGAGTCTCAAAGAACAGAACTTGTGGCTGCAGATGTCCCCTTTTACACGTGGTAATAACATCTTCCCAACTGCCAATCACCTGCACAAATTAACTTAAACCATTTAAAGATTCAATATGCTGGGGCAAAAAGTACAAACCTTCAAGTCACCTTTACAGTTTGGTCATCATACATGACCCATTGATCATGTTCATATGCAAAGCAGTGATAGTGTTGCCCATAGTAACAAACCTGATGAGTGAACAAATTTCAGAATTCAGATAACCAGTAGCATAGTCTAGCTACAAGTAGGGAAGTATGAAACAGCTCAAAACATGATATTAAAAGGTGGGGAAAATGCAGTGAGTTTTGGTTCTTAACAGAAGTATCAGATGCTTCAGAATTTTACAGAATCAGATCCTTCAACAAACATTCAAACAGATTAGTTGCAAAGCTGAACAAAAACAAAACACATGAGCCATTACCAAGTGCTAAAGAGGTCCAAGTATAAAAGCGCAGGACAGCAAGACATAACTAATACAGTATAACCAAACTGATCTTTCCACAAAAAGAAAAGATATTGGTATCGACAGTGAAACACCAATTTTGCATCCTTGTTTGCTAACTCATAGGCTATTCTTAATTTATCAACTTGTCCATTATAACAGACCATACATGCTAAAGCTGGCAATCCTCAAAGTTCAAGTTCATCTTGGCATCCCATCATGAGACTTTGTGAGCAATAAATAAACAATACATGTCAAAAAGTAACAAGCTTCTCTCCCAGATATTTGTTGGATGTCTCAGTGAAAATTTAACTAGTCTGATACATCTGTTGTCTTTATTCTAAAAAAGGAAATTTTATGGGCAACCGGTAACATCACAAAAGGTATATAATCTTTGGGAAATTGTTTTTCTTCTTAAACATCATGGCAATCCAAAGATTAAAGATCTACACTTCTATAAACATGCTTATCTGTGCTAAAAGATGATGCTCACCATGCATCCTTATTCTCAAAGCTAAACTGAATTTGGATCCCAGGCCATGCTGTCATTCACTGTCTAACAAGGATAATTAATCTTGGAAACTCACTCAACCTTTCATACCATCTTTGAGCAGTACAATGGAGTGGCAAGACATTAGGCATCTGCTCTGACTGTAATATTGTTAAATGCACTCTTTCATCAAACATATGATATGTGCACCTCAAGTATCTGAGATTGGCTATATGGACCTTTTCTTGTCCTCGAGCTTTACAAGGGTACATTGCTAGTAATCCCAACCGCCAAGGTTAATTAAATCCACAGTCAATCATTCTTTGATCTCAGCTATATAATCACTCTTGTTAACAAATAGGCACATCTATCTTTAACTATTTTCTCATATCATATTATTTTTGAAACCAACATCCATCATTCTTCATCTTTCCCAGAAGCTCCATCCATCTCAGCTTTCTGCTAAACAAGATTCCCTTGATACCATTGCTTACTGTACTTTCCTTTGTTTGGCTGATCATATGTGAGAGAGAAACACTGAGATTCCTTCAAGCGTGATAACTTGTTTGGCCTATTGATTTGGACATTGTTAAAAAGACTACTCCCATGTGATCTGATGATAATTTTTGAAACTGGAAATCTTGGCTGGGTTAAATACAACAGGCTGGTTATACCCCACCACACCATCAGTTCTCCCAGAAACCCACCACCCAGGATTCACAAACTGTCAAGGATTAGAATCTAGCAAGGCTTTGCCCTAAGTATGGTGTGTTCTAACTGAGATTGTGCTTTTTCTGTAGGATGCCTTATTCATACTTTCCCCTAAGTATGAACATGTATAGCAAATTATGTTGAGAATTTTTAATAATGGGAAAGTAGGGAAAACCATTCTCGTACAGAAGACAAGGCCTGATGCTGGATAGGTGAAAAGAAATGTTTATAGCTCTTACTTGGCAGAATCTACATTTATTTCGTAAGATTCTTAAGGTCAATGCTGTGACAGTGGATGCAAAACCCAGCACAGAAAAAAGGCAAGTTTTCACTCAAGCTTTTCTCTAAATAGACGATTCTTTCTACCACTGAAACAATAGGGAATTAACTACAGCAAGAAGAATCTAATTATGCCTCTCTAGCTGACACTTCCAAATGTCACTGGACGCACTTTGGTTGCTTCACAATGTAATTAATCACAATTTGAAAAAATTCTGAGGTTACAAAATATATCAGGATGGCAATTTTATATAAATGAGGTTGCAAACCAAGACATCAGTAAAATCTTGAGAATTTTGGGGTTGAAAATTGGCCTAAGGAATTGAACTGCTTGTGGACTCAGATTTATTTGGTGCCTTGTTCTCAGTTCTTTCAATACGTTACTCTTAGCTAGTTGTTATAGATTTTGTTATTCTAGCTTGCAATATATATATACCCTTATCCTATATCAGGCCAGCCATCTAAGGTACAAACATAAAAGTATGTACAGAAAAAGGTTTCAGCACACTCAAGGTACATGCAAGGTACTGCCATTACCAGAATTTTTCCTAATAATGATGTGTCCATCTGCTAAATAGAAACGTATACACATATTTAAGAAACAATAAAGATAAAATGGAAAATTTTGTAATATGGCACAGGGATGGAAGTCGTTGAACCAATTCAACAAACACAAATTGTATAGTATACTTGCACCATAATTCACAGACGAGAAAGGCTTGCTAGAGATAAAAATGATAAAATGGTCAGTAAACAATAATGACTATACAAGAAAAATTTTGAGACTGAATATAACATAAAGCTATGGATGAGCCAAGAATTAAGTCGCCAAGTTACAAGTAATGACTTTGTTATCTTAATTTTTTTTATTAAGTCAATTTCAAAATAATTCAACAACAAACTATTTTGAAACTTTTAATCAAGAGATTAATAGTTTCATATCTATGAACATCATTCCATGAAGCAAATTTAGTCCGAATGTAGACAACTTAGGAAATTAATGCATGAAGGAAACAAGAAGCTAAGGAGAATTACCTACTCGTTACAGAGATACCCGAAAGAAATATGATTATCAGATTTCCACCAGAAAGTTCATATTAAACTTTGGTGTTTGTTTATGAATTCAACTGAGAAGTTAATATTAAACTTTTATTTATTCGACTGGGAAGTTAATATTAACGGTGATGTTTGTTTATTCAACTGACAAGTTAATATTAAAGATTGATGTTTGTTCTCTCTATTAGAGACATCGATTCAACAATGCCTTAGGATCCATAAGTTATCGCATAACAATTCAAGGACAGGATTATAAAAAAAAATTGGTCAATATTGGCTTTTCAAAATACCACAATCAATGAGAATACAAGGCACTGGCTAACATACCATTGAAATCAGAGACTGTTTGCTTCCTTTATCTATGCCGCAGTAGAGAACCCCAATATCAACAGTAGTGGTAATTGCTGCCAAAGTTGCAGATATATCATCTGCACTTTCAGTTGTACTCTGCCATCCTAAAACTGCAATAGAATATTAATCAGTTAGAGTATATAGAACGATATCTGGTAGGCATTTAAAAAAATTAGAAAAATCAGCAACCTATACCTCTGTCAAATGTGAATAATAAAAAAGGGGCAACATTTCAGTTAAAAAAAAAAATGAGGCGGATCAGTGGTGAGAACGAAAAGGAAATAGGAGCTCTGTAATTTTGTTTACAAAAAAAGATGAAAAAAAAGAAACAAATGGAGGATATAAATTGAAAAAACAAATGAGATCTATAAGTAAATAGAGGATAACCACTGAAAATATATCAATCATATGCAAATAGAGGATATTGCTAAAAGAAAATGTATATGGAACAAAAGAAACAAACAGGTTATGACACTAATAAGAAAATGTGTTTGTTCCTGTACAAAAGAATATTAAAATATGGTTGACTACTGGATATGACATATCAACACAACTCCTTTGCAAGATGAAGGAGATGTGAATTAGTAACTTTAAAAAAAAGAAAAAAGAATAGGTACCAGCTGTGAAAACATGTGGCGGATGAGACAATATATGATTCAAGTAATTTTGTTTTCCACAACCACCAGCTTCAACATCACATGATAATTGGTGATTCATTTCCACAGTCTTCAAAAGATCATCCAAAGAACTTTCTGGACACATAATCTGCAACACAAGAATCATGACTTCAATGAATTTGCTGATGATATCACAATTGTTTTATTGCATATTCGTGGAAGGCAAGATACACCCAAAAAACTTGTGAGACTTGCCTTTGCAGTTCGTAATGAATTTGCATTGATATTCTGAAAAAATGAAGTGTACTTCAGGTGTCTAGTCTGGGAATGGCAGTTGTAACAATTCATCTGTTCATCTATATTCATTCCAAAGAGTGTGTGTGCAATACACGAACTGTTTGTGCAATCCCATGATCCCTCTGAATTATTTTTTTGCAGGCCAGCATCATTATCCCCAGAATGAACCTTAAATGACTTATGCAAACAATCAAAAATTACTGATAAAACCTCAGATGCATCATTCATCTGTCCCTGTTAATGGATACAAAATCTTTTAGATTAACAGAATACCAAAATTCACACAATCTAAGATCTCATCAAAGGTCAGAGTAATTAGTAGTGCATAGAACAGCACATTCATGATATAATCACCTCTTGAAAGAATTTACTATCAGGATATAAGTTGCTCAAAGCAATTCTCAAAGAAGTAGGTGCAACAGCATCGCTTAGTCCACTTTCAGAAGCATTTCTCAAATCTGTAAATATATCGTAAAGCGCACAGACAACACATGGATTTCCAACATGCCTGTGCACTGATGACTTTTTGAGGAACTCATCTCTGAAACGCCTTAAATGCCATAATGACTAAACCAGTAAAAAATCACAAACATCATTGGCATGAAGCATATTTTAAGAAAGTGGTAATTAATCAACAAGTTATTCAATACTTTACCTGGATAATCACATTCAAGAAACAATTGTATTCACCAACTGCATTCCTGAGACCAGTGCCAAGGACTTCTTTCTGGCTTGAAATGCTCCCTGTTTCAGTAGCTGACACAACATAGTCATTGACTTCTGTAATTTTCAAAAGCCAAAAGAATTACAAACTGAAACTCCCAAGAAGGTAGAAATTCTTGAAGAATGAGATATCAATTGAATATTATCTCCATTAGATATTCAACATAGATAATTTCCATTGTCACTGAAAATGAATATAGAGAACATATGGGTACTCTATAAATATGCAAATGAAAAAGAAAGGAAGAGAGCACAAGTTGCATCGTTACAAAAATGCTTCTGAAAATTAGCATTGTAATGATTGTCTAAAAAAAGTATAAATTGTAGTGAAAGGGGTGGTACTATTTTGAATCTTGCTCTATCTCATGGTCTTACAATTGCTAATACTTTGCAAATATGAAATTTTCATTATTTTTGGGGTTAGAAACAATCATCTGTTACTCAGAATAGTGTACAAGTATTCGACACAGATTCAAATCTGTATCAAATAAAGTTGTTTCTAAAAATTTTTAAACATGATCGATAGGGATGTTGGTTTCTGAGTCAAAGCATCAGTGTTCGATATGAATGATCAAAATTAAATTTGTTTGCCACACATGAAACAGCCTATCCTTATCTGAGTTGGGCCAGTTGGCATAGTGTACTTAGGTACTGCTATGTGGATTGAATCCATAATTTAGGTATCTTCTCTCATCTAGTACTTCTTGATCTAAAAATCTCAATGCTCTTAAGGTTTATCATGCACCATTGAACCTTTAAGATGGCCTAGTCAAATTTCCACATATTCTAATCAGTAGGAGGTTCCGGTAAGAATTGACAATAGCTCTATTACAATTTAAAATTGATACAGAGTCAGAACTTCTTCTGGAAATCTTTTGTTCCTAATTTTTGTATGTTAAATTCTCTCAATAACAAAGTATAAATACTAGTTTTAAGCACACTACAAGAAGATTAAAAGCAAAAATAATTCAGCAGGGTTATAGAGATATGGATCCAGAGTAGGTATAAAATTAATTTTATTGCTCAGTTGCAGTTGCACTACGATATAGGAATAACTTACTGTTTCTTATAACATTACATTAGGTATTGGGCCACATCTCAGAAAGTCTTAGAAAATCATAATACTATGAAAGTCTTAGGAATAACTGGCAAAACAACCTAACTGTGACGAAGATAAGTGAGGATAAAACAAGGCATCTCTTTCAACAATTCATGTTTATAATAAGGAAACGAAAAGGAATACAATGAACAAAACATACCCAAGCTTTCGCGCACAGCTTGCTTAAGTTCTTCTTGGAACCTTTGTTCATCCACATCCTGAAATTGTCCTGCTGTCCTCACTTCATTTTGTCCTGACCACAAGTAAGAAGAATAGTTTAGCACCAAATGTATTAATAGCAGCCTATGGTGCACCAAGCACCTGGATTCTCTCCCCGGTCACTATTACTTTGAAGTTGTTTTTAAATAAATATGCAAATAAAGAGAGAAAAAGCATCTGCCATATATCTTACATAAAAATGAATTTGCAAGATATTTACAGGGAAAAATAAGAGCACGCTATAACAATGACATCCTATTAAAAATTCAAAATTCCTACTAAACCAATTGTCAAATAAGTGACTATGTTCGACTCCCCTACTAATTTTGCCTATTTGGCATATTTGTAAAGCTTATTAACATATATAAAATAAGTAAACTACTGTTGAGAAACAATATCTGGCATTACAAGTACACTTGTTAGGCAGACATCCAAAGTAGCTCATAAGACTCCTAAGGAATCACTATGCACTTTGTCGCAAAGTATTACCAACTGCCAATTAAAGCAATGATTGGGAACTAAACTTGCATATCAAATTTCATCAAGGTCAAGCTCAGCATAGTGCTACCTTGTAATAATTTAACATTAATAGCATCAGCAAATTATCATGGAAACAAACAAGAACCTTGGTAGCCATAGTACAATTAAAAACAAAGAAACTCATATGATCATGTAATTCTCTTAGAATTAAAAAACAAATTTATAATTGTGAATAAAAGAGACCTGCAGCATTATCTTGATTGTATAATTCATTTTGACATCGAGCAAGCAACTGATTGTCTTTAGAAAATGGAAAAGCTCTTTCATGCCCTTCAGGCAACTCTCTTGTAATATTATGCTTGGAAACCTGCTTAGCTTTTGATTGTTCTAAAGGAAGAAAACAATCATACAAAGTTCCTGTGCTTCCTGCAAGTGAAAACAGTATAAGATGACATAAAGCAAAAATTAGTCATCAAAATATTTTTAAAAAAAGTTATTTTTACCACATATATGTCCTCTTGCTCAAACAAGAACAAGAAATTACCTTGCTTGTGTTTTGTATGAGATTGGCTACTTGTCTTCTTAATCTTTTGAAAGCTATTACTATTGGAAGATGTCATATTGGTTACAGATTTCTCCACTCCATTAACTTGCAAACCCACTTTTAAAGGGAAATCCTTATAGTTGTCAAAAGCTTGCATTCCGTCAATGCAACTTTCGTTATATTTCTCACTGTTATTGTTAATGCTGCGCTGCTGTCCATCATCAATCTGGTCTGCTGTGCCAGACTTATTTCTTTGTTTGAATCTCATGTTAGGATTGTCATAGTGCATGTTGGCTTCAAAAAAATGGAATCCACCAAATTCTGTACCTTCTACAAAAGTGGGTGTGGTTTTATTTTGCAATCTGGAGTCATAATTCAAATTTGCCACTGAATTAACAACAAAGGCTCGATCAGTTTGATTGTTCAGATAAGCCACAGCATTGATTTTAGATTGTTCTGCAAAGTGCTTCAGCTTTGTCTCATCTTCAATCCTCCTTTGATACTCCAAAGTCTCCTCAAGTTTCCTTTCTTCAGCCTCAAGTTCCACTCTAAGGTTAAACTCTTCTTCTTGTTGTGTCAGGTAATCACCACTTGATACAACAAGATCATGCTCCAAGGTAACACCATATACAACAGACTCACTGTGGCAAGATGAGACACAACTTCACAGTTTAGCCAACAAATTAAATGAAAAGCTAATTATTTGATAAAGTGACATCTGATAGAACTCAATCAAAATAAATGATTAAACTATCAAGAAACCTCATGCAGATGAGATTACTAAAACTGAATCCAAAACTGTAACATTAAATCTTCCACTAAGAACTTTATATTATAGTAATTGTGTACCTCTAACTATTAGTGCAAGGTCATAAATAATGGCAAGTGTGAGGTGTCAGGACACAACAAAAATTAAGAGAAAAAATACACAGGTAATGATGATTATGAATTATGAGTGGGCAAGGGATGTGCTTACGATTGTTCAGCAGTATCCTGATGATCTGAGGATTGATCAATATAACCCACACTCTGATATCAAAAAACAGTAAGAAAAAGCATGTTGTCAAAAAAAAAAACATTTCTTCACCATTACATATAGGAAATACAAGAAATTTGATGAGACAAGTTATGAAGACCTTTTGATCTTTATTTTTCCTGTTATCTTTATTCTTCTTCTTCTCCTTCTCCTTTGATTTCTCATGTGCATGCTTGGTATCATTTCCTTTGTTTGCATTCTTCTTAGCATCCTGTGCAAGCTCTGCTAGGAAGGCTTCTCTTGCAGCATCAGACTTTTCTCTAGCATCTCTGTCTACCAAATCCTCCAAATGAAACTGTTAAAGACAAAAACAACAAGTTCAAATTAACCAACCACATTATAGAACCAAATATGTTGAGACATTTGCATAAAAGATGAAGTCAAATGAACGAACCCGAATAAAAGATTTTATAAGTGGCAAAATGACAGTGCGATAATCCATGGCAGAAGCAGGTCCAAGCTTCGCCTCTAATCGCTGCATACCACTCACATTGCGCATGATCCTTGCGTCAATACTGTTAAGCTGCACGCAATAAGATATGGATGAAGTTCAAAGGATTGGAGATGGTAGTCTTATTAAAATGACCCGCAAACCTCTACAGAAAGTTGTTCCTTCTGCCTCTGAATTGCTATTCCTATACAAGTATCTGTTTGCTGCAAGTAATCATGCACCCTCCAATCATCACCTTCGTCACAATTCAAATCACACAAGCGAGAACCGGCACTACATAAAGCCTCATCATACCCGAATTTTGATACATTCAAGACTTGTGCCTCCTTCAGGACATTAGAAATAACTTCCAACTGAAATCTGCTGCCATCCAGCATTTCATCATTCTCCCGCTCCACGAGTTCTTCTTGTCGCTTCCTCAAAGTAGCCTCATAGCTTTGAGATGCCAACTTCACTCCTTGCTCCCTTCTTTTCAGTTCTTCAAAACAAAGGTTTTCAACAGCCTGCAAAGCCTCCTCATAACTCAAATGTTCACATTTCCTTTCACACAGACTTTGCAAGAGATAAAATTCTTTCTCGAGCATCTGAAGGATTTCCATGCCTTGACGAGCTTTCTCTTCACGCATGCGAGTCCATGATGAGAGTTGCTCAGAGATGGAAGGACCAGCAAATAACCATGACAAAAAAACATTTGAATCAGGTATCCTGTTGATGGCATCATCAATGTCAGAATTCTCAAGATGGATATCAGGCTTCTGTCTGAAAAAACACCCATCCAAAGAAAGAGTACAGGAATTAAAGCTCAGATTGACAACATCTGGGACTTCAGTACCCTGTTCATTGCTATCAGCATCACTGGCAGTAGTGTCCTTGTCAGAGTATCTTCCTGACCCACAGGACTGTGAAAGCTCCTGCAAGAACTTCAGTATTTTCTCAAGGTGCAAAGCATCCAAAAAGAAGATACAAACAGGCGACTGATCGAGTCCGTGGTTAAGCAATAATGGTCCAGACTGAAATGCTTGGATCTCTTCAACAGCATATTGTATCACCTTATTCACGTGACTTACTGACAGGCTCTTGTGTTTCACGAGTGTCTGAAACATGACTTGAATTCTTCCCAGAAGCTTGGTCCTTTCGGCATCATCTGACAAAGGCCATCTGCGAGAGACATCAATAAGATCATTCATCTCACTGAAGTTCCCTTCTAAAGAAAAGTCATTAGGAATATCTTGCTCTGCAATCTCCCCATGCTGGGGTGAAGAGGAAGAATCAGAGTTCTCTTTAGCAGTCCAATACTCAGGCGAACACTCTTTGTCCTTGCAGCCACTGTCGGAGTCTGCATCCTTGATTAATGATTGTTGCTTCGATTGTTCTTCCTTGAGCAACTTCACAGCCAGACCAGCATCAATGGGTTTCCAATTCCCATTAAGAAGCATCTCAATCCATTCTCCATCAACTTCCTGCGGCATTACAGACTGCAACTTGGCTGAGAGGCTACTTATATGCTCCAGAGCAGTGTGTTGGATGTGGGCATGGCAGTCAGTGAACTTCTCATCACATCGGCAACAAGCCCAGAACTTCCACATACCACTGGACTCCACAAATGTCAGTGCCTCATTCAGGATGTCCATTCCAAGGTTGTCCTTGGGCGATGAGGTAAAATGCATCTTGAGCTCTGGGATGTTTACGACTAGGAAATCCAACTGCCTGTCAAAAGTCATCGAGTTCCAATATGCTCGGACAAGATCCATGCGATCATCAGAGGAAATGACCTTTTTGGAGTTCAGCTTCCGGCGCTCTGCCAACCGGTGAGCACTGGATGAGGAGGTGGAAAAATCTGAGCCAGGACGGCCATCCTCCTCCTGGGAGGACACGGGAGAGTTGCTGGACTTCTGTTGGAGAATGCGGGCAGCAGCAACCCGGACCTCAATCTCCTTACGCCGCTCTTCTGGGGTTTTGGTGGCCTTCTTGATTTCATTGGGGCGGCGGGTTGCCTGCACCAACCGAACTTCCATGGGGTCCTCAGAGATATGGCGCATAGGGATCAACCGGAACCTCTCCTCCCCAGCAGACCCGTTCCCAAGATTCTTCATCCAAGACGAGATAGAGGCAATGTTGGACTTCTGAATTAGATCCCGTAGCTCCTGCCGGATGTGAGCGACCCGAGCCTCAGGCGTAGGCAGCTTCTGCTGGCTCTCATCCTGAAGGCTCTCCTTAGCAGGATCGATCGGGTCAACGATGCCAAGGGCGCGCTCGCACTCCTGGACAACCTCCTCGTACCCGCATCCATCCGTAGCAGCATCAAACAGAAGACTAGCATAGAAGTGCGCGAACTCAATTGAGGTTGGCGACAGCGTGACAGCGCGGCGCGCAGAGTCGATGGCGGCACGGAGGTACCGCAGTTTCGCACCGGGGTCATCGAGCAGAGCCGCAAACTTCGCTGCCACAGTCCCTTGCACTCGGTGCAGCAGCGCAGAACCCTCGTGCCGCGCCGCAGCCTCCTTCATCAACCTTAAGGCTTTAGTATGGTTCCCACGGCGGAGGGAAGTAAGCGCCCGCTCGCACTCCGCCTTAACGACAGCGGACTCAGCTGCATCGACGCTGCGTGGCCCGTCATCAGAGACAGGAGAGGACAAAGCCAGCGAAACATCAGCCGCCACAGCGACCGAAGAATCGGGAGGATGGCGTGCAGGGCGCTGGCTAGGGTTTCGCTTCTTGTTGCCCATGACAAAACCACAATGGAGCAGGGAGGCACGACGAGAAGTGAAGGGATTACTATCTTCTTATTCCAGAAGCTCATCCACCGCACAACCGCCCAAATCTCCGACTCCGCCGCCGCCGACCCAACACCCGATGCCGTCGGCGGCGTCACCAGCGACGATTGATCTATCGACCGCGATACTGGCGACGTTATCCGGAGCGTGAATCGAGACTGATACGGATCGGATTGGGAAGATAGAGCGAGGACAGAGGACGGCGATCGATGGCGATCGATGTCGATCGATCGACGCAGAGAAGGGAAGAAGGAGAGAGAGAGGGAGAGAGAGAGAGAGAGAGAGGTTGGTGGAGAGACCCGCTTCCGCTACGCCTTCTGTCGATCAGTCGATGGAGCAGATGAAATGAGATCTGTGCTGACGGTTTGGTTCGATTCATCGTAAGCAATGACGGCGATAAATCGATTTGGTCGAGCCAATCGTAATGCTGGCATTTGAGCCGGTCTGGTTCACCCAAGCCGGTTCGCTAATAATTAATAAGAGCTCTCCTCTTTTAATTAATTTCAGTATTATCATTTTATTATTTTATATTTTCACTAATATTTTTTAAAGCGTAGAGGGTAAAATCATAATAATGATGAAGTTTCCATTTGTAACCGTTTGTTATGAAGAAGAAGAAGTGGACACTTTTCTGCAATTCAGAACAAAATAGATTGATTTAGCGATTTCTTAATGATGCTGTTTCCATTTATTTCAGTGAATATTTCCTTTACTGAAAGAGTATTTTCTGCAATTATATATTGTACTAAAATGGTCCATTTTTTAAGCATACAAGCAATACTTGTACCTGAACAAGTTAGAGAAGATGGCCGCCCGTTAGTGTGGGATATAGTGATTAAGCATACTCATAAAGAATTAGTGGATTAGAAGTTAAATCTCAAATGGGACTAATATTGTAGAGGTTGACATTTGAATAAGCATAAATTTTACTTTGAATTCACTAGACCAAGGAAAGTCCAACTAACACCCGGGACAATGATGTAATAGTAAAGTGTCTTTTTAATTTTTAGGCATCGAATCTCAATTTTGATAAGTTAAAAGATGAATTTTCTTTAATAGACGATTGACCTAAGAATATTATTGATAAATTATTCGTTGCTAATGCTTTAGGAAGAATATTAAACTGATAAATTACTCATCCTGATTTAGACATCTTAACATATCTCTTCGTTTCATATTGACCAAGGTTTACAACGTTGTCATCTTATTTTTCTTAGAAGTTCCTTTTTCTTCCACTTTATTTTTCTTCCAAAGAGATCAATCAAATGATACTGGAAGACAAAGATAATGACTCTTCAATCAAGCTGATTATCATTATCACTTGTATTTATACTTTTACTGTATTGCTAGATCTTCATATTTAGATTTGTATTTTCTATTCGAGTTTTTATTCAGCTGGTAAAATTCAAGTGGATTAGGAAATCACAATTTCTTCACTAATTGACTAAAACTGAGCGGGAATAAGAATATCAGACCAGACCGACTGGTAGACTTCACTTCTCCGCAAACATTTATCTTGGAGTCATTTTCACAAACGTATCCCAATCACCAGTCGATCAACCCATCAATTTTCCAACTTCAGAATATTGTCAAGAAATAATTAAGCATATTACATGGTGGTGCAAGAACTTTATTGAAACAATGGTCTATTCTCATGCTAAAACAATGTTATTAGGAAGATAATGGTCACCAAAACAATCAGAGCATTCACAATCCATAGATCGAACAAGAAAAACTGCTCATTCACCGTCATTTTCAATTCGTGCAGGCAGGATCCATAAAAACGTTAAATGAAAGACATTTGTGGTGGACACATGACTATTAGAGTCGATTTTCGAAAACTGACGACATGATACTTCCTCATCATCGACTCCTGCTTGTGTATTTATATTTATCTTCTTTCATATATGTGAAACCAACTTTCGGAGGATTGTTGAGATATTAGACCTATCTTTTTGTTAAATGGAAGACATTTAAGGTATAAAACGCCTATCTTTTGTTAAATGGAAGACATTTAAGGTATAAAACAGATCACCAGTCCGGACTTGAAGGAGGTTGGTGCCATAGCTAGCATGCCGTTACTCCGCAGAGTCCGGCAGAGAGAAGCCAAATGGATGGGGAGGAAGAGGGTTCTTCACTGAGCTCCAAAAATAGCAAACATCTTTATTTTACATTGAGCTACCATTCGAGACATATTGTTTAAAAACTCGGCGAGGCGGCGTAAAATGCAGATTGCAGTTATAATTAGATTATAATGTTTGGTCGAGACAAATGAGCGATAGAAGGGTGGAATTTATTTAACTGTCACTTTTAAACATGAACAGTGAAAAAAAAAGGGGTGGGTATGTTCAGTATCAAGCCATAGGAGGATCTAGAGTCACTACTACACGAATACATTCAAAACACCTCTAGTTATTATCAAGTTTAGATGGGTCTTAATATTACAGAGCAAGTAGCCTTGAGTTGTCATAATTGTCCTTCAATTCTGGTCTATGCCATCCCTGCACTAGTGGCAGTCCTAATAATCTGAAAAAGAGCTGTAAGCAAAACAAAAAGATTTTAGAGATCGTTAAACAAAATCAGTAGGAATAATATCAGAGAACTCTAAGTACTGTTTGGGTGGATTCACACAGATGACACAAGTAGGAAAAATGGCAAAGTATATTGGTCTTGTACTCATTTGAAGATTATAATAGAAAAGTAAGTTTTTTTTTTTTTTTTTTTTTTTTTTTTTTTTTTTTTTTTTTCTCATTTTAAAGCTATGTCTAAAATAAGAAAAAGTAGAAGTCTCAATGCAATGATCCCTTAAAAGAAGGGTGAGTTTACTTGGATAGAAAAACAGGCAACTCCACCTCCTTTTTTTTTCTAACTTTTCACCAAAGCAAACCAAGAGGACAGAAAGTGAGTCAACAATGGAATCGATCACCGCATGATTGGATGGATTCTTTTCCAAGGAATTAAAAATGTGTTCACCATCTTCGTAGTTTCCTTAATCCTGTATAGCACTCAAACTTCTGCTTGTTGATTCTCACTGCTTCAATCCTAGTAGCCAACCTAGATTCTTGACCTGAACTACAGTGGTTCGGGCAACCTGCCTCGAGACCTGGGAACAAAAGGCTTAGGCATCTTTTCAAATAAAAGGCTTGGGTGCAGGGTGGCAACAACGAACTTGGTCAAGCTGCCTGACAACTTCGCAGCAAAGAGAAGATTAGGGGGTAAAGACAAGATTTCAGAATCTCTTCTTTGGAAATCAACTTCTTCCGCCTGATTTTGGGCAAAAGTCTTTTAGGCCGAAAGAGTTATGGCAGAAAGCTTGCCAATTCACAGTAGTCGCGGAGGTAAAAAGGGGAAATCCCCACTTGATCCACCATGCAGAGAAACAGTTTTTCCTACTTCTATTTCCATTTATGAGTTAACACAACCTCGAGGATTAAAGAAAACTCTGGTATGCTTGACATGATTTCATGTCATTGGGTACCCATACAACAAACACAGAAAACTTCACCTATGCTCCTGTGAAATTGTGAAGAGTAGTATGGTTTGTAACTTCAGAAAGATGTCTATGAAACACTATTCATTAACCGATGGTTTGTGCACAGAGATATTGATTCCTCCAAAGGATAACGTGCCTTTAAATGAATGAAAGAGGCAAATCTAAGATTGTGACAGCATTAATGCTCAAGTGATATGAACGTGATAGGACCAAAAAGCAGAGTTAAAACTATCATTCTCTATATCCTATTTCAATAAGGAGATGAGGTCAGTATATCTTACATGATCCGATGACAACAAAGATAAAGAATCCTAGGACGATAGGCCCAACAGGATAGTCATTTCCCTTCTTCACTGTTGTCTCAGGTACAGATCCTCTCCTTGCTATATTTTTCTGAAACTTTGCAACCTTCCTGTCAGCAAGGCGTCTTGAAATCGTCTGCAAATGAAGGAATAAAAAGTATCATACATAGAATTATTCACAATCACCATTCCAGAGGTCTTACTACCATTAAATAGTAAATATGACAGCGAATGCAAATGAAAAGCTAGTCACAAAGAAGAGAAAGATAATACACTGTACAGTACAAATATTTCTTATTGAATAGCATGTCAAACTCCTCAAAATAAAATTTTTAATTCATCAAATTTTAAAGAATTGGAATTCTATTTCTGATATTGTATAGTTTTGTATTTTGTGAAACAAAAAAAATGAAACTGAGAAACCTTACACAAAAAATAGAATTTCATTAAATTTTCATGTTCTCAAGTCTAGAGATAATAATTCATATCAGAATTCTTTTCCGACAGGAAATAATATCGAACAAGCTGTCATAGAAGTGAATTTCAAGAATTAAGGTATTAATTCTTGGTTGAATCTTGGACAAATAGGAAATGGATTTTATGCCTCTTTAATATTATTAATAAGTAATTTGCAATTTTGTTTTAGGAATGCAAATTAGGCTGTGAAGTAATCTAGGCAGTAGAACTACAGGAAAACAGGTTGATTTAGTAATCAGGCACATTTAAGAATTAGAAAAACCCAAGTTTTTTGGGAGTTACTCATCTTAGGTTTTGTTTTATCATTATAAAACTGGTTTCATGGGACCTATGCGATCCCAGTCCCCTTTTTTACATCCCAGACAATTGGTAAATATAAGCACATTGTCCAAAACAGATAACAAAATGGGATCCGAGCATCCAAACATGAAACCGAAACCTAACGATAAACTTTTAGAGCTAGTGGCTGGATATGAGAAAGAAATCAATTATGGCCCTTCCACCAAACATTAAAAATAGGAATTTACTTTTCCTTCAGTTTTTTTAATCCAACGTCAATTCCTAACCAACATAATTAAAAGAACTTTACATTGAGCAGTCCACTGTTCAACACTAAGATTCTTTGTGTTGCCCCATACATATAGGGAGCAATAACACACAAATTTTCTATTGTTTTTCCATTATTTCCCCTAATTCAACATCAATTCTAAGATTTTTTATGTTGTCCCCTACGTATAGGGAGCAATAACACATACGTTTTCTATTGTTTTTCCATTATTTCCCCTATTTATTTGTTCTATGGTTTCGATGTATGATCTAAGAAACTTAATGTTATGATGCTATCAACGGAGATCCATTGGGTTGTACCTTCTCCTATGAATCATTTTGAATAATTCAATGCCATATTTTTAAGAATGAATAATCAACACCATAATCAATTACAGGAAACCGCTCCAAGCAATAACAATTAAAAAAAGTTGCGTTCTGGAAAAAAAAAAGGACTTTGCTAATCTACCAGATCGAACATTTAACTTATGCGTTTAGAAGTGATAGAGTAATCATCAGAACTTTTTCCTCTGAAATAACTCAGCACAAAACAATATTCCAATAAAAAAATTAAAAGAACAAGGCAAGCAAGCACATCGTAGCGGAGCAGATCTCCTTCGGAATATAATCACCTCTTGCTACAAGAAAACGAACAGATCTACAAATTGGCATGCAATATCAGCAGATACCTAAATCTTTAAACGCGCACAAAATTTCCATCGGAAACTTCGAAGCAAACATCAGGAATAATTGGATCTAACTAATCTATTCGAGAAATGGAGGAAAATAAGTCACACTACTCTAAAATCGCAAGATCTGACCAAAAAAAGCCCAAAAAATCACATAGATCAAAGAGCCCGTTGAGAATAAGAACTAAAATCAAAAAATCAGATCGGAGGCTCACCATTTTCTCGCCGCACGTCTGATCGGAGAGATCTAGAAGAAAGACAGACAGTGCGAGCCGGCGTCGGCAACGAGGAACGTTTCTCGCATCGCTCACGCGGGGTTGAAATATACGCGTCCATCTCGGAATTAGTAAATGAGCAATGCTTGGTGAACTCAAATAGTAAACCCGAAAATTACGCCCGACATTTATTCGCGGCGCAAGGAATAGATGAACGGCAATGATCATTTGGGTGCGATTTGGGTAAAGGTCTGATGTTGGAATAAAAAAAGGATTTCTAAATAGAGTCCGTGCCGGGCCAATTAAGAATTGTCAAAACGCTACAGTTTAGGAAAAAGTAAGATAGCCTCTTAATATATTTTTTATCCAAAAATATTTTTATTATAATATTATCGTATTTATTAAAGCATATTAAATTAAATTAAATTAATTAAAAATATTATACATGAAATATTTCTATATTAGAAAGTTTTTGTTACTTAAACTTAATAATTTCCATAATAATTTTAAAAATACTTTAACCAAATTAATAAAACTTTATGTACAATTTTTTTATCAAATTAAACCAAAAATAATAATTTATTTTAACATATTATAGCATTTTTTAAGGAGAACTTCACTTTTGGAAACAAAAACATGACTGTTTACTCTCTAACAAAACCACTTGTTGCTCAAAATCTCATCTTAAAATAAAATTGAGGCTACTCTTTTCCAAATTCATCTTTCTCTTCATTTCCTAATTTTAGATTGATGTTTCTTGCATCAAATATTTAGAACAGATCACATTTCTACATTAGTCCCTGCAAGATCAGTTCAAGAGAGCTATTAACATCCAAGCGATAATCTAAATAAGCCTCAGAAATTAATCAATGAATCCAATTTAAGCTCTAGAACATATGCAATAACAACCAAACCTTTATCTCACTAATTGAGATCGACTAAATTAACAAAAGACATCCTAAGCAATTAAGTTATATTGACCGAAAGCGGGTGAGGTAAGACAACTGCATGAGCCACACTTGAGCTCCTCAAAGAAGCTCATTTATAGTAGTAACTCGAACAACATAAATAAATTTGATATGAACACTACCATACTGATGTGCAATATGAATAATATTTATAACACTACCATCACATTGATCGATAAGCAAGCTTGGCAAAAGACAAGGGTTCCATGTTTCATACTCGAATGAGAATGAACTTGTTGGGACATGTTGGTCATGCAGCTGTGAGTAATTTCTAAACATTATTTACAGAAAATAAATTAACAGAAAACAGCGAGTTGGAGTTCAAAGTCTGTGTAGCAGGCCTTAAAGTAAAAGTTCATAGCGCATAGCTCATAGCAAACACTGTGCGGATTTGAAACGAGTAACTGATAGGTGAACAAGCTAGGGAAGTCGTGGAGTTGTGATGGTCGGTTGTAGTTGGAACTCAGGGCTCCAGCTTCAGAGAGACGACCCGGGATTGCCGATTGCGCTTGGCCACCTTTACAAAAACCATTGACAAGCAAGGCGGCGCCCACCATGGCTTGCGCACTTCTTGTTCCCCTCTTAAGCATGCAACTGCATACATCCAACCCAAGAAGTTGTAGAAAATCATCAAAAGCATATGGATCGTAAGCAAAGATGATCATTTGTCTCATCTGAGCTGCCATATGTCTGCAGAAACATTAAGCTAGAACACATGGTCTGAACAATGGTATGCGGCTATGCAACTCAACCGTGCCAAGTGGAAGTCGAGACCCAATTTGCATAGAGGTATTAGAATCATATGCCAAAGTGGCATGTTCACAATTTTACCATGAAAAGGCACCTCAAACCTTCATACAATTGGTGGCTATCTGTATCTCGAAGGGACTAGAGGTCTACATTGAGCAAAATAGCAAATAATGAAATGGAAGGAATCCATTGTTTTAATCAAGATAATAAAATATAAGCCAAGTTTTTTTTTAATCTTTCTCACCAGTTGAATTAGGCGGAAGGTCAAAACTACTAGAATCAGAATGGACTAAGGATAACTATCTTAATCATTCTATGATTACAGTAACAGAATCCATCTACCATCGCGGCCACTTAAGCAATTGGAATTACTTTAATTCAAGCGTCTGATAAGTTCAGGTAAGTTGTAGTTAGGTTAGGAAGTTTCTGCAACCTACAAGCACTCAAAGACGCTATTACTTGTGCAATCTACTAATATTCTGAAATACGGATTTGGAGTGTACCTTGCATACCAAGGTAACACAAAAAAGACACCCAAATAGCTCTGTTAATTCACTTGCCACGGTTCCTAATAAAGAATAGTGGCAGTACGGTTGATAAGAGGTCGTGTTAACTAATCCAACAAAAGGCAGCTGATAAAAGGTCAACTAATCCATCAAAAGATTATTCAGGTTGATAAGAGGTCATGTTACTAATCCTTCAAGATGGTGAGCCAGCTTTAGATAATCTTTTTATTGTTGTCCAGTATCAAACTCCTACAATTAACTGGTGAAGTGAGTCAGAGGCCAGAAAATTCTTCAGCTCAATGGTTGGTGCCAAGGTAGCAGGTGTGGAGTTGAGAACAACTCAGTCAAGCTTCAAGAAAACAGGTCATTGATTAAGCCAATAGTGAATATGGCTAGACTGTGTATATAACTTTGGTCTATTTTTTCATGAAAAACTTAAAAGACAATAATTGTGAAAAGAAAACAATTTTTAAAATATCGATCAAGCAAATTTAACTGGAACAAGATAATTTAGGTAACTGAATTGTTTCCCAGCTCAGCTAAATCAAGTTTTTACAAATATACTACCAGCAACTAGCTAGTCTTGTCTTGTTGTAACAACATGGTTAACAACGTGAGTGCTCGTATATCAGACCATGAGACTTCGTATATAAGAAACAAGGATTAAGAGTTTCCGGGATATTTGTCTTACAGAGTTACTCTCATGGTATTAATAACTAGTTTCTTAGTATCTTGTCTCCATGCGCCCAAGTTAATAATTTTCCTTTACACTTTTTTCTTGAATATTATTAGAGATAATATATAACCGTCAGACAGGAAGAAAATAATATCAGAACAACATTTTTATGAAAAAATTGCAGAGAGAAAAGCATGTTACCTTTTATGCGCCTTAACTCCTTGCACAGAGTAATAAAGTCGCCCCACTTCATGTGGCAGCGCCTGATAAATCGGAGAATTTGCTCTGTAGTAAACATGGATAAACTTTCTAAGTATTCTCCATTTACTCCGTTTTCTTCAAAAACTTGTCGGTAGCTACCAAGATTTATCTCTTCAAGCCATAATCCAACATCCTGAAATCACATGGTTTAGTTTTCAGTATCGAGTTGCGAAACAAACAAAAAATTTGTAGCTCCTTTAACAAAGGTGTTTTTCCAAACAGCTATTCTGTCATGTTGTCATGTCATAAGACAGACTAGCGGCAAGTATCTAAAGACACATTATATGATGTGAACAAATAATAAATATGAGAACCAATGAAGTGAAAGTAACAAAAGAGTCTAATGCCTAATTGTGAAAATTGATATGGACCACCGGTTGGATCTGAAAAAATTGAAATTGGATACTTCTATCTAAAAAACTTGGCAAAACTGACCAACTTTATTATTCTTCTCATTTATTTATGTCAGTTTAATAAGTTTTAATATGAAATTCGTTGGTTTAATTTCTGATTATTTTTATTAATATGCATAAATTATAATGAAATAAAGAATATGTGTGAAATTCATTTATCAAACATAATTTCTTAATCTTCTTATCACCTAAATTTATAATTCAAAATAAAATCAATAAATTTCTAGCTTAACCAACAGATCTAGACATCTAGGCGAGTCTGGATGATGGATTCACTTGAGCAAATGTCCGTATGCTGTTCGACCAACTAATCCATCTGGAATGACTGGGCCTATATAGAACATATAAGGCAAAAGGTTATGCACAGTGCATGCCAGAATAATGAATTAAACCTCATATTGCCTGGAATATGCAAACGTATATACATATAAGGAGTGCTTTCTAACCATGTTAGACATCATCAACCTATTACCGTTTCTAGAATTTATTTGGGTTTTCTTTTTTCTTTTGAACAGGATGTATCTACCTACTTAGCAGGATCTTCCACCTACCACTACCTACTTTATCTACTGAACTGTATGTACTACCCACGCCTTGTTTTGTCATGCTGACTGTTTTCCTATTATTAAGTTGCAACTATCAATGCTACACACCACCATTACAAAACTTCAACCTATCTGCAATGGCATACTAACATGGCAGTATTACCATGTTAGTATTTATATGGTATCTCATTTTTCTAATTTCCTATTTTCATTTGTTTGATGATGCATCACTAACCAATCTCAATGTGTGTGTGCAGAGAGAGAGAGGAGAGAGAGAGAGATGTTAGCCTACACACCTCATGGTGCACACCTTGTAAGCACCATGTGTATTTTTTTCGGTTTTTTTTTAATTTCTATAACTCAAATTCTATAACCTAAACCCTAAATTCTAAGCCCTAAGCTCTAAAAAAAATTTAAAAAAATACACATGGTGCTCACAAGGTGTGCGCCATGAGATGTGTAGGGAGTTAATGATGTTTATCAATTCTACTACGTATTTGACTAAAGTGAGTCAATTTTGATCCCTAAATTATCCATGTTGGACAGTTTGAGCATCATCAAATTGTTTTATTAACTTCCAAAATCTGAATGCATATGAACTGTCAGAATAAGGAAATTTTACTTCTCTAAGTCATGACTAGAAAAACATCTAGTTTAACAAAAGATTTTGTTTTGATACTTCCAATGACAAATTCATTCATTTTTACTGCCTAAACAGCCAAATTGGTTTAACGCTCTTTTAGATCTGATTTCAATCAGAATCAACTTTACATGGTTCTAAGTGGTTGGATTTTCTGAATTCAGTTTTGCCACTCTCCTAAGTGATTCTATATTCCCAATTATGTTTGCCATTTTGCTGCTGAGTGGCAGCACCACTTAAGTTATCATCCTCCATACTATTACGGCAATTATCTTAACTACAAACCACTGACGTACACTGGTGATGAAGTATGACTTTAGCCATTGCTTAAATGGATGAAATTCCAAAAATCTATAACACTTAATCAGACAAAACACAAATAAGCTTTATAAGAAACGCCTGGCCTAAAAGTAGTCCACTCCGATTACATGATTTTTTTTTTAAAAAAAAAAGATTATTCTACGATTCACACAAAAAGGAAATAGTTAATTTTCAAAACTGAGTAATAATTACACGAAACTAGCTCCAGTCGGTTCAGTTGGCTTTTGAGCAAAAAATTGGGATTATTGTAGATAATGCGGAAAAAAAAAGAGGTCTGAATTCAAATCATGAGAACAGCTAATAGGGATTCAACAAAATCTTGCAATTTCTCAAAAAATGACAGAGAGGGAATTTTGGCATACTCTGAGATCTAAAGAAATCTACCAATCAACAACAAAAAAAGTTTTGTACTGAGATCTATCCCGTTTATCCGATCCAAATGCATCACTGCAAGGTCCAAACAGAAGGCGGAAAAAAAACATTTCTAGATCAATCGGAAACAAAAATTAGACTTTATTTAAAAATCATGAGATCTGAGAACAAATGAGAAGCTAAAGACATATACAGTGACAGGTCCAGAAGCATACCTCTACCGTCCAGATGAAGAAATCTATGGGCTCCGGAGACCGGCCCTTGCTCATCTTCCGCTTGATCCTAAAAGCACCGTAACCCTAAGCCAAAACAGACACACACACACACACACACACAATTAACTGAATCGAATCCCGGCTGGAGCTCCGAGAACACACAAACGCATTCCGATTCCACAATATTCTGCACCAAATCGCAAGAAATTACCAAGTCGGAACAACTCAGCTGCTACCCAAGACGGAGCAGCGGCCGCCGAAGCACTGGCAGATCGATTTGGGCCCAAATCTCACCGGGCGCAGATGACACCGCCCACCGCCATGAAAAGGGGGGAGAAAATAAATGAATAATAATTCCAGTAAAATGTCCGACAAAATCCTGCGAGCTAATTTACATATTACCCCTCCAAGTCAAAATATTTACACTTGTCCCTATTTACAACATGCCCCTCATAATTTCAACATATTGTTTTCTCAAGTGCAAATTTGTTCACTTAACAAAAAAATAACTAATGCCCTCTTTAGCTTAGCTTGAAGGGAAGATCAATTTCGCCGGCATTAAGATAGTCTTTAGCTTAATTTATCCTCTAACATCTTCTTTGACATTTGCATAGTCTATCACCGTCTATTGCAATCTCAACAGTAAGTACATGATTGCGACTTCGTTGTAAGTTTACAGCCGTGAATTGGCTGGTAGCTCGCGATTAGGTTATGTGAATTCCTTTTCTTATTCCTTCCTTCCTTCCTTCCCATAAATTTCCCTTAGAACACATGGGAGGAGGTTTGATGCCCATCATAGGCAAATACTACAAACTTGTTTTTCTTAGGCCGAGTTAAGGGATGCGATTGGCTATTAAAAATAGTTTAGGGGGGTTTATGAAACTGTCCTTCTCCCATCGATGCATGTACCCAATTGGATGATGAAGATACACTTTCACTTAGCTTTTTATGATTGTGGGTCTCATTCTCTTTCTCTTTGGTTTCTTCTCGTTTCTAACCCATCAATCCTAAATTTTTAACCCTAATAATTTCCGCTAGACATGATGCAATGATAAAAGATAGAACGGAATCCGAAATTCGAAACTCACACAAGACATCTCATATGTTGGATCATCCCTTGAGACTCATTTGAGAAATATCTAAGGGGACGTTTAGTTTGTTCTATTTTTCATTTTTATTTTTCAGAAAATCATATTTTCTAGTTTTTTGAAAATGACTTTTTTCATTCTCCAGTTTCCAGAAAACGCTATGTTTTTTTCTATAAAACAAATCTGGAAAATAAAAACCAAACATATTTTCCAGAAAATCGTATTTTTTACATAAAATGAAAATGAAAAATAGACTGAAAAATACAAACCAAACACCCCCTAAGTTTCTCAGATTTATCCTGATAGTAAATGAAAATATTTTATAGGGTCAAAACGAATAGCTAAATTAAAAAAATAAAACAAAAGCAAATGCATGTACCCAATTGGATGAAGCTACACTTTCACTTAGCTTTTTGATGATTGATGGCCTCATTCTCTTTGGTTTCTTCTCCTTTTGGGCCGTCAACCCTAAACTAGTAGGATAGAGATGTCCATTGATGAATCATTTTCTATAAGTTAAAAGTTAGGAATAATCAACTCAAATAATTAAATATCTGAATTATAAAAAAAATAGATAAGAGCCCTTAAAGTGATCTAACTTATGGTTATTGGAGTTCGAATTATTTGATGCGGGTTCAATGTATAGAATCTTTTAGACCAATCTGTTATTATATATAAGCTGATAACAGATTGCATTTCTATATAAAAAGGAGGTCCCAAGGATTTAGGTGATCCATCTTGACCTAGTTTCTTGTTCCCCATTGAAAGAAATTTTACGACGTTATCAACCTTAAGTCCCTTTGAAGATCCTCCTTCATCTTCTTTCACAGAGATTAAGCCAACGACGCTACGACAAGGACGATGACTTTTCAATCAGGTTCCTTATTATTCGGTCTATATTTTTATTCTTGTTATGTTATGATTCGATGAAACAATATATCCATGCTTATATATCTTATGTTTTCTCTTTTGAATTCTTATTTTATTTTTAGAATTTATGTGTTTAGGAGAACGCTTAAATTTTATCAATAGTATTGTGAAATTAAAGAGTCATGGAATTCATAGAAACTTATTATTGCTATTCTATCCATAAGAAAAAAAATAATTAATTAGATTAATAACGTCAAATCTAAAAATAAAGTTTTAATCAATCAGAGAGATGATTTGGAAGGATCCTATTGTCCAATAAATTAGCCCAACTTAATTTTTTGCCCCCTTAATTTTTACAAATTTTTAGAATTTTCTTCGTACTGTTTCATTTTATTTAAATTGGACCAATTCTTTAAAATTCAAATAGTTTCATAAATAAATTTTGTATTCGCCTGATAGATTAATTTGCAACCATCTATATTCTTATTCTCATTTATCCCGATAACCGATGCCAAATCTTCGTAAAATCGAATAGGTCATATCTAAGGTTAGTTGGTTTGAATAATTCGATATTTGAATTATAAAAAAAATTGAACTATTATAAAAACTATTTTTTTAATAAATTTCTTTTACATATAAAAATAGGGGTGTAAAAAATGAATCCGACTTGACAACTCAATCCTTATCAACTCGTAAAATATCAAGTTCAGATTGATAATTTTCGGATCGAGGTGTTTTTGAATTGTGTTAGGATCAGGTCATATTTGGGTTGATTTGTATTTAGAGTTTAGTATTTTTTTTTATTAAATCAAATTTTATTTTATAAATCAATATACTTTGATTTATATTAATACTAGTATAATACCTGCGATGCACGGGAATCTTACACAATTCAAATAACATGTTTAGTGATAATATAATATATATATATATATATCAATTTTTATTATTAAATGAAAAATTAAAATAAAAAAGTAATTTTATTTCATCATGGATTCATGTCAATATAAGATATAGTATTATTTTTTATAATATAAGATATTAATGGTGATCATAAGTTTTATAAAGGTGGTGGATGTGGATGCGATCTAAAATTTACTTTGCTTTGATAGGGATGTGCAAAGTTTACTTTGCTTTGATAGGGGTGTGCCAGACCTGTGTTAAAGTAGACCAATGACCCACATATCAGATATTAAACTGATAAGAATAGATACTACACTTGATTTTAGCCAAAAGGCCGAGAAAAGTATGAGTTGTTTTACCGTTCTTTGTCCATTTTTATAATTGCTCTGTGTATAATTCGCCTTGGTAACTTCATATGTGGGACTATCATTTTTCTTACATCAAAATTATTTTTTGAATTATCTTTTTTGAATTAGATAAATTATTTTTTAAAATTTTAATTTTGAATTAAGATCTGAATTTTTCTTTTTAGGATTTGTAATTATATATTTTCTTTTGAATTTGTATTTTTAATTATAAATTTTTTATTTAGAAAATTTATATTCAGTTAGGCGGGAATCCTAAGCTCCTTGTGAATGCCACGTCTGCATGCAAAACTGTATTTTATAGATATTAATAGATAAGTTTAATATAATAATGATTAAGTATTAAGATATTTTGATTTATATTAATATAAGTTTAATATAATAATGATGAAGTATTAACACGAAAGTAAAAAATTATAAAGAGAGTAAAAAAATATTTTTTTAATAAGATTATTCGGTTTGATCAGGTTATCTGAGTTTAGGTTTTAAGTTGTGTTTCGATTTGAGTTGGAATTTTTTTTTAAAAAAAAAAAGCTTTGCTTCAACTCAACCAAACACATCGAACTCATCCATACTCCTATATAAAACAATTCTATAAAAAAAAACTTTAGAATTATGCTACCTTAACTTGAAGGATCAACTACCTTTGAACACTACATGCAATGGATTGATTTTCCGTTTGATCATAAGTTCTAAAATCAAATAATTAAAGTTTTCATGGGATGACTTGATAACTAACATATGCGATAGTACTATCTTGAGATATGAAGATTAAATTTTGATAAAAATCAGTGTAGCTGTTCTTCCCATGTATTAGTCATGAGATCTAAGCTAATAATCTCTCTATGTTGATCATAAAACGGATTGACAGGGATATTAAAGGAGCAATTAATCTCTTACCACTTAAAAATCAAATAATTGAACAAAAGATTCGATTTCATCCAAATAATTTTAAATAATAGTGCAAGTTACTCGTGGTCCATCATGCTTTCTGCAGAAATATATAAATATATTAAGTCCTTAGATTAAGTCTCTATTGTAATTTCTTTCATAATTAAATTATAATGAGTAAGAGTGTAGTAGACATATTTGTATTGATTTAGAGCAACAAAAATATAAAAATAATAATCTTATAATTTTTAGTAATAATATTAGAAATAGTAGAAGTTTCTTAATTTATGTGCAAGTTAAAACAAAATATTATTTTGTTTTTATGGGATGCCAATTTTTGGACCTTTAAATGTCACCTTAATTATATATATTTAATTAATTTCAGTGACATAGATAGTTCTTATTTAGGTATGGCTTTCTTTCTTATGGTTTTTTAAATATATGTTGCCAAAATCTTATTCCTAAAATTCTCAATATTCTAGTAAACATATTTAAATTATTTAAATAATTTTCGGCGGCTAAAACTAACAGTAAAAGTGTTTGATGACTATTTCAATTTCATAGAAATGAATAGATCTATGTGCTAATTAAATTTGTAAGAATTTTAGAAATTACTATATTAAAATTATTTTTTTATTAATATGAATGTCTATTTTTTTTAAAAAAACTATAATTAAATAAAAACTACTACCGTCTATCTTCAATTAGATAAAATCTCTTAAACGAAAATAAATTTTAATATTGTGAAATCATATTGAATATCTGACAATATACTCAGTACCTTGTTAAAAAATTGATTCTTATTTACCGATCGGTGAACTGTATATTTAATTTTGGACAAAAATAAAAAGTTGTCCTAAATTATACAAATTGGTGCTCCTTTATTTTTTTTAAAATCAAAATCAAAAGATATCCCATCAATTTTTTTATCACTAGAATATCCTTTATTCCATTCTTGTTTGTGGCATCTATAATTGTTACACTTGTTTTAAGTAATTTTGATTAATTTAAAATAATTTTAATTAAATTTAAATAATTTCAATTAAGTTGGTAAAAAATATTTTGATATAATAGTATTAAAAATTTAGGATTTAAAATTCAAAAATTTCAAATTTAGGATTTAATTACAAGGTATAACAGTTATTAATAATTACTATAAAGTGTAACAGCTATTGAGTAATTATTACAATATTAAATTAATTATTTCATTTTAATTAAAATTACTGTACATAAAGCACTATTATATTAAAATATTATTTATCAACTTGTCAAAATTATTAAAATTTTATCAAAATCTTTTTAAATTTATCCAAATAACTTTAAAATATTTGCAAATAAACTATTCTGAAATTTGAATCTTAAACGTTAAAACTTTAAATTTTAAATTGTGAATATTATTATATAAAAATGTCATTTATTAACTTAGTTAAAATTATTTAAGATTTTTATTAAATTTATTTTAAATCGATTAAAATTACTTAAAATAGTTATAATAGATGGTATCTAATTGTAAAAGTTACTTAAATAGCGTTATATTACTATAATAGTATTGTGTTAAGAATTACATCGGTTAAATAATAAAAAAATAATTTACCAGATTTTTCCAATCAACCTCGGGCGACCGGCCCTGCCACACGAAAGTTTCCCGTCGGCTGCCAGGATAAATTGAAAAATATTCGTAGTGGACGGTCTATAAGCATATCGATTAAATAATAATTTTTATATATGGCAGTAGTTAGTTATAGTGATTACCGAAATAAAGATATATGATTGAAAATTTTAACTCTGTTGCGGAGGTTATGCCGTGCGCTCATATGTGACTGACTCCAATTAATTAGTGAATCGATTGAGAAGTACCTATATGCGTCCGGTCACCCAACGCTTTCAATCTATTGAAGGCACTTGCTGCAATCGATTAGCAATCGCTTAAAAGTAAAAAAATTATCTTCAATTGATCCGTCGCATCCAAATTTGGCCATCGACCCCCAATCAAATGTGATTTTTCCTTCAGGCTATAGTTTGGGTTGGATTAGATAATCGAATGTTGAGCGATCGGGCATGGGCATACGTATACGCCTCCCAATCGATTCATGATCGTTTAATAAATTACGAATTGATTAGAGATAGTCATGTATTATGCGACGGAAAGTCTCTTTCATAATTTATATAATTTTGGACTTTTTTATTATCGGCCTTTATTTTTTTTATTTAAATAAAGACAAGTCATAATTAAATTAAATCACATGCTATATATATATATATATATATATATAATTCACCGTTATAAAAAATATAATAATAGTTATTAAAAATAGGCATCGTGCGACAAAGATGTCTCACCCACACTAGCCAAATAATTTTATCGCTGGCTTTTTAATAAAATGAAATGAATAAATTATGATCATCAAATGATCACTTTAAATAATACAAATTTTATCCCTAAAAAAATTATGAGCAATGATATGGAGAATGAAAATAAGAGAGTAAAAATCATAGTAAATGATGTGGTATGATGTGACACTTTATATGTACACGTCCGATTATCGCTTGGATACCATCGGCGGCCTTCGGCCGCAGCCCCGAATCAAACTATATCCTGGGGGACACGGTGAACCCGTCGGAGATCATGCATGCAAGGTGCCACATCATTCACTATGATTTTCACTCTCCCATTTTCACTTTCCCAATCATTATTCAAAAATTATTTCCCCGAAAATTTAATTTTTATTTTCATATCATAATTTATCATCTAATTACTAATTAGAGTTGGAGGCGTTAAAATACTGGCAAAAAGTCATTTCGTTCGCCCCCAGCGTCCTCGTCAATCAGTCTCAGAGTCCACACGAAAAAGATAAACCATGGGAGCTACTAGCTCAGATGCTGTGGCTAGTGAGTGAGAAGTGTGTCACATTAACTTTGTCAAATTTAAATCCCCAAATCTCATGCTGACAACATCCACGTATTAATCATCTGTCCACCTCATGAGAACGAGTTGGAGGCGTTAAAATAAAAAAAAACTATTAACGAAGATTTTTCATTCTCGGCCTCATATGCGTTAAAATATGTGTTAATTGGAGAAAACTCCCCAATCTCAAACTGGCCTTTGCATGCACTCCCCACTTGATAAATTCTTTGCATTCACTCCCTAATGGATTGAGTATAAAATAGTCAAAATTCAGTATACATTGTAAAAATTTAAGTATAAATTGTTTGAGATTAAGTACTAATTTAAGAAATTTGAGTACAAAGTTTCGGCGACCCCCATATGAAAATCTTGATGTGATGAGTATAAAAGAGTGAAAACTCAGAATATATTATAAAGATTTGAGTATAAATTTTTTGAGATTGAGTACTAATTTAAGAAATTTAAGTATAAAATTTCGGTAACCCCTCGTGTGAAAATTTTGATGTGGTGGATACAACCTCAAATACTCAAATTTCTAAATTTTATACTCAAATTTTTTTAAATAATACTCAATTTAAATCAATTCATACTCACTACAAAAATAACAAGCAATAGCGACGGACGAAATCCGTCGCTATTCCGTCGCAAAACCGAAATAGCGACGGATTTGCCGCCGTCGGCTGAGAACCCGTCGCAGAGCTTGTTAGCGACGGCTTATTATATGAACTCCGTCGCTATATTAGCGACGGATATTTAACTCCATCGCAAACACCCAAAAAGGGGGTCGACGTGGCCTGGAAAATTGTAGCGACGGATGGTCAATTATCCGTCGCAACCTCTATGTGCTAGCGACGGATATCGTCAATGTCCGTCGCTAATATATCGTAATAGCGACGGATACGGTCAAACCCCGTCGCTATTTGATTGTTTTAGCGACGGAAAAGTCAAATATCCATCGCAAATAGCGACGGAATTTAAAAAAAAATCCGTCGCTAATACTGGAAAATTTTCAGAGCAAACATCTGTTTCTTGACCTTCCCTGTTATACATCAATACCATATAAAAATATGAAACAGAAATCTATATTTCAACATTCAAACATTCACAATTACAATCCAAACATTACAATTACAATCCAAACATTCACAATTACAATCCAAACATTCAGAACAATCCGAATATTCACAATTACAATCTAAACATTCATAACAATCCAAACATAAACAACATTTGTTTCGAATTCAATCCAATCCAAACAATCATTTACAAATGTATACATTCAATCCACTATTCATTCCAAAGTTTAATTTCTAAACTTTTACAATCGAAACTTTGAAACAAGACTAAACTTCTACAATCTAAACTTTCCAATCCAAAAAAGAGTAAACATATGATGTATCCAAATGTAACAGAGTAAACATACAAATCCATATGATGTATCAAAACTTATACACTTTTCAAGCAACTAAATGTATATATCAAAAGAAAGTAAACATATATCAAAAATGAAAGGTTCGTAGAGAATCATTACGTACATGAATATCAGAGTCAATAATGGATGGAAAGGAAAAATATTCCTGCATAATAGAAGATAAAACTGTCACGCCCCGAGACCCAGGAGCCGCTGATCCAATAGAAAATCGGGCAGCACCTCCCCTGTCCGGCGGACAATTTACACATACAAACAATATATATGACAACCCACGCAGTATATATTTGGCCTCAGGCCTCCAAAACAGATAAACACAACGTAAAAGTACCCGACAACTAAGTAAATCATACCTGACTGCGGACCGGTCCGACTTACGACGAAACAACCAATACAACAACCCCTTAGGGCACACGACACACTCGTAGTACATATACAAATCACTAAGGACATATGAAACAAATACACTGCCCCGTACAAACACATAACCATGTCGTCACGTTGGGTAGGGACTGGCTGCTGGGCTCTTCTGGCGACTCCAAGTATCTCAACCTGAAATAAAAACATATATGGCAACGGGATGAGTCCATAACTCAGCGAATACCCAACAGATATGCGTAGAAAGTTATAATAACAATAGGAGTCTACGCTGATACAGTCTCATATAAACAATAGGAAAAGGTATACTGAAGATACTGAATAAAGATACATACCAGAATCCATCTAACCTGAAAAGAGGGTAATAAGTACCAAGGGAATATCAATAGACATATAATCTCAGATAACAAGTCTCAAGAATATGCATGTCAAACAAGTGCAGCAATCAAGTGCAGCAAACAATGCACGATGCAAAATATGCACATGGTGCAATGCCATGGTCACCCCCTAACTCCAGTCAAGCCACCGAGACAGGCGATACTGTGTCGGCCGAGTGGGTAGAGCTGTGACACTGTCCGTACTCTGCCATCACTGCTCCTGAGTGACCGAAAGGACAGGATGCTGGTGGAGCTATCGCTCCGCCCCATGTACATATGGGGGAGATATCTCTCTCATCTTCTCTGGTCTATGGGTAGAGAAGAGATCTCTGCTTGCTACCACGCTCCGAAACCACTACCCCTGAGCGGACGAGCGGAGCAATACAGAGCAAATGCACACACCCAGCGGTATCCACTAACCCATGAGTGGCCGTGTGTGCATATCATGTGCCGGAAGACGATTAGGCTCAACCACAAGGGAGTCGCTGATCGCCGGCATGCAACAATGCAAGGATGGTGTATGATAGATACACATACCCCTCTCCCAAGTCCTCAGTATACTAGGTCTCAGTCTGAAATCCTATAACAGGAAATACAGGTAACCTACAAGGTATACTGGCCGAAAACTACAGATCCCTCAAGGTCAAAGGCAGGAGATACATCACGATCTCTAAGCATACATATAGATATGACACTACCTGATACTGTATGGAACTAACAGCATAATAACTCAGGGATAAACCACAGGTATCCAGGACAGACATAATAAACAGGGATAGCCAACAAGTATCCAGAACAGGCATAATAACCAGGGATAAATAACAAGTATCCAGAACAGACATGATAGCTCAGGGATAACTAACAAGTATCCAGGACAGGCATAATAACTCAGGGATAACTAATAAGTATCCAGAACCGGCATGACAACTCCAGGATAACTAACAAGTATCCAGGACAGACATAATAACTCAGGGATAACTAACAAGTATCCAGAACAGACATAATAACTCAGGGATATCTAACAAGTATCCAGGTCAGGCAATATAACTCAGGGATAACTAACAAGTATCCAGTTCAGGCATAATAACTCAGGGATAACTAATAAGTATCCAGAACAGACATGATAACTCAAGGATAACTAACAAGTATCCAGGACAGGTATAATAACTCAGGGATAACTAATAAGTATCCAGAACAGACATGATAACTCAAGGATAACTAACAAGTATCCAGGACAGGTATAATAACTCAGGGATAACTAATAAGTATCCAGAACAGACATGATAACTCAAGGATAACTAACAAGTATCCAGGACAGGTATAATAACTCAGGGATAACTAATAAGTATCCAGAACAGACATGATAACTCAGGGATAACTAACTAGTATCCAGAACAAGCCAACTAAACAAGGATAGCGTATAAACTTATTGCTATCTATAACAGTCTATGCATAACAATATGACAATATCAACAAGATAAGTCAAAGGGTACCCGCCTCAAAGTAGAAGTCCGTATACGTAGAGAACCTCCTGTCCACTGGTCCGCACCCAATCAAGGACCTGCATCGGTAGGTGTTATTTAGTTACTACTATATGAATTAATAGCTAAATCCAAAATATAGCTCAATTGTAGACCGGATGATAAAACCAGCCCCTACTAAGCCAACCTAATCCCAACAAGATCAACAACAACCGATTCATTATCACGATCAAATGCTCCCTATATTCATCCAGTACATATCAGATTTCCAAATCTACAATTACACTCAGAACATCATCCAAGGCTAAACAACCACTTCCTAGATCAGGTACGCCCATACCAACCAAGGACCAGCCTCCACAAATAAAGCTCACGGAGCAAAGTCAAACACAAATTCTATATATTCACCTCCAAGCACCAAAACCCAATACAGGATTAGCACTAATCTGATTTCTTCTATGAATTCAACTCACGGTAGAACCACAGGAAGTAAAACATAACCACTCAAAGAAAAGCTAGCAGATCATATTTGCAAACCCAAGAAACCACACTAATCCCAATTAGGAACAAATATCAACTCCACCTACTGATGTACAACACTATCATCATGCTTCTTCAATTCAACCGTTACCTCTCCATGAAATCAAATCAAAAACTCATATCCGATCATCCGAAACCCCCATCACCGATCAAGGACCCATAGAATAATTAAGACAGCACACAGAACCAACAGAGCTAAACCAGATAAAGAAAACCAAATCCAAAACATCAAGGCTAACAAGCTATGGAACCTCATGATCAATTTCATTGCAAATCAATTTGCCCAAGAGATCTAATATAGGGTATCATCAACTCAGCCACACAATTCACTAAACAAGCCCATAACCAAATCGAATTAGCTAGAGAGCACCCTTACCTGAGTTCTGCTGGGCACAACAAGCTCCAATCACAAATCCTCACTCAGCAGCCACCCGATTCTTCACAGCAGGCAGAAGATGAAGAATTGGAGCCCAAATTTCCAATTCCACATTTCCAGAATCGGATCTGCCAACACACACAAGGAGTCATTTTCGTGTTCCACTCCTCAACTCAATCCCTCGGTTCCGAATCTAATGCAAACAACCAAGCTTACCTCCATGATGGTCGGCTGATTTTGCTGGGCTCGCCACCAATCAAGGGGCAACAATCGCCATCGACGATGATGAAGAGAAGCTAATCAATCGGGAGAGACGGATAATCGATCTTGGCATCGAGCAAGGTGCGGGAGGAATTTGGCACCGTGCGTGAGGGAGATAGTGGCCTGAACAACATCTGGCGGTCGAGCGGCGTGGTGTCGGAGCGATTGGAGATGGCAGCGACATCAGGCGGAGGAGGAAATCAGGTCGACGAGATGGGGTTTTCGAAGGATCGTCGCGGGGAAGCGAGGGCAACTCGTCGGATAGGTTTGGCTGAGGCGAAGGGAACGGAAGAGAAGGGATCGAGGTCTTGGCGGCTGGCGCAGGCAAGGGGAGTAAAATAGGGTTTATAAATGATTACCTTTTTGTGAAAAGGTCCTCCAATCTCAAGAAATCCATACCCTACCCTTAGGGTAAGAGTTTTAATAGTTTAAACCCTCTAAACTTGTGTAATCCACAACACAAGCCTCTAGGATTTGATAGTTTATCCTCATAACCCCTAAGCTTTAGCCAAAACTCGAACAAGTCCTCAAATATTTAGATACATTTTTAGTTTAGCCCTTTAGGATTACATATTAAGCAATTTAACTCTTCATAGTTTAAGAATTCACCTTAAACCTTTTTCCCTAATTCGATAAACCCTAGACTCAATCCGGAAAATCTCGAAAAATTTTCTGGTACGGATTTTCGAATCGCCGTATTTTACAAAAACAATTAGAAAGAAATCCAATACAGAAATAAATCTAAATTGATAACAATAAGAAATAACAAATGAAGTAAGCATATGTAATATAAGATAACTCGATCTAATAGAAGAAAAATAACAAATAGAAGATAACTCTAATAATATTAAATATGTAAATGAAAACTACCAAATACGAAAGAATAAAGGAATAATATCGAATATTCATACCTTTCAAGCAAGAAATCTGAACTCAACTCTGATAATGTAGAATCTGTAAACATAAATGGAGTAATAAGAAAACAAGTTATTATGGATATAATAACTTAATACATTGTTACTGAAAAAAATTGGGGGAAAAAATGACTCTTACCACTATAATATCTCTACTCCTCTGTGGGATGCTCAGGATCCTGTGTCTCCTGAGACTCAAAACGATGGGCGGGAGCGGGAGCGGCTGACATCTGTGTATCGGGAGCGTCAATACGAGGGGCGGGAAGGGCTGACATATGTGTCATCGGCGATAGGGTAGCTGCAAAAGCTTGCATATGACGTAATATATTATCAGTATTTGCCTGGCGAGCCCGCAAATCTCTCAACTCAGCATCCCTCTCTGCGTCCCTCTTAGCCCACTCTGCATCCCTCTGAGCCCACTCTGCGGTTGTCTTAGCCCATTCTGCGTCCCTCCTGGCACACGTCGACTCTATCGACGTGAGTCGAGTCCACAGGGCTTCATTTTCCTCCCGCAAATGTCGAACCTCACTAGAGGTAGAGGAGGAGGATGCTGAACGACCCCTAACCCCTGGAGCTCTCATCTGATCATATGTAACCTTTGCCTGAGAGCCCAGGCCGTAGCAGGCGGTCTTCCTCTTCCCACCGACGACATCAAAATAAATCCGATTCACATCGTCGGTCGAAAGAGGCTGTGCATCCTCCCCCTCTGCTGCAGGCTGAGACGCCTGCGCCTCAGCAACTCTAGTGGTCAATGATTCCTGTGAAATAAAAATTTACACAAAATTAGTCTATATAAAATGTCTGGGTCAAGTAAAATATAATTAATATACTTACATTGTTAGATAGGGAGCGACGATCGACAAAAGACCCATCTTTTTTCTTGTGGGTCTTGCTGAATAACTCCCAACTAGTGGGAGGTCTCTGTAGCTCAGCAGCCTGTAAAAACAAAATAAAAAGTACTAAATGCCTTTAATATATCCACAAAAACATACTAAATGCATTTAATAACCAAAATAAAAAGTACTTACCAAATCACTGGCATGCTGGACAATGGAACGGGATCCAGCAGTGTGCTTCGTCGATCCCGTGCTGGGCCCAGCAACCTCTGAATTGCGATTGCTTCGAGCAATTGTAGCATTCTCTTTCCAGTGCGGGCCATCCCAGACAGCTCGCCATGCTGCCCAAATCGGCTCAGGGACCTCTGTAGGCCTTTCAGCCTTCTTTCTCCATTTGTAGAGCATGTCCCTGTACAATTTGGAGCAGTAGGCATTCCAGGTCTTCTTGAATTGCTCCTCCGCACCCTCCTCCCAGGTGTACCTTTTCTGTAAAAAAAAATTTATATGGTTAGTATGAAAAAAAGTTATAATATCAAATTAAATATACATGTAAAATACTTACTAAAAACTCTCCATAATAGAATGATTTCAAATCATTCTCAATATGACCTCATGTCGTCGTAGGTGACAGTCTTTCTTTAAATTTTTTAGATATATAAGATGAGACCTGATGCCCATCTGGAATGAAACTGTAGGAAAAAATAAAATATATTAGCAAATTCTGTAAGAAAGTATATACGAAGAATAGGTATACCTGTCACCGGCGACTATAAGTATAATCCGCTGATCTCGGGGTGCAGCCATGGTACCTGATTAGACAAAAAGTTTAGGCAAATAAGCAGAATAGGTAAAACATGCAAATGAGACATATTAGAGACAAATGGAAACGTGCACTAATGAAGAATGTTCAATACAAGCAGAATGATCTAAATAAAGCTAGCAAATGGATAATCAAGCATCGTATAAACATGTTCAATACAAGCAGCATGATCTAAATTAACAACTCATCTTAATACAAACTCTGATTAATTAATATTGTTCAATACATCTAACTCAATACAAACTCTGAATCTAAATGTTTCCATGCAGGGGAATCACAAGGATGACACATAATGTCTCCATCATGTCTATGGTTTTGATGCCAAATCATATGACTCGCTGTTGCTGCTGATGCATACAAACGTTGGAGTCTAGCAGTCAAAGGAAAATAATACATGACTTTGTAAGGAATATTTTTTTTCTTCTTCTGATTTATCATGCGAACACCATGCTTGTAACGGGGATGGTTGCAGATTTTGCATTCCATCAATTCACTATCTTGGTTCCAAAAGATCATGCAATTATTGACACAACAATGTATCTTCTCAACTGGCAAACCCAAGTCTCTGATTAGTTTTTTAGTGTTGTAGAAACTATCAGTCATGCAGTTATCAGTTGGAAGCAACTCTGACATAAGTTGACATATGTCATCATAACATCGTTCTGAGAAATGATGTTCTGCCTTCATATTCAATAATCTTGCAGTAGCAGATAATTGAGAATAACCAGAAGGAATACCTTCCCATAATTCTCTTTCACTAGCCTTTAACATGTCATACATTTTCTGAACATCAGAAGTATGTACTTGTTCTACATTTGGTTGATCAAAAGCATTCATTGCATCGTAAACCATTGATTGCATTGCATCAGCAGGGTTATATGATGTTTCTGGTCCAATTGAGTTCGATGATGATGCAACGGAAGGTCCACCAAATTCATATACATACGGCTCTCAATGACAATACCAGTTGTAATAATCTGGAACAAACCCATACCTGCCGATATGAGTTTTCACTATATCTTCATCACGGAAAGCTGTATTTCTACATTTGCGTTGATTACATGGACACTTCAACTCTGTGCCATTCAAACACTCAGGATGGCACTTTGCAAAGTTAACAAATTCTTCCACTCCAGCAAAAAATTCGTCACCGATAATAAATCCATTGTCTAACCTATTATACATCCATGCCTTGTTCGGATACATTGTATCTGAATTCAGATAAGACAATTTAATCAAACCACACATATTATCATCCATGCATATGAAAATATGATATTGATGATATACTACAAAATACATCTAATTAATCAAACATTATATAAATAGTGAATCAATTATTCTAAGCAATCAAAGAATTTATCAACAAATTAATCTAATTATTTAAACAGTTAATCAAACATTAATCAAACAAGATCTAATTAATTAATCAATTAATCTAATTAAACAAACAATTAATCATCTAACCACGATAAGAGAAAGGTTTAAAAAAATTAAACAAATAATTAATCATCTAACCAATTAATCATCTAACCTAAAATAAATCAAACATAATCAAATTAAATTCAATTAATTCAAACAATAAATCAAACAATTAGTTAATTAATCAAATTAATTAAATTAATCTAAAAAATTGAATTAATCTAATTAATTAATTTCATTAAACCCTAGCTAGCCACGGCAGGCGGCGCGCGGCCGCGGCAGGCGGCGCGCGGCCGCGGCAGGCGGCGCCGACCGCACTGCCCCGCGACCGGCAGCAGGCGCCGCTCGCAAATGCGAGGCCGCGCCTGGCCGCGCGAGGACACGGGAGGCCGCGGGAGGACGCCGGAGGAGGGTTAGCTAGCGTACCTGGGATCGGAGGAGGTTCGCCGGAGGAGAATCGCCGGAGAATCGCTGGAGGAGAATCGGACCGTCGCTAGGGTTTGCGTCTCCGCGGGGAAGGGTCGGTCGCCCTTTTTTTAGAAATTTTGCGACGGACAACTTGTCCGTCGCAAATCAGCGACGGAGTTGACTAATCCGTCGCTATTGTGAGGCGGTTTGACCCGTCGCTTACAATTAGCGACGGATATTTTATATTATCCGTCGCACTAGCGACGGACGTTGACCAGTTCCGTTGCCAAATTCAGGTTTTTGACTTCCCGCGAAAATTTGGCTACGGATACTATATATCCGTCGCAATTTGCGACGGACTAATAAATAAGTCCGTCGCATTTACATGATATTTTTGTAGTGACTTAAATTTTGATAATATATACTGAAATTTTTACTATATACTATACTCAAATTTTTTCAAATAATACTCAAATTTCTTAAATTAGTACTCAATCTCAAATAATTTATACTAAATTATTTACGATTTATACTGAATTTTTACTCTTTTGTACTGCTAAAAAAAATAACACACAAAACTGTCTTGTCAATCCCATCAGGGAGTACATGCAAAGAAATTTTTGATTGGAAAGTGCATGTAAAATCGAGTTTAATGTTGGAGAGTTTTCTCAAATTTTTCCTTAAAATATTTTTAATAATCGGAGGCGTTAGAATAGACATCATGCATGGTTGAACACGTCACAGTTGACAGCGACCCCATTGAACTTCATTCACCGCTGCCTCGCTGGCACGATTACATCACGTGGATAAGTAGAAGCATAAGCAGCTGATTACGTTGAAATATTAGATTTTAGGATGGTGAGTATTTTTTAATTTATTTTAATAAAATTTTTATAAAATTAAATTTATCATCTAAATTTAATATGATCGACTTTGATTAATCATCCTATGAGGAATATAAATTCTGTTGAAATTAGAAGTCCACCTTTTCTTTCGTGTTAGTCTATTCAAAGATGGGCGTGGCGGTGGACGAACGAATTGACTACTTGCGATATAAAGGAAGGCATGACTACCGCGGTATAACAATCTTTTATAAGACCACGAGGGAAGAAATTTTGTTATGAATGAGACTTTAATTTTATATTGAAAATTTCAAAGTATATTAGTTGATTTAAATTGTTTTATAAATATATTAATTATGAATAAATATATTGGAAGAGACTTTCTATCATGCGTGAGTACGCAGAGGGATGTAAATTCAGGGTTTGGATTTATACTCAACCAAGTTGATTCGTGGGAGTGCACAACTTGCGCGCGTCAAATGTCAGATCGGTCAGGATAAAATTTGTCCAAGCGAATAAACTAATATTTTATCCAAACAAATGTAACGGATGCATTAACTGTTGATTAATACAAAATCAATAACTTCTAGACGTTTGGATTTGGACGGTTAATTAGTAGTAAATGACATTAATTCGGTTATTAATTACTGCATGAATCTAAGCCCTATATAAAGAGACTGTGACCGAGAACAAAAGACAGAAAAAGAGCAACAATCTCTTCCACCTCGTTCTTTAAGTGGATTACCACGTGTAGCAATCAGGTACTTTTTCAGTTCGCCACGAAAAATAATTGCTTCGTTGTATTTGTGGTCCTGCTATTGTATTCTGAGAAACAAACGTCCATAGGAACTTTGAAGCACAATCGGAGGAGGACAAATCTGTTTCAAAGAAACTGCCTTACGCAAACCTCAGCAACTCTTCATCTGTAATTCAAAAAACTGGGTCGGGAAGTCCGGTTCGGAAAATTTTACTCAGAAAGTCCGGTTCGAGAGTCTGTATTTCAAAAAATTCTCCTCGAAAATTATAGTTCGAGAGTTTACATTCCACGTACAAGACAATTCAGACACTCAACAGGTAATTTATTTTAAATTTTTCGAAAATATCTCCAACAAATAGAACGTGAATTTGAAAGTAAACGCGGAGTTACAGGGAGACAAAAGTCGAAATGAGACGCAAAAGGGAGGAGTCAAAAGGGTTCTCCTCACGTTACAGCAATAATTTTATAAAGAAAGGTCATAGATATATAATTGAGCAGCTGTACTCTGACCCATAGAATTAAATCCCTTCCAGTTTACTCCAAAACCACCTATCGGGCAACATTAATATTACCAGTCGAGGAGACCCAGATCTTTCAGAGCTAGCGATGGATCAGTATTCCCCTGCCACCGTCGCCGCCGGAATCGCAGGTGTGTCAGTCCGGCGAACTCTGTCTTAGTTTGCATTTAGATCGATATCGAATTAATTGATGATGACGTGTGGCTTTTGATCGATTGTCAGGGAACGTGTTCGCCTTCGTGCTGTTCGTGTCGCCGGTGTGAGTAGTGGTTGTTTGGTGTGAGTAATTAGTTCGTTTGCGGGGAAGGGAATGATGATGGTGGTGGTGGGTGGTTAATTTGTTCAGGCCGACGTTCGGGAGGATTATCAGGAACCGGTCGACGCAGGAGTTCTCGGGCTCGCCGTACGTGTACTCGCTGATGAACTGCTTGATCTGCATGTGGTACGGGCTGCCCTGGGTGGCCGGCGTCGTGCTCGTCGCCACCGTCAATTCCGCCGGCGCCGCCTTCCAGATGGCCTACGTTGCCCTCTTCCTCTACTACGCGGACCGAGCCAGAAAGGTCAGATCTTGCCATCTTTGTCTTGCTCTGTACTTTCCTCTAAAAATGAAAATAACGTTTTTTTTATAAAAAATTATGAATCACCTCTTTTTGTATTTTTTACATTATTTGTGTCGAATTAATCAGACTTTGATTTGATCCGTTCAATAAAATAACATTAAAAGAATTGATTAATGAAATTTTTTAGACGATTGACCTAGCCTCATTAAAATTTCCCACGGACTATGATACAGTGAAAGGGTGACCAATTATCATCTCAAGTATACACGCTTCAATCCCCAGTTATGCGTATTTTATAGGATTTTTTTTTTTAAAATGGGACGTGAATCCTGGAATGTTGAGTTTCTGGACCGTCCATCGTGAGCATTTTTCGATGTATCCTGATGTCCGATAGGAAACTTTCATAGGACTGAAACGATAATCAGAAATTAAAAAAATCTCGTTAATTGAAATATTTACATTATAGTATTATAAATAGTCGGTTACTATAATATTATAATAATAATTATTTTTAATTGTTACCATATAGACTTGTCGCATTCAACAACATTTATATTCCAAATAATTATAGTATAATTATAGATATTATAATTATAATAATAATTATTAAATCATAGCTATTATAATACTTACTATTTTATTACTATTACAACGTAAGCTTATCCTTTAAAAGTAATTTTATAATAAGTTGATAGAACAAATTTAGAATTTAATATATATGTATGATAAAAGATAATAATATCTAAGAGTATATTAAAAGATGCTCATGTGTTAGACATACGCCAATTAAAATAAAATAGGCTTATCTGATTCATCATTATATTATAGTTTTTCTAAATCATACTGTCTAGAATCATAATGTTCTTCAGTCATCTTTGATTAGCTTTGATATTACATGGTTCATCACACGCACACTCATGTGGACACACACATATATATCATAATATTTTTATGTATTGTAGAAAAGGATGGCGATGATGCTGATAGCGGTTCTTTGTGCCTTCGCGGCTATGGTTTACCTAAGCTTGGTGTTCTTGGATCAACCAGCTCGGAAAGCATTCGTTGGATTCTTAAGCATCGCTTCACTAATCTCCATGTTTGCTTCTCCATTATTCATCATCGTAGGCCCTAATTCATTCTTTAAATTCATCGACACTATTCGATATCGTAGTTATCGCAATTGCTCATCATTTGCCCTCCAATTTGTGTTCAGAATTTGGTGATCAGGACTAGAAGCGTGGAGTTCATGCCATTCTACCTATCCCTTGCCACCTTCTTGATGAGCCTATCTTTCTTTGCATATGGAGGGCTATTGCATGACTTTTTCATTTATGTAAGAACAATTCAATTCTTTTTTTTTTACTTCATTTTTTTCATTAAATTAAACTATAATGTGAACTTTGTTGGCAGATTCCAAATGGGATTGGAACTCTATTAGGGGCCGTGCAATTGCTCTTGTATGGCTACTACAGCAGGAAATCCAGGGAGGAGTCTACGTTACCATTGTTGACTTGAAAAATACATAAATAGATAAATTAATAGAATGTGTATTCATTAATTATCTTTTTATTATTCTTTTGATTCAGGGATCAAATAATTTGGACAAACTTGATTTCGATCTTCTTCATTTGTTAATCAATAAAATGATAATTCAAATTTGATTTGTCTTTTTTTTTAAAAAAAATTGAGTGTAAGTTTGATTTGAGGTTAGTTTAGATGTTTTCGTATTGTTAATTTTAGTTATTTGATTGTTCAATATATTTAAAATTTTAAATTTGTATAGTAGATTGGTAATTAAGCTTGATATTATAAGTTTTTTTTTAACTTATACATGTTTATTTATAAGTTCAATACAAGTTTTATTGAGAGGATTCACAAAATTTTAATGAGTCCCAAGTTGGTATCTATATGGGTGATTATTTCAATAGATATTAAGATGAATTTTCAGCGGTGTAAAAATATCTCGTTGGATGTCTGATTTATCTCATATAAAGAACCGTTATGCTAGAGTAAAATATCTCATTTGATTTATCTGTTTGTATTTGATTATGAGACCAACTATAATGGATCGCTTGAGGCGACTGATATTACTTTTCGCTCCAATGAATCAACATTAACGAAGCCCCCGAGGCGATGGTACATAACAGAGCGCTTTTCAATTTTTTAAGTATCTAAAAATCAAGTCTCAATTTCGGTGGGTCGTCTGTCATAAACACTTCCTGATTTACTTGGTGGTCTATGAGAAACTTCAGTGAGATCAGGTTAGTCACTCCTAGGATTAGTCAATATAATTTGAATATCTACTGTCAACTAAATAAATAAATAAATAAATGAATTAACATTAATGAGCCCTTAGAGTAAAAGGATAGTGGTAGAGCATTTTCTTAGTTTCTCAGACATATTGAATCCCAATTTTAACGAATTAACGGATGAATTTTCTTTAATGAAAGGTTGTCCTAAGAACGTTGGATTGATCGGTTGTTCATTGCGAATATTTTCTGATTTATCTTAGTGATCAGTTAAAAATTTTTATGAGACCGGATTGATCATTTAAGGATTAATTGACATAAGTTAGATACTATTGCTAACTTTAAAAAATAAACATTAATGAATATTCATGAAGTAAATTTATATGTGCTTAAATTTATTTATTTAGTTGAACGAATTATTTAAATTTATTTATTTAATCGATATTATGTACGTTAAACTAACCTAAATAAACTTGTGCCAAGATATTCATTATTTTTTTTTCACGAAATACATTCTTTTCATTGATGTTGCCGATACTAATTGAAACCCTAATTCCTAGGCTTACGATCAATTTTACTCTTGCGCGAAAGACCCATATTGTTTAGTCCTCTTTCACAGCTCTTTCTTTACTAGTTTTATATTCCATTATGAACTCATTCTAACTTATATTTTAGTTTAAAGGGCGAAAACTAAGTACTAAAAATAATAAAATACACCACAATTGTAAAGTTACAAAAACATTTACCAAATACCAAACCAAAAGATACATAACTTTTCAAATTGACCAAAAAATACGTGCTGTTTTGATTTTAACCAAAAACATATATCTTTTTCAATGCCTTTTCAATTTTACTCTTCTAATAAATCTGACTTGTATGCATACTACCATTATTTTCTTTCCTCTTTTTCTTATATTTATGTATGCAACATTTTTTCTCTACTCTCTTCTTTTTTATTTATTCTTCTTTTTCATTCATTTTCTCTTCTCTTTCCTCTCCTCCTTTTTCTCTTTCTTCTCTCTTTTGGTACATACATACATAATATGAGAAAAATATTAGACACACATTAGACATTTTATATCAAACCTAACTTGAGCCTGATATGAATGGTTTTGGCTTAATCAACAAAGCAAAATTTCTTCTAAACTAAATCTCCTATTTAGTTTTTAAATTCTCCACACATTCTAAATTTTAATTAAATCTAAAAACATATATTATGTATTATGAAAAAAAATTATTTTCATTAATGCTTATTATCTTTTATCAATGTTACAAAAGTAAAATAATATATATATATATATATATATATATATATATATATATATATATATATATATATATATATATATTTTAACCTAGTTAAGGATCTAGGATTTTTTATGGGACCACTTAAATTTTTTAAAAATTCTAAACTATAATTAAATTTAAAAGAATATATATACAATTTAATTCTTTTGATAATATTCTAAACTTTCTGAATTTCTATTTGTTAATATGAATTTTTATCATTATTGCTTATCTCTGTTAATATATTAAATATAATAAAATAATATAAGATAAATTAAAGTAATCATATAATTCCAGGCCTAATATAGAATTATCAGCCTACATGGGTTAGGTCTGATATAATTCCATATTAGGCTCAATGTGGACTGAGATATATCTATCAGTGAGTTTCAATCAAAACCTACTAATACGAGAACCCATTTTAGATCCTATGATTTTTGAGATTGTAAGAAGTAAAATGGTGCTATCTATTACTTATTTCGATTTCTTGAGAGGTATCAAAATATTATTGAAAAAATCAGCTAAAATATCCAACGCTTGTTAATGATATTTAAATGCAATAGGATTCCCTAAAATAATGGATAAGATAAATTAGGTGGAACTAAAATTTAAAGGCTATATATATATATATATATATATATATATAATTTTGAAAATAAATTAAACATTTATATAATCTATTCTTAATATTAATACAAATTGTTATAGAGTTTTAGGGAAAAAATTATATATATATATATATATATATATATATATATATTATTTAATCGGGTATTCGGATTTGATATCGGTAGTTCTTCCATATCCTCCTTCATTCGGGCTTGATATTGGATCCTCCATCGGATTCGAAAGAAATTGTTATCTCTAAAAAGAAGAGAGGTTGCATGCATAAGACCGAGGAGAAAAAAAAGAGGAGAGATTACATACATAAAAGTCAGATAAGTCAGATTTGTCATAAGGATAAAATGAAAAGAGTATTGAAAAAGATATATTTTTTAAAGTCAGAAAAGAGTATTGAAAAATGTATACTTTTGGTTCATATCAAAGTAGCATGTGTTTTTTATCAATTCGCATAATTACGTGTGCCTTTTGATAAATTATCAAAAAAACATAACAATAAATTCATTAAAAATTATACAGTACATTATTTTTTAAAACAAGTAGATGATTTATTAAAAGTGTAAAATAAAATGCTAAATCCAATAAATTAACCTTAAAATCTATATTTAAGTTTGGTTACTGTTGCATCGATTTAAAAACATTAGGGGTTCCTTTACAATTTTCTAATTTTCAAGGGCCTTTCGAGAATTATGTAATCTTTGGGCAGCGAAATGAAAATGTTCTAAGTTCGAATCATTCATCTTGTAACGGGTGTTATAACGGCATGATCTGGCCGTCGTTATTTTATAATTTTTCTTCCTGTGTTTTGAATATATCGGCCATGGTCCGAGCTCTAATCCTGTCACTTCGTGCAGTTTTCGCCATTGTTGGATCTGTGGCCTCCGCAACGACAGGTGCTTGCTCCTCCGATTCCCGACTCTCTTCGATTGTTCTATCGCGTTTAATTTGTCCCCCAAACGGATGTTCTGATCTCCTCTTCGGTTTCCGAACTTCCGTCGATCGATTTGTTCTGGTTTCAGACGATCCCACCCGGATCTTGTTGCTCCCCTTTTGTTTCGCGTCTTTTGAAATTTTCTTCGAGGTAAGAACCGAAGGTACTGTTCTTTGTCAGTGTTTTGATTTCTTTTTCAATGAATCTTTTCCCTATTCTCTTTGCAAAAATTGTTTTTCTTTTTCGCTCTCACTGTCTTCATTTGGAGAAAATTTAGACTAATTAGTTTGTGTGTTGTTATTTGCTCATCATCCAATGCGGGATTCTTATTTAACGTCATCTATCTCCTTGATCCGTGTTCTACGTTGGGATGCTATGTAATCTTCCTTTTTAACGATATTTCGTGACGGCATAAATTTCTCTTCACTGCCTACCATAATAATACGGGAGATGCCATTTGCTACCTCTTCTTTGGCGTACTTGTATTGTAGATTTGTACGATTCTTTGGTTCGTTCCACTGACAATTTGTGACGAGAAAACCGGCAGCACAATTTAATGATTTGAACTTTGTGTTGCAGCTTTTGGTGTAATTTGAAATCATGGTGAAAACCACCGAGTACTACGATATCTTGGGCGTTAGAGTTGATGCGTCTGATGTTGAGATCAAGAAGGCCTATTACATTAAGGTAACAGGAGCTTCCTCGGATAAAGATTTACTTTTGTTTCGTTTCCATTTATTCGTTTAAAAGACAATGCTGTTTAATCATGCCTCAAAACAGTATGAAAATCCTCTATACAAGAACAATTGTTCCCAATAATAAGTTGTCCATTAGTCTAACTCTTTGTAGATCCAAACTGTCATAAAAGTATCGAACTTGAGAATGGTGATGTTCTATTTTCAATAATTCACATGTAATTTAAGAAGATTTTGTTGAATAACTTTAGTTGTCGGTAGGTTGGAATGATGACTTGCTAATTTGTATCAACCAACAACTCCAATGCCTAATCAATTTCCTTAAAGCTTTATTCATTCCATTAATGTCGTCCGATGGGGTTCTAATTTCCTCTAGGATAAGATGTGGCATCAATTCTTATATGATTGCATCGAGGCTCATGGTCCACTTTACTTAGAAACAAGGTTGCTTGAATCCTTTGGTTGGTTTAAGATTTAGCCTCGACGCATTTCAAATCTGATATCTTATTTTCATTTGTTTATGTCAAATCTTCAACTTATGAGGAACAACTTTACTAATGTTTCACTTCTGATCCTGAACTCGAAGAATACTTATCTGTGTTTAATGGTTACTGGATTAGTCAGGTTTTACCAGTTCCATTAAGTTTTGTCAATCCAGAACAATGGTTAAACTGGATAAAGAGAAACTTCAACATTAGCTCTTCTGATATTAAACAATCTTTTCACTTGATTTACTTGATCTTACATTTGAATATGTGATACCTGCCTGTAATGGATTGATTCCATTTAGGCTATTTTCTTGAATTTTTTTTTTAACATTTTCCTATTTTACCTATTGTATCATCTTTAATCGAGATGCTTCTTTCTTTGTCTTTGGTGGTGGTTGATAAGATATAACAGAATGGAAAAGGAACAAGAAAGACAATGAAAATTGGCCATCATGTGTCTTTTTTTTTTAACTTCATTTGGTCAAAGGAATGGAACATTAAAAGAGGTTAGTAAACCTGTACAAGGCTCCAACATAATATGTGATGGCAGAAATAGTAATACGACATTAAATATTATTTGCAATACTCACCGGTTATCAGCTTATGCCAATACAGGAGAATCCCACAAAATAGAAAAAGAATTCGGGATGTTTGATGAGATATCAATCATGTTGTGCTTGGAGAAGATGCCGTGGGAACCATGGGTCTTTGAGATAGGAACCTGACTCTAGTACCAATTTGAAAGCAATAGAAGAATATTATTCAATAGAACAGAGAATAATATACCTATATATAAAATTCCAACCTATTATATATTGGTTGAAGGTATGTGGGGGTAACTCTAACAGATTAATTCAATTTTAACTTAAAGTTCTATGCGAGTCTGTAGCTCTCACATTGACCCAACATTGTTTATGTAACTGGATCCATTTTCTATGTTCTATAGATTCGTTGTATTGTAAAAATAAAAAATAAAAAATGAATGAGACTATTTCTCGATGGCCCAATAACACCTCTTATTGCAGCCACAAAAATAGGCAACCTTGGTGAACCACTTAAAATTTTCTTCTCTTATTCAATCTTATTTTGTGTTCTCATTCACCTTTTTTTTTAATTGCTTGCTTTTTGCAGATGGTGTTTGACTCCTAAGATGTTTTATTATCCTATGTATTTGATTTCTGTATCAAGGATTTAATATTTATATTGCTAAAACGAGGAGCATAAAGTTATGAATAAATGAAAACTGCTTATAAGAAATGTGTGAATTGTTGATTGAAATTTCTGATTATTTATTCCCATTGATATTTTTGACAACTATACATTTTTCCATATGATGCCTAAATTGAATGGCCAGATCCTAAATTTTATATCCTTTGTCCGTCTAGTAAACTTATGAGATCTCTACAAGGATTTTAATTTTTGGATTGCTATTTTTATCTCTTGAAATTTAGGCAAGACTGGTACATCCAGATAAAAATCCCGGAGATCCACAAGCTGCTCACAACTTCAGGTGCTCCTATCGATGATTCCTAAAGTCATAGTACAATTACCGAATTTTCTACATGAATAAGCTGTAATTGATTTAGTCTCTACAAAACAATTGAGTCTTTTTTTGTTTTTAGTATCTGCATAAGTTTCATTTGATCCGAAGACTTGGAAAGAGATCTAACTAAAACTAATATATTTAAGATTCATACTTCTGTATTTCATCACTATCTTATCAGAATAGTATTCTATTTGAAGATACTTGGAGAGGCTTATCAGGTCTTGAGCGACCCTTTGAAACGCGAAGAGTATAACAAGCATGGAAAGGAAGGTTTTTCCCAGTAAGTTCATAAAAATGTTTTTTTATACAATAAATCTTTCTGAGATAGCTCTGGCATTTTCACTTATACTACTAATTTTTTTGTTACTAATCGCTCTTATATCTAAGTTTTCCAAGTTACTAATAGCTAGTGAATTTAATATGTTAGAGATTCCTTGGTAGATCCTGCTACTGTCTTCGGAATGATGTTTGGAAGTGATTTCTTTGAAGATTATATTGGACAACTGGCTCTAGCAACCATTGGTTCAGTAGAAGCAGAAGAAGAATCACAGGCTTCAGACAACCGTAGACAAAGAGTGCAAGAGAAAATTAAGGTATCATTAGTCTTCGAGTAATCCCTTAATCACCCAGATAGAGAACTCTCATAGAATCAAGTATTGTTGCCACTCTACTTCTCATGTGAGACTTTTTATGCCGTTACTTCTACGGTATATATAGATGTTCTGAAATTATAGGTAATATTGGTTTAGAACTGGATCGAAATAGGGACATGTTGCTTTAGAACGATGTCATATTCAGTTGCACTGCCTAATCATTAAGACTCAATGTCTCATGAATGTAGTTCCTTTGGACTACATAATTTGTATCAATTCTCTAATGTTTGAGATTAGAAAAACATAGAATGATATTTTTACTTAATAAAGAGCTTTGTTAGTTCCAACATATCTATCCTGTGATAATTTCTATATCTCAAATTGCAGGAACAACAAAAAGAAAGAGAACAGAAGCTAATCCAAGCTCTGAAAGATCATCTTCATCTATATGTCTCAGAGCAAGAAAACGAATTTGTCGATTGGGCAAACTCTGAAGCGCGTCGTCTATCACAAGCTGGTGCCTCGTTATTTCTTCTCTTTATGTATTTTTTTTTGTAAGACATCCAATTCAGAAGAAGTGCGTAATATCAAACTACAGTGAGTGAGTTTCACAGTAACCAAACAAACTAAGAAAGTAATGGACCTTTGCATCAAACAATAGTTTGATAACCATTGTTATCGATATCGACTAGCCTTTTCTTTATCAAATTGCTACCTGATAAACTGAAATAGCTGTTTTTAGCTTTTGGGGAGGCTATGCTACATACTATCGGATACATATATGCTAGACAATCTGCCAGGGAAATTGCAAAGGGCAAGGGATACATGGGCATGCCATTTGTAGCTGAATGGGTAAGAAATAAGGGTCACAATGTGAAATCACAAGTTAATGCTGCATCAGGTACTTGTCTGATTTCCTAATATACATATTTTTCTTTTTTTTAATGAGCTTTGATATTTCTTCTTTTTGTTTTTGTTGTTTCACACTGTAGGCGCAATTGCATTGATCCAGCTTCAGGAAAGAGCAAAAAAAGAAGCACAGGACTCTGATGATGTGGTGAGGACCATGGAAGAGAGAAAAGACGCCATGCTTAGCTCGCTGTGGAAAATCAATGTGCTCGACATAGAATCCACTCTTTCACGCGTCTGTCAGGCAGTAAGTACCGTATTCATTCATAAAAGTCATGCACCACATTGTATTGCATCTGGCATAAGAACTAGTGTTTATACGATAATAACTGGAAGTGCCAGAACGTGCTACAGATTGTTTTAAGAGAGTAATTAAACGCTTGATTGAATCCAGGTTCTGAGGGACACTACAGTTTCTAAGGATGTACTGAAGTTACGAGCCACAGCATTGAAGAAGTTAGGGACAATTTTCCAGGTAAAAATTACTTCATTCTTTATCTACTGCTGATCTCTAGTTCCTTTGTACTGCTGCATCCTGAATCGTTCAGTATTAGATGAAATATATAATAAATCAAATATGAAATGTGGAGTTTGAACACCTCATTTATCAAAGCTACTATCCACTCTCACCTTCAGTAAAGCTGTTGAACCACCCTTCACGTGGGACGTAAGAGGGCGCCAAAGTTCCACTTTTTTTTTATGTGGTGTCCCCTAGTATTGGTAACTCCCACTCTCCTTTTCATAATCTAAATGTTCAGTTGTGTCTAATTAATGTCTAAAATAGATAATCTTCATCTCTAATTCGCCTAAGAATAAATTTAGAAGATAACTTATACAAACTTGGTCCTCTTATTATCTTTCTGAATTCTTTATGGAGGTAGTCCAACTCCAATCCTTACACCTAGGGCAAAGGTAATATCTATGGCTAGAGAATGTAGGCATTTTTTTATAAACAAAATTGAATGGTGGGTGAACAATATTGGATAATAATAAATACGATGATATTATGCTATAGTTGGAAATTAATGAGTTAGAAATATATGTCATCAAGCAATACTCAAGAGGATGAATTCAACTGCTTAGTATCATCAAAATAAAGAAGCAACTCTTTAAATGCTTTTAAGCTTATATTATTTATAGGCATGAAATAACTAACTACAAGTTAATAGTAGAAGTTACAATCTATTTAGAACATCTACAACTTGCATCACAATTAATTCAAAGAAAACAAAATTCATTATAGGTAATCAATAATGACACAAAAATTACTTCGTTAATAGAATATGTGAATGTTGACTTTGATATTCATTTTGATTATTGCTATTTTGCCATGATATTACTAATCAATAATAACACAAAAATTTCTGCAAAATTATAATCTCTGTTACACCAGTATTTTTTTGTGGTTATCATTGGCATGAAATTGCAGTCTTAATATCAAATGTATCAGGGTGCAAAGGCTAATTATAGGAGAGAAAGCAGCCTTCGAGTGGAAACTGACAACTGCAATATCACCAAAGCAAAACCCAATTAGCATTTCAATCTTATCAAATTGCTCTTTTATTGGTGAAGGAAATTTATATTGTCATGTGACGAAGCTCATTCGTTGATAGGCTTACTTGAAATCTACAACCCGTGTCTCTAATGGTACCATGTTAGCCTAAGATTTCTTGTGTTGGATTTATTTGCTTAATTGATCATATATTAACTATAGATTTTGAGAATAAATTCTACATCTAAGTTTGCTGGATTCCTGGCTGTAGATTTAAATTCATATGGCTAACTTGAACTTTGTATGGTTTGTACCTCAAATCAAAGTCCAAAAGTTTGTCAAACAAAATTATTATGAATGAAGCCTTCCAGAGCGAGATTCATGTCATTTGAGAGTTCCCAGTTTAATGTAAGTTTGATGCTGAAACATGGAAGAAAGAAATTAAGCAACTCCAAACAAAGAAATAAAGGAAGAAAGGCTTGGCATTTTAAGCTCAGAAGAAGTATTGAAAATTTGAAATCAATGAAAATGCCTCATATGTTGAGAGAGAAGTAATTCTTCATCATAGCTTGATGTTCAACGTGGAAACAAGAGAAGTGGAGCCAAGCACGAAAAGGATTACAAATCTTTGGTGATAGATCTGTAAATCCAGAATCATGTTTACAAATCACTAGAAAAGTTCATCAAGGATTAGCTAAAGAAGCCAACCTTGAAGTGTCTCCAGAGGATGAACTAACAACTTGGACTAGAGAAAGAAACGAAAAAAAAAAAGTTGAAAGAGAGAAGCGGATGCATAAAAGCTCACAGCTCAGAAGATGCAATTCAGATCACGGACACTGAATCTCACATGTCCAGACATATACAAATAGCATCATTCATCATAGCTAAAGGAGTAAAATAGCATTCGCGCAAAGCCGCAAACTGCATGATTCGTGCAAAGCCGCAAACGAAGATCGGAACAGAAGGCTCAAACTGACCTCCTTTTTCTTTCATCGAGAAGGACTACTCCAGAAATAATCCATGAGCAGAAGCAACGCCGGCGGAGAGAGCGTGAAGAGGAGCTATGCCCCGGCCGAATATTTAAACCCCAAGGGTCCGCACGAGTCAATTTAGGGTTTCTTGGAGGAGATTAACGGGCCTGGAGCGGACCAGGCCGGTCCGACAAAATATTAAATTTATTTTGTTTTATTTCAATAATAATAATAATAAATAAATAAATAATTTCCGACGTATGAAATAAGATTAATTAAATAATTAAAACTTTCCAAATTTTTAAATAAATCAAAATTTGTGGTATTACTGTCATTTTGTAGTTGTAGGCGACAATGTGCTATAAAAGGAGCCTTTCCTGGCTGCCAGGTCTCGAATGAGGGGAAGAATCTCGAACCTGAAATAGGTAAAACGATCATGACGACAGCGGGAGCAAGCACCGGCTCCGCTGCCGTCTCCTCCGCCTCCGCTGCTGCTGTCGCCGCCTGCCCGCCAAACGTCGCGCCTTTTGCTCTGCGGAAGAACTACGTGACCCTTAAACAGCTGCACGAACTGCGCCTCAAGGAGCAGTTCGACGAAGAAGAGAAGCTTCGCGTTTGCGATTTCAATATCAAGGGAGCAGAAGCGGCTCGATCCAGCGGCGATCGCCCTACTCGTGGATTTCGGAGACGGGCGGTTCCGTGGCCGGCACCGCTGTCGATTTCGGAGTTGACCGGGGGGAAGGGGACTGCTGATGATTCCGCCCCGGCCCTTGCAGTTGGCAAATCTGCGGGGGGAGTGGTAAGCGGACGTGGAAGGGTAAGGATACAGCAAAATTTGATGCAGAGAAGCGTGCCGGACCGGAGGAGTCTTCGGAGAACCCCATTCCGGCGAATAAGGAAGGCAATGGTCGAAATCGCCAGGCAAGAGCGCAACAGAAGCCCGCTGGGGTTTCTGGTGGTGAACCGGAGGTGGAGGTCCTCGAATCTGAGCAAGCGTATTGGGACAAACCCATCCCGGCGAAGGAGGGCAAGGGTCAAAATCGCCAGGCGAGGCCGCAGCCCAAGCTCCCCGGGATTTCTGGTGGCGCATCGGAGGTGATGGTTATCGAATCTGAGGAGGCATCTTCGACGAATAACATTCCGGTTATGAAGGAAGGAGAGGGTCGAAATCGGCGTCGAAATCGGAGTCGAAATCGGCGCCGAGCGTCGGCGCAGCGACAGCTAGCTGGGGTTTCTGGCGGTCGACCGGATACCGAATCTGAGGGGGCATCTTCGAAGAATACCTTTCTGATGAAGAAGGCAGGCAAGGATCAACATCGTCACAGAGCACCGACGCAGCCAAAGCTCGCCGGGATTTCTGGTGGTGGACCGGAGGTGTCGACTACCGAATCTAAAGAGGCACCTTCGAAGAATCCCATTCCGATGAAGAGAATAGCAGAGCATCAAAATCGACGCCGAGCGACGGCTCAGCCAAAGCTCGCCGGGGTTTCTGGTGGTCAACCAGAGGTGGCGGCTACCGAATCTGACGAATCATCTTCGAAGAATCGCATTCCGATGAACAAGGAACGAGAAGTTCAAAATCGGCGCCTGACGCAGCCCGAGCTCTCCTATGCTCCTTGCAACCGACCGGAACCTTCGGTGCAGATGCAGCAGCAGGGCTTCAACAGAGTCGAGGAAGCCGTCGCCGGAACGCTGAGAAAGGCGTCACATCCGAGGAGAGGCGGTGGTCAGTGGTGGAGAAAAGCCGATCCGGCTGGCTCGGTCTGGGTCAGGAAGACCCCAAGCTCTTAAATGGTTCAGGCGGACAAGGTACCTTACCTTACCATCACTCCATTGCATTATCTTTTTTATCATTTTCTATTGCATTGTATTTGATAGCTATTCCAAATCTGGTTATGCACCAATATCTAATAAATTAAGAGCCATATAGAATCCTAAATACAAAAGCACATGATAGTTTAACCAACAAATCTTAGGGACTGAGTATTCTAGAGGTCAGGCTGCGTTTGGTTAGGGACAACGTGTAATGTAATTCAGCCTGTAATGTAATCCAAATTACATATTGTTGGTCTTGTAATCTAGATTACAACACTTTTACTAGATTTTGTAATACAGATTATATTACATTACAGTTTTAAAACTGTACCAAACAAAATAATCAATCTTGTACAAGGTTGATTACCCTTTATCAAACGTAACCTAATACCTTTAGGATTAGTGGGACGAAACTTGAACATCTATATTATCCAAAAAAGATTGATCATCACTATACAAATTGAAAGCCAAATCATTCCACTTCAATTCAACAATATCAACTAATTCCCCAAGAGACAATACATGGGCATTAAGCCATTAACACGCCAGCCTTGTGAGGATGAATCGCCATCTATGGCCCATCAGTCGTTCCCTCTGTTGTTTTACTTGCCTCAGGCTCATCAGGTACTTCACCCACACCCGAACTCGCCTCTCTATCCATCTCGAGTTGGCTTAGGTTGCCCTTCTCTTTGATGAGCTGAGTGTGGTGATGCTTGCAGTAGAGCTTTCCGTCGTGGGCAATGTAGTTAGAAGGGCTGATGACGCATCCGCCATGGCAGCATTTGAAGCAGGTCTTGTGATATGCTGCTCCATTAACCTTGACCTTCAAGAAATATACAATTCTATCATTCAGTTCATCGATACATAAGCATTGTGTTCGTAATAGTCTGGGAAATAACCACCCTTTCAGTTGGATAAGCTGTCTTGTTGCATCCAACACACTTTTCTTGTGTGCCAACAAAAGCATTTGACAGTCTGTTTGCATTCTGCAGTGCCATAATTTTTAACAATGTCAGTATCGAATCCAACAGGCTTACGTAAAACTCGAATTACTCTCTACCTCGTTGTCGATAGGCTTCTCTGGTTTCACAACTTTTGGGGCCCCTGAAGGTTGCAAACGAGAGCAGTGTCAAGTTTCAGAACATGAAATTTTCATGTTACAAATGACAGAAAATGACGGTGAGACCTTCAAAGCTTTTCTCCAGGCTGCCTGTGGTTTTGTACAGCTGATCAAAATGGGGTCTGCAATACAACACTCCTTCAAAGGAATTGAAGTTTCCCAACTGCACAAAACTAGAAATGAGGAGGAGGATGAAATAGTAGGGAGAAGGGAAAGATGATTGAACCTTCAAGGTGCCATTGCAGTGGTGGCAGCGGAAGCAGGCCTTGTGGTAAGGCCGCTTGTCGGCGATGAGCTTGTCAACCAAATACACCGTCTTGTCGCAAGCAGTGCACTTGGTGGTTGTCCCCTGGAATGCCATTGTTGTCTGTCTCTACCTTCCGGTAGCTAGCTCGGAGAATCTAGCGATGAGTAAATGAATGGCGAGTGAAATTTGGCGTTGTTTGAGCCCAAAGGGAGAGGAGGGAGGAAGGAGGAATAAAAGGAAGAAGTGAGGGGAAGAGAATTGCGGAGGAGCCAACAAAAGGAAATAGGACGAGAATTAGTGAAGGATAATGGTGGATGCCATGATAAGCCAATATTAGCTAGAAAGAAATCTTCTTGCCCGATTGATTCGCATAACTTTATTAATAGGACCTACTTAATCTAGATCCATCCTTTCCATTACCTATTTTGCTAAACTTGTCCAATCTATTTTTTTATTTAAAATAACAATTCGTTAATAAAATTATATTTAATGGATGATCATGTCGCGAAATGAAGTGGAAGCCCCAAAGCGAGGTGGTCTCCAGAGTGTCACGAGCTGCTGACCTGGCGCCGACCTTACTCCGGCCTGCGAGAAAATGACCGTTAGTAAACTCGTCGGGGAATTTCTCCGATCAGACCCTCCGACGGTCAAGTCAGTATCCGCAGGAAATGTAGTGAAGCAAAGGGAGATAACAAAATGGAATACAATTGCGCATACCTGCGGAATGAGGAAGGGAGAGGCTTATATAGCCGCGGGAGCTGACAACCCCTATCTGTGTCAATGAGACAGGGGTATGATGCTTGTCAGCTTGTGGGAGAACACCTATAGATACCGCGGCATGGCGCGGGGTGCTCGGACAGTACAACCGTACTGAGTCAGCGGGCTAGCCGCGACGTGTGTCCTGGATGGGTAAGGTGTGCACTATCCTCGACGTCATGGTCGTACCAAGGGTGTCTTGATGTAGGGGCGGCGTAAGGAAGAGCTAGTCCGGAGACCGGAGTACCGACCGACGGGCCCGAGTGGTATGCACCGGGTCAGGTGTAGTATAGCCGAGAGACACAGGGTACACCATACGTCGGGGGTTTGCCGGGTTGTATCTGCCTTGTCATCTTTCAGATTTTCTGATTGTCCGATCCATGGGGTGCTGAGAACTGAACTTCCTATCCTAGCCCTGGGTCGGGGAATTGAACTGGGTGGCCGAGTGAGAGGCGCTTAGGATCGGCCTGCCCAACCTCGACTAGGGTTGGTAGATCAACGATTCAGGAGGGTTCCTGGCTCGGGGCTTCTCCGGGTGAGGCCTTCGTTGGCCCTTCCATTGGGCCCTCGTGGCGCCAGGCTGGGTGGCCGAGCTACTCGTAAACTGGACCGGGATCAATGGATTTTAAATAAAAATTATAAAACAGGTCATTTCATCTTAAGTTATTCTCATCCTCCCAACCAACTTTAGAGCACAAGCACTAAAATAAATAAATAAATAAATCATTGTACCATTATCATTTAAAAAATGAAAACAAGCAACAATTAGTTTTTAAGCATATATGAAAAATGATATCAAAACAAACACTGATTCCTTGTCCCATTATCAATTAATATCAACATTACTCTTAATTTTTCTTTGTAAACAAAACAACAAAATTTCTTCCATAAAATCCCTCTAAATTAGAGGATCACATACAATCAAGCACAACTGCAACATGGAAACCACCTTGCCATATAAATTGCAATTGTAAATGAACAGTCACAACTTTTATTTGGAGCACTGTTCTTGACTGCCATAAATAATGTTTCTAATCGAAATGAACACTCAAAATCTCGGTTCTGACTATAACATTCATAGAACACAATAAACAAATAGTCTGACAGATTCATCATCTGCGTAATTTCTTCGGTTTAATCCGCTGGAAAGCCATGAAAGTAACAGCAGCCGAGAGGGAGTACCTAAAACATAGAGAAGGGCTAATCAGATATGAAGTACCTGCTGCCTTATCGTCATTGCGAAGCAAAAGAGCAATTTTATATCGGGAAATGGCTGGAAGATATACTTACGAACCCGAAGAAGAAATGCATACCATGTCAAAGTATAATTCAAGTGATCTTGAGGCATGACGGAGTAGCGGATCAATTTGTTTACATCTTTCGGAACTGGATAAGGATTGGTTGCGCTGAAATCTTCATTTACATCTTCGATATAAAGAGCATTCTCTGGAAGAGCACAGGCTCGTGCAATCATGGGATATTAACATAGAACCATTGCCCGCTTCTGGGGTCATTTTCTGGCACAAATATGCTTGGATCCTCACTTCCTCGAATTACGCCCACAACTCGTGTTGGAGGCGGTATGCCTTCTTCCATCTAAAAGTTCATTGTTACAATTTGAAAAGAAAAACAAACAACATGATCATCGATGGATCTAGATAGCTTGTATAATTATGATACATAGCAGGACTTTTAATCTCCAGTGCAATAAACTGAGGTAGATATGGATAAAACAATCGATAGATGACAAAAGATTAATGGAATAAGAAATCAATTAAAAGAATAGTATAGATGGCAGATTGTTTATATATGAACTGCCCTTGAGATCTATCAGTACAACATGTGCCTCTCAATTATCCTAACATGTCCACTTCAGCCAATAATATGATATAATTTAAACCAAATTGCTATAACTTAATACACGATCTACATCATGTGTAATTTTTGTTCTTTTTCATTCTTGATGATCATATATATATAATCAAAATGATCATATACATGATTTGTATTGTCTGGTGAACATGGCACTATCTAGTTAAATCAACACAAAATGAAATTTATCCGCATGTCTAGGAGATTATCACTATTGGAATAATAGATTCATGTTCAAATGACCTAGAAATTCTAGAAATATAATAGTTGAATCTATAAGAGTAGAAGGTAGAAAGGGTAAAGAGAGACCAAAGAAAGGAATTTGAATATTACTTGTGACATTGTCTGCCATGATGTTCAACGAAAGGAAATGATTTATAACCATGAACCCACCATAAATGATATACCTTGATGGTAAAACACCTTAAGTTATCAAGAGTGGTAGTGAAGGGCTCTAAAAAGAAAGAATCGAGCATCAACATAAAGCCAACAAATCCATAAATTCTTCATAGTAGTATGGATTATTTTCCGAACATGAACTTTAAGGGCACGGATTCGGTAAAAATAAGTATGATACGACAATATGTGGTATCTCATAATTTACCTCACCTACGAACAAACAACAGTAGGGAAAAAAAACAAAACGGTAACAAGGAAATACCTTTAAAGCTTCAGGTTTCTTAGACCAAAACTTCCACCGCATGCTTCCTTCATTCTCTTTTGCCTCTACTGTTCCTGCAATTGAGGAAGTTTGAAAGTTCTTGGAATTCCCTGATGACTTTTGTCGCCAACCACGAGGAACCCATCCTCTATTAACCAGGACTGGAACCTGCACGCTGACAAAAATTCTTTAAAAGATTATTCAAGTAAATTCAGGAATCAAGTACAAATATAATTCTTCAAAAAGAAAAGCTGGTTAGGGAGATGTAATTAGATTGTGAATTATATAATTCAGGATATCTTCTTGTCAAGGAGCTTTCTGAAAGATTTTACATAGAGACCAAAATAATTTGCATGCAATTCACTTGTTCCCTTTTCGTTAAGATCAACTGAAACAATATAGCCATTGGTTCTCCGAGGTTATCTTATTCATTAGATCATCAATTGCTAATGGCTTCAACTGTATGTACAACATGAAAAACTATCCCCTAGGGCATGTTTCCTACTGGCATTTTTCAACATTTCTACATTACCTGCTGATTTATGTTATTATCTTACAACTAATTTTTCCATCAAAGAACATTAGTTAAGGAAGTTCTTCAATAGTCAAATAGTCAATTAAACATGTGATACTGGAATCAATAAAAACACAATTTGCTAAAATAGAGACAGCACAGAGTTTGTCCTGGAAGCACATAAAAATTACCAAAGCACTGAAGTGAAGTTTATGCAGTCATTCTTTTTCAATTATCGAACGGCAAGAAACATTTAGTTTAAACTACAAAGAGCTTTGGATTGACTATCGACAGGTTAAAGACCACAAATTCACATAGAGGAAGACTTTATTGAGTGAGAACTTACCTCCCAGGCTCAGTTCTCCTCGGAACCAATGGAGTAATAACATAATACCCATTCTCTGTAACACCTGATATGCTCCTCGACCGTGGACCTATATAAACCGATTTGCTCTCATCAAAATCACCCTCGCATATGACCTTCCTAAATTCCAAAGTATTCCAGTCGTAATTCGAAGAAGATAGCTCGTTCCAGTTTAACGGTTCCATCTCCAGTCTTTTTCTCCTATAATCCAACAATTCTATCTGAAACAATGAGATGCAAGACAAAAGCAATCAAGATGTCATTTTTATAGCTAAGCAGAAAAGGCAGTGGACTACAGAGACACAGGCAGGAGCACATACCTTCTCCTGTCTTCTGAAGATCTGCCAGGTCCCAAGTCCAAAAGTGATTGCGCCGGGGAGGAAGAGTAGAGCTTTGGACAATTTCCCTCTTTCTTTCTCTGAAAAATGAGAACAAAGTTCACACTATTTGTAAGTTTAAAAAAAAAAAGCAAGAGAAGATCGATGAAGTGAGTGCAGAAAAAGTAAGAGGGATATGCGAACCTTGTGATTGAGAGGCAGATGACGCGGCCGCAGCAGCATCGGCGGAGGCGGTGGTTGGTGGAGATGCATCAGAGGAAAGAAAGCAGCGAGAGGCCTAGGCGACGAGCTTTGGAAACTATAGGGAAGAGAGCGCTTGAGTTTTAGGGTTTTGGAGAGACATGCCGCCATGTGGAAGTGGAAGAAGACTTGAGCATCGTTCGCCCTCGTTAAATACCGCCTTTGTGCGGAGAGAAGGCCGAATAAACCTAAATAACACTTTTTGTAAATAAATAAACCAAAATAACTCATAAAATTTTGTTTTAGACATTGAAGTTTCCAAAATTAAAATTTCAGATTTAATAAAAATTATGAATTAGATTTAAAAAATATGAAAAAAAAAATCAAAGAACAGCAGTTTATTTTTCAAAAATATTTTTATTCCTATAATATGTATTTTTTTCATAGCCCATCTAGCTAATTTAGGAGAAGAGGATGAATTTGATCTTACAAAAATTTTTATCAGCCTTCAAGGATAAATCATTAAAATGCTATAGTAAATCATCGACAGTTGATCCTCAGAGTCTTTGTTGTCCCTATAAAATCATTCTCGAATCACTAAAATAAATTTATGAGTTTTATTTGGTGTAGGAATTTTAAACGATTACGGGTTTTCCAACCTCGCGACCACCGATCTCCGGTTTCCACGGTCGCCAGGAATCGGCTCGTTGGTCTAGCTCAGCGTCCAAATATATAAATTTTAGCTCGATCGGTTGTCTAGTTCAACTTTTTCTATTAAATTTAACATTAACAAGAAGAAGAGTAAACTATCAACTAAACTCAATTAATTAACTAAACCCATCTAATTTGTACGTTGGTTTCGGTCGATTTTAAAATTTAATACTTAAAAAAACATTTTTTCAATTTATTTAATTCGATTTCATTTCAAAATTCATAAATCAATTAAATTTTAATATTATCTTTAGTAGAGTAAGTCGAAAGATATATCTCAATCAAATACAACTCAACTAATAAATAAGTCTGATTTAACTATGCAATATTAATTAATCAATTATATCATCCGACACATAATCAATTTACTGATAAAAAAATAAATCAATTAACTGATTAAAATATCATCGATAAATTGATATATTTTAATCAATCGAATAATATATTTGAATCAGAGTTAAGTTGACTGATAAAAAAATTATCTAATATCAATCGATTAATAACAAACTGTTTAATAAATTTGACACATCATGAACTTAATCGATTCTATATTTATTCGATTTACTTAGTTATGATGATAAAACTCGGTTCTAATCAATTGCTCACCCTACTAAGTTGATCAAAACAATTTTAAATTTATAACATTGTTTAAAATTATTAATAAACAGTGCTAATTAGACCATACTAAATTTGAAAAAAATAATATATATATATATATATATATATATATATATATATATATATATAATATTACATGTTCTCGCATGCCGGATTGTCATGACCTAACTTAATCGATTCACCAATCGATTGATGGAGTGTCAATCAATTGGTGAATCGATCGAGCGTTGTACACGTCTGGCCACCTGATCCCACCCAAATGATTGGTGAATTCGGAGGAAGGGGATTGGATTTGGGTTAAATTATAGCCCGAATTCGACCATAATTGATCGCGATGTTACGTCTTGAATTGATTTAGGATTCGATTTGACGTGTGGCAACGTGTCTCAATTGACTGAGATATGCGCTCAATCGAGGCGCCCAATCAATTGGTGAATCGATTAGGAGACAAGGATGCATGGGCGTGCAGGATAAGATGTGCAGAATATTTTCTATATATATATATATATATATATATTATTATATATATATATATATATATATATATGAGGCATAGCAATTTATTTATTTATTTTTTAAATATCATATATGTATTTAGATAAGATTTTAAGATTTAAGGATTCGGTTAGAGTAGATTTAAGTTAAATAAGATTTTTTACTCTAGGATTCATGTTTTTCTCTTTGATTATAGTATTCAAGATAAAAAATTTTAGATACTCACCGAATATATTATATGTATTTAACGTTTAAGATTTTAAGATTTAGGGGTGAGTCATAGTTGATTTAATTAAATAAGATTTTTTTCTTTAGTTTCTAGGGTTTAATATTTTATCTTAGATTATAGTATTCAAAATATAAAATTTTAAATATTCACAAGATATATTATTAGATAAAGGATTTATTTATTAAAAAAAATGAAATTGTTTATTAAATAAATAAATAAGATCTAAGCGCTACATCACGGCGTCCAGCGTGCACAAGTGCGGGACTGATAATCCGCAACTTAGCGTAATATAAAAAAAATACTATCTGCATATATATATATATATATATAATATATATATCAAAGGGTGATATCCTGCGTACCGATACATGGGTGATCATGAGTGACGACAGGCGTGGCATGCTGACTAGACTTAAAAATCATTTAATAATTTGCTCTTTCTTTTTCTCCCCGCACCATGCAAATTGACATTTCTCTCTCTATAATTGGTCACTCGCCTCTCTTTATAAGTTTTAAGTCGCGCTCTTCTCTCTTCCGCTCCTCTCTTCCTCGGTTCCAACTCTAGGATTTACTGTCGTCTCCTCCAACTTCTTAGAGCATCGACAGTGAGTTAAGGTTTCCAGCACCACCAAAGTGATCCTCTCCCCGTAGGTGCTTGTGTTGAAGAATGGCGCAAAAACGTATTGCAAAGGTACGTTCCGTCCCTTGGAGCTGGTATTGCAGAAACAGTTTCAGTGTCAATTTCCATTGGCTAGTTTGTCTTAACCTTGGGACTCTCGTTCAAATCAATATATGGTCAGTAATTAACTCATTGTGTTTTCGGTGTCTTAGTGCCCTATTGAAACGGATGATAAAATCCATTGATGATTTCTTATTCGAGACATATCTCTTAAAAAATGAATATGAGCTTAACTAGGGTTCACTTATGTTGCATGTCATACAACAACGACAACCAATCATTTTTCTCCAAGTTAGCAGACTTAATAACCACTTCACATGACTTTTCAAATTCATTAGATGATTTTGTATTTACAATGCTTTCTGCTCTGATAGTAATTTTGAAAAGTCAAAGGGTCAAATTTATCTGAGAATTTGTTTAATATGTGCCAAAAATAATAATGGTGCACGGTTTGAGAAAAAACTTATGCAATGAATTTCATCATAGCAGAATCTTGATCAATGATGATAACAATTGGTGTACCTTTAAGCATGACTTCTAGGAACTTGTTAAGCAACCAAACAAAAGACTTAGTTTCTTTATCACTTAGAAATCCACAACCAAAAAACAATTGACTATTGATGATGATTAACTCCTATAAATGGTATAAATATCAAACCATATTTGTTAGTATTATATGTCATACCAATTACAATTACATCACCAAATATACTATTTGCCCTTCTTAATACAAGATCCGCTCAAAAATACATATTAAATCTATTATTTGTATCGGTATCATAATCAAAGAAAAAAACTGAATTTTTCTCCTTCTAAGTGGCAAATAACTCAATAAGTGTTTCGACATTAATATCTTTCTGTTCATCACTAAGTTTTTGTTCAAAGTTTCTAATATATCTTTATGTTCAACTTACATGTTCAAGCCCTCCATAGTTTACATCTAATAATCGTACTTGTTGACAAATTGGCATATTTGTTAGTGTGTGCACTTATGTGCCAAGACACTTTTATGTATTTATGGATAATTATTTTAATAAAGGCAAGTATTTGACGTTAATCATTTACTTTTTTGTACGTATATGATTAATGATAAAGTATCACATATTAATGGTTATATTATTATGAAAATCATCTTGATCGCATAGATATCTTGAGGGGACATAGATATCTAGATCAACGCTAAGTATGACTAGGTCAAGATAGACTGGAGGGATGGATATCCAAGTTGTACTTGGGGGTGCCTTGAGTTTAGAGGTACACTGGACACGACCCGCTTAAGAGAACACGACATATTAAGCATCATTGGTAGTTCGTCTTAATGAACGAGTGTAACTGATCTTTGACTTGAGACCTTCATATATTCTATGCGTGGAGTTATGTACTTTGATGTCGTTAAAAGCAATCTTTAATCGGATTGTGATTAATACGGTAATTGGGTGCATGACAAAACGTAGAGAGAATAGTGTTGAATCAATAAAGGATTCATCGCTCTCTTGGATTTGGGCACTACAAGAAAATTGTCATATACCCACAGTAAAAAACCATAGGTAAAAGCATGAAAATTGTGGGTATAGACGTCAAATGCCTATACCCACGGGCGTTCAGGTCCGTCATTTTTACTATACCTTTACCGACGATTTTTTTACCGTCAGTATAACATATAGTGACGGAACTCATTACCGTCAAAAAATACCTCGACTTATACCTACGGATTTCATTGTGTCACTAGAGGTTTTAGTGATAGAACTAAAAACTATCATAAATAATCACCAAGTAATTACCCACGGAAATAATTCTATCACTATATACTTTAGTGCGAAAGTAATTTTTCCGTGGGTATAGCTTATAGCGATATGATTTTTAATTTTCTATAGGTATAGATTATAGCCACACTTGTTAAATTTAAATTTTCCGTGTGTATAGCATATAATGATTTTTTATTATGGATACAAAAAATTAAAATTTAGAATTTAATTTATATATTTAAATTTATATATATAAGAATAATAATCATATTAAAAAGGGCTTCAATGATATTAAAAATAAAACAAGTTCTAAAGTAATAAGTATCAATATTACAATAACAAAGTTAGTACCAATAAATAGATTTTCACAATAACAATATAGCATAAAAAAAAACCCATCATAAAAAAAAATGTAAAATACGGCAATTCGAGAATCCGAGCCAGGAAAAAAATTTTAGAATTTTTCCGGATAGAGTCTAGGGTTTGGGTTAAGTTTATAAAATATTTAATCTTAGAAAATTATGGTGCATTACTCAATTTAGAGGGTGAAAACTGTTAAAAACTCCACCCTAATGGTATGATTTGGATTTCAAGAGTTTGAGGGACTTAATTGCAAAAAGGCCCCGACTTTGGTTTCCTCTCTTCGCAGTCGGTCGTAGCTAAGCCAAAAACCCTATTTCTTGCCTTCACACACGCAGCGCAGCCAACACACGCCTGACTCCCTTTTTCCTCTGCTCACCTTCGCGTGCCCTAGCCGACGCCCACAACCCGATCTCTCCTTCCTCCCTCCTTCTCCATCTCGTTCGCGTGCCCTAGCCACCACCGCGAGTGGAGAAAGCGCCGCCCTGTCTCCAGTCGCCAGCCACCAGTCGAGGAGGCGACCCCCTCCATCCCTCTTCAGCGAGCTACTGGCGGCTCTCTTCTTCTTCGACAAAGGAGGGTGATCCCTCAATTCGAGCGTGAGTCGACGCCTGCTTTCCCTTGCGCGATCTTGCTTCATCGTCGATCACAGGTCAGGTAAGGAATTCTATTTTGAAAGTCTTGATGGGCATACTCTAGGATTTGTTTCACATTGATTCGGAGTTCTTTGCTTTGTTATGAGAAAAGAAGACCATGATCAGTGCTGATCTTTGAATTTATTATGGAACTAATTCATGATACGTTTGTTCTTGAGTTTGGATTTAGAACCTGATGTCGGGAGGTTTGTGAGGGAGGATCATGGGATACCTTTGTTTCGAATTGGATCCTTGTTTTTGGATGTGTGCATGGGTTGGTTTCGGATGGTTTGTGCGGGGATCTGACAAGTCTTCCCTGCTCTTTGTATTCGCCGTGAGCTTGGATACGAATGGTGAATCTAATGGTTGATGTTATTAGGTTAGTGTCTTCTTTAGAGTTGGATGATAATTGGCCTTTTAATTTTATGTTTTGGCATCAGCTTTAGTGTTTGTAATGGATTTGGGTTTTAATAGTGTAGCTTTGTTGATCATGTGTTGGTGTGTACATTGTGTATAAGTTGGGTAGAAATGGTATTGGGATTTCTGCTCAGATTTTTGATTTCACTACCATAGTTCTATTTTTCCGGAAGTGTAAGGTGGGATATGATGTTGTGAGTTAAATCATTAAGGATATGTTTTTATGGTTCTGATTTGGAAAGTTAATTGGTATAGGTTTGACTTCCCTAACCTTGTATTATTTGAGTATTGCCATGAGTTCTTTGATCTTGTAATGCTTCCATCGAGAGATATACTTGGAGATTGGTTTATGTTGGGATTAGGTTGTAATGGCGTCTTCCATTTGGTGTTGCAGTGCGCATATTGAGAGCTACCTTATGGGATGAGACCTTGGTTTTGGATTAGATACTGATTGGACAAGTGATTGGACTTGGGATTGGACTAAGGAATAAAACTAACCTCTATGTTTTCGATTTTAAATTTAGGATTTATCATTAGGATTAGGATGATCCTAATGTGGTTGTGTTATATTAGCTATTTGGTATTGGTATAAATAGCTAAATAAATATGCCTTTGATACAGGACTGACTTGGTTACTCCGCTTGGTCGTGGAGCTTCATTGTCTATTCGGACTTCTACTTAGAGGCGGGTACCCTTTGACTTATCTTTTATGATATTGTCATCTTGTTATGCATAGACTGTTATAGATAGCAGTAAGATCATACGCTATCCCTGTTTATTATGCCTGTTCTGGATACTTGTTATTTATCCCTGTTTATTATGCCTGTTCTGGATACTCATTAGTTATCCCTGGGTTATTATGCCTGTCTTGGATACTTGTTAGTTATCCCTGTTTATTATGCCTGTCCTAGATACCTGTGGTTTATCCCTGAGTTATTATGCTGTTAGTTCCATACAGTATCAGGTAGTGTCATATCTATATGTATGCTTAGAGATCGTGATGTATCTCCTGCCTTTGACCTTGAGGGATCTGTAGTTTTCGGCCAGTATACCTTGTAGGTTAACTGTATTTCCTGTTATAGGATTTCAGACTGAGACCTAGTATACTGAGGACTTGGGAGGGAGGTATGTGTATCTATCATACACCATCCTTGCATTGTTGCATGCCGGCGATCAGTGACTCCCTTGTGGTTGAGTCTATCGTCTTCCGGTACATGTTATGCACACACGGCCACTCATGGGTTAGTGGATACCGTAGGATGTGTGCATTTGCTCTGTACTGCTCCGCTCGACCGCTCAGGGGTAGTGGCTTCGGAGCGTGGTAGCAGGCGGAGATCCCTTCTCTTCCCATAGACCAGAGGAGATGAGAGCGACGCTCCCTCATATATACATGGGGTAGGGGGGCGGTCCCCCGACAGCATCCTGTCCACTCGGTCACTCAGGAGCAGTGATGGCAGAGTGCGTACAGTGTCACAGCTCTACCCACTCGGCCGACACAGTATCGCCTGTCTCGGTGGCTTGACTGGAGTTAGGGGGTGACCATGACATTGCACCATGTGCATATTTTGCATCGTGCATTGATTGCTGCATTTATTTGCTGCACTTGTTTGACATGCATATACTGGATACCTGTATACCTTGGAATATATGTTATACTTGTTCCCTAGGGACTTATGTCACCCTTTGCAGGATGGATGGATTCTGGTATGTATCTTTATTCAGTATCTTCGGTATACCCTTTCCTATTGTTCATATGAGGTTGTATCAGCGTAAACTTCTATTGTTATTATAACATACTATGCATATCTACTGGGTATTCGCTGAGTTTATGGACTCACACCGTTGCCATACATTTTATTTCAGGTTGATGCCTGCCAGGAGATCCCTAGCAGCCAGTCCCCAGCTCCAGAGGAGCTTTGGCTTTGTTTTAGTTTATGTTGTTTTTCGGTTATGGACCCTGTAGTATATACTTTGCTTCCGTTGCCATGTTTTGAACATGTATTCATGTTTTTATTCGATGGTGTTGTACTTTTGAGTCCTATGTTGGACTTCGCTTGGTTTTGGTTTTGATCCTGCCCCCTGGCAGCTCAGGTGAGTTCGGATTTTGGTTTTACGACGTTATAGTCATATATACCTGTTATTTCTGTGTGGATTGGAGGCCTGAGGCCCTTTAAACTGCGTGGTTGTGTTATATATATTGTATACAGGTTATGTGTTTGTGTAAATTGTCCGCCGGACAGGGGAGGTGCTGTCCGATTTTCTATTGGAACAGCGGCTCCTGGGTCTCGGGGCGTGACAATTTATTTTGGTATCAGAGCGTGGGTTTCGATGCCTACGTGTTTTACGGGATTTTCGGGGTTTATCTGATACCGATTTATTTTTGGTATTTTTGGTATCAAGCCCAGGATGCGGGATACCATCGATTCGTGGATTTCTCGGAATTTAAATCTGACACTGAACTGGTAGGTGTCGGAGCTCGGGTTTGATGTTATTCATCCGAGTACATTACGGATTTTTTTAAAGCCGTGGTTGCGATACGACGACAATTTGGGGACTTGGCAGCGACAGGACTTCTCCAGGCGGAAAAGGTATATCTTTCTAATACTATCTTAGCTTTAATGCTCAGTATTAGATTTTGGATGGGTTAGACTATCCCGGCTTGGTGGGATCATATATTCATGCTGGATGAATAGAGATATGTAGACTTGGGTTAGTTGGATTGACATTTGTCAATCTATCCTATTCGTGATCGTTCATGTGAGCGATTAGTGACATATTGCGGATGAGATCTTAGAGCAGAGAATGTTAATTCTCTAGTAGCCCCGGTTGTTGAATCGGAAAGCCAAGGTCGAATATGTCGACAATCTATTGGAGGTTTATTCTTTTGATCCTTCTAGACCTTACTATTTATAGTATGTGTTCTAGCTATTGTTAGCTAAGCGAGGACTAGGGATTGCTTATTGTTGTTGGCTCGATCAGCTTAGGATCGACTTACCCTAGTTCAAGGAGTTTCAGACAGTTGGGTCGTTCGTGCCTAGTTAGGTGACCTGGAAGGCACGTGTATAGTGCATGACCTATTTTTATGTAGAAGGGTAGCATGAGCTACATATTATTATCGTTAGTGGATTGTTACATCCTATTCCCTGATAACTTTGACCATGAATCACCTGTACCATGTTGATGACCTAGAGGGTACAGCTTGATTGGTGACTTAGGCCGATACAGAAAAGTGTGAAGCTAGTTGCTTGACACTTATGGGTTACCGCTTGCACTTGGTTGAATAACTAAAAAGGTATATACGGACGTATGATTTGCGTGGAGGCAAACCATTTATAAAACTAGACCACCTTTGGTTAGATGATATCGGGGATGACCCGTTGGGAAATAAAGGAATCGGAGAATATTGGGTTACGAGCCGATGGTTGGTCGACTCGTTCATTGTACGTGATTCTATGAGGGATTTTGACTCATAGATCGAGTGTTCGTGGTTAGATAATCTCGATGGTATATCGGGATGTACGACCAATTATGGTGATGAGAGGTGGATTGAGATTGATGAATCTCTATGTTATGTTTTGTTTTGAGGATTCTAGTAGTGGATGGACCTGTCGGACTTGTAGCTTTTTGATGGATCATTGGGTGGATAAATGATGTTTCGGTGGTTGGGTCCCTAGGAAGTTTGTATTCATGGGTGCATATGGTACGACATATTGGCACAATATTGAAATTATAGAGGTTATCTTCTGACGGTCTATTGAAGGATATGAATACATATATATGACTTGTGAGGTTTGGGACGATGTCATTGACTTGGGGATACTTAGGTGATATTCATGGATTCTACATTTTACGTTTGAGGATCGGTGTATAGACTTGGCACCAGTGATCTTAGGATTGAGTGCCCTGGATAGTGTGATGACTGAATGGTTGTTCGGGTGTACCTGGTTATCAGATAACCCCTAGATGGATAACTTTAGATGCTCCGTACCAGTGTCATCTTAGGGTATCAGATGAAGTGATTACTCATGACTAGTACAGACATGTTTAGCTGCTAGTGTGTGTCATATGAGGAATGAACGAAATTTGGGGACCAAATTTTTATTAGTGGGGGAGAATGTAAAATACGGCAATTCGAGAATCCGAGCCAGGAAAAAAATTTCAGAATTTTTCCGGATAGAGTCTAGGGTTTGGGTTAAGTTTATAAAATATTTAATCTTAGAAAATTATGGTGCATTACTCAATTTAGAGGGTGAAAACTGTTAAAAACTCCACCCTAATGGTATGATTTGGATTTCAAGAGTTTGAGGGACTTAATTGCAAAAAGGCCCCGACTTTGGTTTCCTCTCTTCGCAGTCGGTCGTAGCTAAGCCAAAAACCCTATTTCTTGCCTTCACACACGCAGCGCAGCCAACACACGCCTGACTCCCTTTTTCCTCTGCTCACCTTCGCGTGCCCTAGCCGACGCCCACAACCCGATCTCTCCTTCCTCCCTCCTTCTCCATCTCGTTCGCGTGCCCTAGCCACCACCGCGAGTGGAGAAAGCGCCGCCCTGTCTCCAGTCGCCAGCCACCAGTCGAGGAGGCGACCCCCTCCATCCCTCTTCAGCGAGCTACTGGCGGCTCTCTTCTTCTTCGACAAAGGAGGGTGATCCCTCAATTCGAGCGTGAGTCGACGCCTGCTTTCCCTTGCGCGATCTTGCTTCATCGTCGATCACAGGTCAGGTAAGGAATTCTATTTTGAAAGTCTTGATGGGCATACTCTAGGATTTGTTTCACATTGATTCGGAGTTCTTTGCTTTGTTATGAGAAAAGAAGACCATGATCAGTGCTGATCTTTGAATTTATTATGGAACTAATTCATGATACGTTTGTTCTTGAGTTTGGATTTAGAACCTGATGTCGGGAGGTTTGTGAGGGAGGATCATGGGATACCTTTGTTTCGAATTGGATCCTTGTTTTTGGATGTGTGCATGGGTTGGTTTCGGATGGTTTGTGCGGGGATCTGACAAGTCTTCCCTGCTCTTTGTATTCGCCGTGAGCTTGGATACGAATGGTGAATCTAATGGTTGATGTTATTAGGTTAGTGTCTTCTTTAGAGTTGGATGATAATTGGCCTTTTAATTTTATGTTTTGGCATCAGCTTTAGTGTTTGTAATGGATTTGGGTTTTAATAGTGTAGCTTTGTTGATCATGTGTTGGTGTGTACATTGTGTATAAGTTGGGTAGAAATGGTATTGGGATTTCTGCTCAGATTTTTGATTTCACTACCATAGTTCTATTTTTCCGGAAGTGTAAGGTGGGATATGATGTTGTGAGTTAAATCATTAAGGATATGTTTTTATGGTTCTGATTTGGAAAGTTAATTGGTATAGGTTTGACTTCCCTAACCTTGTATTATTTGAGTATTGCCATGAGTTCTTTGATCTTGTAATGCTTCCATCGAGAGATATACTTGGAGATTGGTTTATGTTGGGATTAGGTTGTAATGGCGTCTTCCATTTGGTGTTGCAGTGCGCATATTGAGAGCTACCTTATGGGATGAGACCTTGGTTTTGGATTAGATACTGATTGGACAAGTGATTGGACTTGGGATTGGACTAAGGAATAAAACTAACCTCTATGTTTTCGATTTTAAATTTAGGATTTATCATTAGGATTAGGATGATCCTAATGTGGTTGTGTTATATTAGCTATTTGGTATTGGTATAAATAGCTAAATAAATATGCCTTTGATACAGGACTGACTTGGTTACTCCGCTTGGTCGTGGAGCTTCATTGTCTATTCGGACTTCTACTTAGAGGCGGGTACCCTTTGACTTATCTTTTATGATATTGTCATCTTGTTATGCATAGACTGTTATAGATAGCAGTAAGATCATACGCTATCCCTGTTTATTATGCCTGTTCTGGATACTTGTTATTTATCCCTGTTTATTATGCCTGTTCTGGATACTCATTAGTTATCCCTGGGTTATTATGCCTGTCTTGGATACTTGTTAGTTATCCCTGTTTATTATGCCTGTCCTAGATACCTGTGGTTTATCCCTGAGTTATTATGCTGTTAGTTCCATACAGTATCAGGTAGTGTCATATCTATATGTATGCTTAGAGATCGTGATGTATCTCCTGCCTTTGACCTTGAGGGATCTGTAGTTTTCGGCCAGTATACCTTGTAGGTTAACTGTATTTCCTGTTATAGGATTTCAGACTGAGACCTAGTATACTGAGGACTTGGGAGGGAGGTATGTGTATCTATCATACACCATCCTTGCATTGTTGCATGCCGGCGATCAGTGACTCCCTTGTGGTTGAGTCTATCGTCTTCCGGTACATGTTATGCACACACGGCCACTCATGGGTTAGTGGATACCGTAGGATGTGTGCATTTGCTCTGTACTGCTCCGCTCGACCGCTCAGGGGTAGTGGCTTCGGAGCGTGGTAGCAGGCGGAGATCCCTTCTCTTCCCATAGACCAGAGGAGATGAGAGCGACGCTCCCTCATATATACATGGGGTAGGGGGGCGGTCCCCCGACAGCATCCTGTCCACTCGGTCACTCAGGAGCAGTGATGGCAGAGTGCGTACAGTGTCACAGCTCTACCCACTCGGCCGACACAGTATCGCCTGTCTCGGTGGCTTGACTGGAGTTAGGGGGTGACCATGACATTGCACCATGTGCATATTTTGCATCGTGCATTGATTGCTGCATTTATTTGCTGCACTTGTTTGACATGCATATACTGGATACCTGTATACCTTGGAATATATGTTATACTTGTTCCCTAGGGACTTATGTCACCCTTTGCAGGATGGATGGATTCTGGTATGTATCTTTATTCAGTATCTTCGGTATACCCTTTCCTATTGTTCATATGAGGTTGTATCAGCGTAAACTTCTATTGTTATTATAACATACTATGCATATCTACTGGGTATTCGCTGAGTTTATGGACTCACACCGTTGCCATACATTTTATTTCAGGTTGATGCCTGCCAGGAGATCCCTAGCAGCCAGTCCCCAGCTCCAGAGGAGCTTTGGCTTTGTTTTAGTTTATGTTGTTTTTCGGTTATGGACCCTGTAGTATATACTTTGCTTCCGTTGCCATGTTTTGAACATGTATTCATGTTTTTATTCGATGGTGTTGTACTTTTGAGTCCTATGTTGGACTTCGCTTGGTTTTGGTTTTGTTCCTGCCCCCTGGCAGCTCAGGTGAGTTCGGATTTTGGTTTTACGACGTTATAGTCATATATACCTGTTATTTCTGTGTGGATTGGAGGCCTGAGGCCCTTTAAACTGCGTGGTTGTGTTATATATATTGTATACAGGTTATGTGTTTGTGTAAATTGTCCGCCGGACAGGGGAGGTGCTGTCCGATTTTCTATTGGAACAGCGGCTCCTGGGTCTCGGGGCGTGACAAAAACTCCACAGGTTTAATACTTCTCAGAAAAATTCAAGATTGTCTCGTGAATTGCGGCACGCCGAGCAACATCATAAACTTGAAAGAACAAGGGATGAATCTCTAGTATTTCCACTTTGATGGTAGTTACTTTGGTAGTCGGCAAGAACCAACCTCCTCCTTTGTTGCAGACAACCGACCATAATGTATATTGTGAAATATAGTATCATTGAACAGTACCTGAAAAGATGAAATCTGAGTACCTGAATTTCACTCTTTAAATAATTCTAATTGTGAGCATTTAGCAGCATTATCATGATACACTAAGCTACCCAAGGAAGAACTAGAAGAGCTAGTGAAAATATGAAATTGCATAACCATGTACTTATATGTAATATCATGACCTGTATATATCTCAAATCATTTGATTGAAATCTTTTCATAATTCTAAAATATTATGAAAGACAATGTCTTAATATCAAGGGGCATCTAAAATACTTCCATTAATAGCAATGTTGAGGTAAGTGAGATCTTCACACTAAAAAATATTATCTGATCTTCTAATGGAAAAAAGCTAGAACTTGGTTGTTGGAGAAATATGAAGTTACTGGAGATCTTCACATTATTTTAGAAGGCGAAATTTATTAGAATAAAGAAAAGTATAAGGAATAAAATTACTAATTGAATGATAAATACTTCATGACCTAAAAGCTAGAACTTGGTTGTTGGAGAAATATGAAGTTAAACCACATTTCACAGCTTGGATAGCTTTTTTCCACACTGCCAGCAATCTACCTTGACAAAATCTCACAAAATTTTCCATTGTACAAATTACGCTAACAATGTTACTAGTGATTATGCACAAAATTGGGATGTCATATGACAGTGCTTTGAACTTCCCTGCCGTGTATCATCATCTAAACCAGTAATAACTCATCATTTGTACAAATAATAACTAAATAGTCGTTGTCAGGAATTTGTTGAAGTTTACCAAAGAAATTAGACCAAACATGAAAGCTTATGTGATAGTCGTCTAGAATAATAACAAAGATTGTTTCAGATAATGATAGTAAACATAGCAAAAAATATAACATAATTATGCAAAAAATAATAACATACCTCAGCAAGAAGTGCAACAACGACAACAGAAATACAGGGTATCTCTTCGGAAAGTTGAAATATAACACAAATGATAGTAAAGACCTGGAGATCTTTTAACTACAACAAGCAAAGTGAAGAAGCACATAAAATCTCATAAGGCATAAATATAATCAAGGGCGACAGAAATTCTTAGAAAATTACGATCAACTACCAAACCTGAAAAGGAAGTGAAGCAACAAGTGCTTCAACTGCAAGAATTATGCTTAAGTGTCCACCCCACCGAAGATATATATCCATTGTAATTTGACTTTTCTTGAGACTTTGAACTCGGATACCTTTGAAAAAAAATAAATGTATCAACTACAATGTACAACTTAACTAAGTTGCATAGCTAATTTCAATGGTTTATGTTGTTTGAAGTCTCCTCCTGAATCAAAAGTCAGAATACTCAAGCTGATGAAAATAATCAAAAAGAAAACCGTACCATTCAGACTGGAATCAATCAGAATAGACTCACATAGGAAAAAGCTTCAATACACTGTGAACAAATAAACTAAGCTATGAAGCTTAATGGAAAGAATTAAAAAAGTAAAATTCATAAACTCCCATTTTGGCATAACTAATTACTATTTCACTGTGAAAACAAAATTCCTAGATGGTAAAACTAATTCAAAATCTGTCTGTGAGAAATAAACACTATGATAAGAGTTAAGAGTTATATTTTAAACAACAGGACAATAGAAACAATTAAGGAAGCATATAAAAAAATTATTAGAAATATAGCTAGACTTCCTATACAATGGAAGCATATATAAGTTTATTCAAAATATAGATGTTTAGAACTAAAAAGTAAACAAACCTTCAATTTTAGGCGGTACAGTCCCAAGAGACAGCTTGCTGAATTTAAGCGAAGTTATTCCTGCAGGACGATAATCATCCAGTAATGGTTCAACTGTTTCCCTGATTACCAGTGTTGCTGCCTAAGACCAAGCAAAACCTATAAGTTAGTATGTGATTATAATTTGATAAAATCAAACACTAGCAACCAAAAATCAGAAGATAAATACTATTGGATAAAGAAAATAACTAAAAACATATAAAACTCATAAATAAACAAAATAAATCTACGACAGTAGAATTAGTACCCAACTGTTGGCAGTCAATTACAAAAGGATAATAAAACAACCATACATTTAAAGATAAACAGAACTATAGAAACAAGCAAGAAGTACTCACCTTCGATGTACTTGTGTCGAAAAAAATCCTGCGTCAAGAAGCTTATCCCGAATCAAGGTCCTGTATTAACATATATAATTTAGCCAATTAATTACATTGCAACCAATAGCTAAATCAAGTCCCAAAATCAACTAAAATGAACCCCTAACTGCTTCGATCCCGAGTTAACTCCTAATTATTTCGATCATTAATTTACCTAATTCATGACTAGGTCGATTAGTCCCCAGTTTAATCCATCACGTAACTCTGAACAAATCCATCATGCATAGTCAATCTTCAAGAATCTCAATCAATTTCTTTACCTAAATATTAATCCATATATCAACAAATCCACAGCAATAGATCATGAATCAACATTCCTAATCCATCTAAACTGCATGAATAAGATCAACCATCAATATCTTTATTCCCAACTTAATATCACATAAATCATGAATTCCCTCCATTATCTGAAACTAACAAGATTTAATTCAATTGAACCCAAAAATCTATAAACCAATTAAGTATTGAAGCTACAGAATAGTGATACCTTTTTTTTTCCTCTTGCGACACAGCAATGGTCTGATAGAGCTGCGCTTCAAACAGCAAGAGCTCCTCACCTTCATACCTGAAATTTCACCGTAAATGATTCCACAAACAGATCGCCCATCCCAATCACAACCGCAAGGAGGAAGAAAAATCACGATTTTTAGGCTTGCGGCGTCGGCTCACATCGGTTCACGTCTGCTTGGATCGAGGGAGGAGCCCAATAAGAGGAACTGCCGTCGCGGCAGTGATTGTCGCGCGAGGATGAGGAACATATGCGAGCGTTCAGTGTTGGGGAGAAATAGAGAGGTTGCGCGATGTTGGGTTGCGGCGATGCGAAGAGGAGAGGCTGGCTCAACTCCGGTGAGGACGGGTGGCGATCGGCTGGGGAGAGGTTGGCGACGTCGGGCGAGAGGGAGAGGAGTCAGGGAGAGGGGTCGGCGAGGGTGGGGTTCGGGCGGAGAAGCTAGGGCACGACAAAGGCAAAAAGAGGAATAAAGGTATTAATAAAGGAAAAGATTTATATATATATATATATATATATATATATATATTAATTTCGAAATTTGAATTTTTCTTAATTATTCCCACAAACCTTTTCAATAATTTCAGAAAATTATTTCAAAATTTTCTATCTGATTATTTTCAATTTTTAACTCCTATGTATAATGATTATATAAATATTTATATATATATACCCCTATATATATATTATTTTATTTTATATATTATATATTTTTATTTTTATTTTTATATTTTGAACCGTATTTTACAGAATATATTGTGACATTAATTAAAAATGTCATAATAATATATCTAAACAGATTTTTATTTTATTAATTTTTAAATTTTTAATCAATGTCATCATATGTATAAATCAACGCAATTTTTAACAAATGTCATTAAAAAAGTGTCAGGAAAACCATTTTTTCTTATAGTGAGGGGATTAGCTAGGGTTTTATTAAAGTAAAACAAAATATATTTATATTTACTTAATACTTTTTTTCGAATTATATAAATTAAAAATGGATTATTTTTCTATTTAAAATATTTGAAAGCGTTTATAAACAGATAAAATTTCATATCAAATTTAGTTGCTATTCCGAATTTATTTTGGTTTAAAAATTTTTATTTATACATTCCATTTTTAATTGATTTTAAATTCTCTTTTAATTTTTTTTGCGCATATTATTTTCTTTGAATGAAACAGATAAGAAATTCCATAACAAATCTATTTATAATTTACTAAAATTTAAAACAAATTTTATTTCCATTTTAAAAATCTGTTTCAGAAGCCCTATTTTCTTGTAGTGCGCATATTAAGATGTTAAATAATATAAAGATATTTGTAATGTTTTGGCGTAATAAATAGTTTAATATGATATTTTAATTTTTTAAATAATTCTTTTGATAAGTTTATCATAATAAATAGTTTATGATAAGGGATAGATATTTCTAACCTTTTGAAGTTTCCAATTCTATTGAAATATTTCCAAAAATAAAAAGGGATTGGAAGAACAAAAGAAAATGTATATACTAGCACAATATTGTCACCTCGATTCATAGCTTGAAGATCATCAATGGTTGCGAGAGCACTCAGGACCAGACCCTCAACCCCTCCCCTACCGCCGTAGACAGTGGCGCCGGTGTTGGGGACAAACCCAAACCCAAACCCTCCAAACCAAACCACACATATGATGCATATAAATGTTATAGTGACGGTATATTATGAGTGTAGGTATATATATATTATTTATATATATAGAAAAAAGGTTATAGTGACAGTAACTTATAAGTGTAGGTATACGCTAGCGCTACTTATACCCACAATACAAAAAAATTATAGTGATAGCAAAATATAAGTGTAGGTATAGATATCCAATACCCACAGTCTTGATATATGTCCCTATAACTTATAGTGACAGTAAATTATAAGTGTAGGTATACGCTACTTATACCCATAGTAAAAAAAAAATTATAGTGACGGCAAAATATAAATGTAGGTATAGATATCCAATACCCACAACATTGATATCTGTCCCTATAACTTATAGTGACAGTAAATTATAAGTGTAGGTATACGCTACTTATACCCACAGTAAAAAAAAATTATAGTGACATCAAAATATAAATGTAGGTATAGATATCCAATACCCACAATATTGATATCTATCCTTATAACTTATAGTGACAGTAAATTATAAGTGTAGGTATACGCTACTTATACCCACAGTAAAAAAAAATTATAGTGACAGTAAAATATAAGTGTAGGTATAGATATCCAATACCCACAACATTGATATCTGTCCCTATAACTTATAGTGACGATTTCATATATCTGTGGCTATATGTTATCTATACCTACAGTTTGTATATGTGTAGCTAAAACTTACCGTGGGTATATGACAATTTTCTTGTAGTAGGGAGTTAACATCCTGGCTGCTTGATAGAGATATTAGTGACTCGAAATCCATGACCATGAGAGGAATGATTATCATTCAAGATGAGTCTATTATATCTTGGAAATCAAGTAAAACAATTAATTGGTGATGATGCATACTGCACCGAATTAATTGGGATGTAAGATAAAGATGAAGAGATTGAATTACACAGTAATCGGTTCATGGAGGTTTTAGTTTATAACTAATATTCTATCACGTTAGATGACTAAAAACTGTTGCTAGACGGTTACCTTAGTCTGTGTATGGATTTACACTACCTTCATGTATAGAACCTAGAGGGTCGCACGCATAGCACATAGACGCGAACAGTATCTGTAGTTGATTATTTTAGTGGATACTAAAATTAATCAATTTATTATTTCTGAATAAGAATTAATTGGATTATTAATTATCTCTGAAATATCGGAAGCGAGAACGGATCAAGATCAAATATGGATTCATTTGATGTAGAGAAGAGAGAGTAGATTTATCTCTTATTCTCTTTAGAGAATTTGAAGAGTTACAATTATTGTGGCAATAATAGAGAAGATGAAGAATCTCTATTAATAATTATTTCAAAAGTCATAATTATGATTACTTAATGAAGAATATGAAGAGTCATGTCTCTTCATCTTTCTTGGAGGCTATATATAGCCATCCTTGGAAGAAGACCCAAGAGGCTCTAAGGTCTTCTCTGTCGTCTCTCTTGTCCGAGCTCTCTTCATCTCTCCCGGGAAGCCTTCGGCAGCCTACTTCTTCTCTAGTTGGAGACGCATCTTGATAACCATCATTTTGTTGATTATTTTCGGCTCTTAAATCCATGTTTGATCCACATTTTATATGCTTAAGTTTGCAATTTTATTAGGTTTCATGTATTTTCCCTAGCTATTTTGGCTTTTAATTCTAATCTTTGTATATTTGGGATATTTTTGGCACTAAATTTGAATATCATTTTGTAGGCTTCAATTGATCATGGACCTAGATCAAATTGGGTCAGACTTGAGTCAGGATTGGATCCAGATCAAAAGGATCAAGCATCGGATTAATAGGAGTCGTCCATTCCAGAGAACGGCTAGATCTGAGCCATCGGTCAAATTCTGGTCGATCCGAGTCCAAGATAGAATCAATCATGACCAGAGATCAAGATCTGAAAATTTCAGCCAAATCAGAAGTGATCTGACCGTTGGATCGAGCTCAAGATATTCTAGACCATCCATTCAAGAAAAGGGAAGATCTGGACCATCCGTCACTGATCTGGTTAATCCGAGCTGGGAACAGGTAGATCAGGACCATTGATTGGGATCTGTGGAGTTTGGTTCAGATCTGAAGAGATCCGACCGTTGGATGAAGTCAGATTGATCTTAGCCGTCTGTTGCTTCCATCCTATTGCTGACCTGTGGCTTGGTTGACCGGACTGAACCAACAGCTGACTGTACCCAAGCTGGCTGAACGCAAGTGAAGGGCTGGGCTGACACCTGATCTGTTTAACCGAACCTGAGCTGACTAAAACAATAGCTGGACCAAACTCAAGCTGGACCGAACCCATTCGCTGAGCCAAACAAAAGGGAGGCTGGACATACAGCAAGGGCATCGACTCGATCTTCGGCAGAGAGGGCGATCGGAGAAAGGGACAGAGACGAGGGGTTCCCGTCTCAACTCTCTCCTCCACCGCCGGCGGTATTCCATCCATCTTCATCACCGCCGACCACAAGCTAGGGCATCGGATCCGAGCCTTAGTCGACTTCACCGCCGGCGATCCCTTATTCACAGCAGCTTAATTTTCTTTACAGCATATCCTTTATTTCTAGCAATAGTTTCTTCAAAATTCCAGCAGATTTTTTACAGCATTAGCAGTTCTTTACAGATTTCCAGCAATTCTTCAGTTGTTCTTACCAGCAGTAGTTTTCCAGTTCCAGTAGTTTTATGCCTTCCATTTTCAGCAGTTTTGATTCTTCGCAGATCCTTTAGTAGCTAGCCTTCATCAGATCCAGCAGCAGATCTTAACAGCAATTCAGTTCCTTGCAGTTTCTTTTCAGTAGCATCCGATCACCATAGTTTCTTCAAAGGCCGAGCAGTAGTTTCATCTTTACAGCAATTGCATCACAGCAATCTCATTCAGCCTTCATCAGATTAGACCCGGCTACCATCTCTCCCATTATGCCGGTAGCAGCTTCATCTTCAATGGTTTTCCATCAGTTCTCTTTTCTTCCTGCGCAGCTTCTTCACAAGGCCAATTTCCAGCACAGACTTCTTGGGTCAATTACATGTTTCATTTGTTTCGAATGTGATTGTTCTTAATTGGTGAATGCTTGGGATAATTTGTTGAATGTTTGTATTGGATGGATTTTCCCTATTGCAAATTGAATGTTCTTGAAGCAATTTTTAGTATGTCTCTCATGTGTTTGATTAAATGTTTCTTAGAACAAAACTTTCAATGGTGATGTTTCTTAGTTGTTTAACTGTTGTTCTGTATTGCTCTTTCCATTGCTTTCAGTTTCATGTCTTCATTTTATTGCAATTAAGTTAGATTAGACAAGATTTCTTTAATGCTGTAGGTTTTGTTCTATGTTAGTCTTTTTGATGCTTAATATCTAGTTGTCTTTTTCTTTACTGCACTTGTAATTAGGTTAAATTAGATTTCCTTACCTGTACTGTTTTTCTTTAATTACACTAGATTTTATACCAGATTTGCTCTGCTATTCATTTCGTAGTCCTAGCTCTTAAATCCAAAACCCCAGTTTGATATCCAAAACACAAAAGCAATAAGATTCAACCATGAGAATTATCATGCATCAACTACATTCGTTGGAGACGACTCGAGTTACTCTATGCTACATTAGTTTAGAGGAATTCGGTACTTAAATTGTATTTGAAACCGTAACACGACAAAAACGGTTATCACATCTCCGGATCCGTAGTGCATCCGAAAGAATTTTGTCGATCCAAGTGGCTAACACCTAATGGATCATCTAGTTCATGATCTTGTGCGCGTGGATACCGCTAGAGGAGTACACGTGGGGCTGTCATCTGTTCGTGATATTATTCACAAATAAGCAAAAGATTACAAGGTATGTTTTCAGTTTATGCTTGTTTTCGCATCATTTTGTTTAGAACTATATGTACCACGAAAGATCCATGATTTAAGAGCAGATTTTTGCTTTATTATAAATATTCCGCTGCGCTCAGAACCCAACAATATTAGCCTCTTAATACTGTTGAGTCAATATTTTCTTTGCTACAAAAAAAAATTATGATGTGAGCGTAGCAAATGCACCTTTGAAAGAGTAGTTACAGGATGATTATGACTTTCAACGAAATTAGTGAGAATTCAATTAGGTCCAACTTGTTCCTTCCGTTTTTTACCAAACGACACACGTAAGAATTAGGAATTACCAAAAGGCGTACTGAGATTTTCTTTTTACCAAATGACGCATCAAATTTAGCGATCTTCCTCTTATACTCCTCCTGCTAAGAATTCTCTTTCTCTTTCTCAGTTAGAATTCCGAGATATTTGAACCCGCTTTTTCAAACTTTTCAATTTAAAATAATATATTATGGGAATCAGCTAAAAAATGTAAGGTAAACAAAGAAAAAATATTTCAGTTAAAAGAAACATCTCTTCCAGCATAATTTCAGAAATATAAAGAGATGTTTCTTTATATTTGATTAATATAAATTAATATATTAAATAATATATTAATAAATATATTAATATATAAAAAACCTATCACAACACATGATTTCAGGTTCAGACCCACGCTGGGCCTGAAGTCATTTATAGGCCTAAAATCTTTGATTTCAGGCCCACGTTGGGCCTCAAAACAGATGACTTCAGACCCAACGTGAACTCAAATTTTTTTTCATTTTAAAAATATTTTTTATAATATTTAATCATGATTTATTAAATTAATTATTTATAGGGTGATTTTTTTATATAATTCTATAAGTTGTGACAAAATCCTCTCATTTTATTGAAATATTCAGGTATGATTAAAACATGCTTACATTTGTTTAAATTTGAAATAAGAAGGTTTGATCTGGATACTACCTAAATACACAATTCATAGTAAAATTGGGCTCCTTACATACCATCAACTCATATTTTCAGAATTTGTTACAATAGGATTTTTGTAGGTCCATCAGTGAGTTTCGATGGAAACCCACTGATGGACCTAGGATATTTAGATTTCTCAATACTAGATATCACTAGTTAGAGTTGAGCTAGGAGATGGTATTTGTGGTGTTTAAACTTAGTGTTCCAGATTGAAAATGTTAGATACTTACGGGATAACATATCTATTTATGATTTCAAATTTTAGGATTTAGTATTTGAGTTATAGTGAATTTAAATTATTAAGATTTTTTCCTCTAAGGTTCAGTCTTCCTTTTTGAATTATAGTGTTTCAAATTGAAAATTTAGATGTCCATGAAATATAATATATATATTTAAGATTTTAGATTCTAAGATTTATAGATGTTTTTCTAGGTTTAGTCTAGATTATAATATTTAAAGGCGCCTCGAGTCCCGTCACACACACACACACACACACATATATATATATATATAGCGATTTGATCTGCCGCGGACCGCGTGCGGACCACGTACGTGGCACCTACCTGATCGGTCAGGTTGACCGATCAACCGTTACCCAATTCTGACGGGTTCATCGCTACCCCGACGGGTTCACCCTACCCTAGGCCCTAGGTTCACCGCTACCCCTAGGGTTCACCGCTACCCCTAGGGTTCACCGCACCCCCCTAGGGTTATAGTTTTGTTCGGGGGTGGCGGTTGCGACCGATGGTGTCCGATCGACGATCGGCCACCATCGGCGTAGCCCCCTGCGTGACCGATTAGGCAGAAGCTTGATCGGTCTGGCACTGTGGTCCGCACGCGGTCCGTACCACGTGGTCAGCAGATCATTCCTCTCTCTCTCTCTCTATATATATATATATATATATATAAAGTGTTTTGTTATATGAAAATATGAAATTGTTAATTTTTTCTTGAATAGGATAGAAATTTTAAAAAACATATTTTATAAGTACAAATAAAGAAGTCACGATGAGTCGATTTTTTTTTTAAAAAAAACTAGATGAATAAAATAAACTAAAATGATATATATATATATATATAATATTAATTTATCTTATTTTATTTTTCATTTCTCTACCATTACTTCCTGAAATCCCAAATCAAGAGTAGGATTGAAGGAATTTAAGGCAGGCGTGGCACTCGGCAATGGTCAGCGACAAGGATTGACGAATTAACTAACCACTCCTACACTAAGATGGAGTTAACGTGACACCCATTGCAAGGACGATGAGATAAGCTCAAATTCTGTCATAAATTTTCAGATTTATTCTAATAGATGTCATAATTTATTTTTAATTTTTTATCCATTGGGTCCTCTCTTTTTAAATCTCCTCTAATATATTTCAAATTATAAAAAAATTAAAGATGATTAAGACGAAACAACGACACGATTAATCACTTCAATGCAAATGCACATCTTACCTTTTTTTTAATATCAAAATTTTAATTTCAATGTAAATATTTTTCTTTCACAGAATAAAAAAATTCCTAAAACGTTGATTTTTATTAGAAATTGTGTAATTTTATATTTATTTTGATGATGAATAAAAATTTATATTAAATAAAATCGATCCGTCTTAATTGTTCGAAGAATTAAAAGCACACAGAGAAGGTTTGAATTAATTTATTTCTCCGCGTGGAAGGAACTGAATTTGCACGTCTCCTAACCTTTTCGTATAATTTCAAAAAAAACGTAAACTTAGTAAAATTTAAAATGTATTTAATATTTTATTAAAATAAAAAATATTTTAGATAAATTTGTTTAAAAAAATCATTATTTTCAATATTAAAAGGATATCCTCTTTAAAAAGACACTAATATATTATTATAATAATTCGATCAAAATTAATACAATATCAAATAAGTCCATTAATACACTAATGTTATAATAATATTAATATAAAAATATTTTAATTAAAAAATAAGATAAACTGATGTTTTAATATGGGAAACACATTTTTAATAATAATGAAAAATAAAATGTGTGTTTTAAATTTTGCTAAACTATATTTTATATTTTATTCCGGCCTCAAATAATACATTCTTTTATCTAAGCAATGGAATAAAGATAAGAAAACATCGAGGGTGTTTTTTAACATTTACTGAAATTTCAAGAAATATTTTAAAGATTGGGGTTTTTTTGGACAGTTTCCCTTTTTAACTTTTTAATTCGTCTCCATTCCCTGCCCCGATCTGCCTCTTCGCTGCATCATCAGAGTACTTCGCCGTCCACGACCAGCCGCTCTCCGACGAACTCCCAATCCTTCGCTTTCACACTTCGAGCCTCGCCGGAAGGATACATCTCACCTCACCGGCAACGAGGAGGAGTTGGAACCTGTCGGGATGCTGAGAGCTCGACCGCAACGCGGAGACCGCAACCCGATCGAGAAGACGAAGAAGGCGATGACGATGGACCCTTCGATTTGGGGGCGCCTCCCCGACGAGCTCCTCGATCGCATCATCGCCTTCCTCCCCCTCCGCACCATCCTCGCCCTCCGCCCCACCTGCCGCCGCTTCCGCTCCTTCCTCTCCTCCCCCGCTTTCCTCTCCCTCCTCCACTCTCAGAACTCACCTTCCTATCTCCTCCTCTCCCACCCCCAGTTCTCCGACCGCTGCCTCCCCATCTACGACCCCGTCGCCGACAAGTGGCGCTCCGTCTCCCTCCCAACTTCCTTCGCCGATGCCTGCTCCTCCTCCTGCGTCCTCCTCTCCTCCGCTTCCGGTCTACTGTGCTTCTCCCTCGGTCGCTCCGCCCTTCTTGTCGCCAACCTCCTCACCAGCTCCTTAAAGATCCTGCCTTTGCCAGTCTACTCCGCCTCCTCCCCTCCGCTGTCACACTCGTCTCCTTCCCCTCCCCTTCCAACTCCAAACGTGGGTACAAGATCTTCCTCCCTTCTGACTCCGCCGACGCCGTCTTCATCTACGACTCTGCTTCCCTCGCCTGGACCCGTTTCCCGGGCTTCGAGTCCGTCCTCCGCTGTGGCAATCCCCGCCAAGCCGGCGCCTTCTTCGAGGCCGCGCTCTATTTCACCACCCCCGAGCCCTTCTCCGTGGTGGGATTCGACCTCCGCAGCGGCTCCTGGGATATCGGAGCGGCGCCCGCCCTACCCGAGGACATGGCATTCGTCCGGCTAGTGGGCGGCGGCGGCCGGCTCTACCTCGTCGGCGGCGTTGGAAGGGATGGAATCTCAAGATGCTTGAAGATATGGGAGCTGGTGGGGAGGGTTTGGGAGGAGCTGGGGACGGCTGCCGGAGATGATGTGCCGGAAGTTTGTGTCGGTGTGCTACCACAACTATTCCCAGGTCCAATGTCTGTGGCACGAGGGCCTGGTGTGCGTCTGCTGCACCACCTGGCCGGAGGTGCTGTTCTACAGGGTGGCGAGGGGGACATGGCATTGGCTGCCAAAGTGCCCCATGCTGCAGAAGAAGTGGAGCTGCGGCTTCCATTGGTTCTCCTTCTCTCCTGACCTCTTTGCTCTGGTTTGACTCCTATACACTTTCGATTAGGGCTTTTTCTTTACTGTAAGAAACAAATGCTTGATGAAATTGACTAAACAGATTGAAATTTTCTTCTCATCTTTGTTCTTTTGCATGTACAGTTGTAGCTTCTCCTATTCCACACTTGTATGGGACTTCAATTTTTTACATCTGTTTTTCTTCACTAGATTGGTTTGTGTCGAAAACTTGTTCGATATTGTGCAAGTTCAAATAGGTTCCCATGCTTAATAGGTTCGATAAATTCAACAGTTTCAAATGTTGTATCTCTAATGAGTAGAAACTTATTGACATTGTGCAAGTTTAAATAGGTTCCCAGATTCGATTACTTTTGTGAGACTTCACAAAACCTCTTGTCAGGTTATTTGTATTGAAGCAATTCTACCAATAATTCTTTTGAGTTCTTACTTAAACAAATTCAATCTTCCAGAGCTACACAGTCATATATCTTATCAGATTCAATGATCCTTCATTTCTATGTTAATATATGCCTAGTTTGTGTTTCAACATGTGGTTCTGCCATTGTTTGCATCACCAATCTGGAATCCTACAAAAATAAGCTTAATTCGGTAAAGATCAAAAGGTGACTAATACTTAGGTAACCTACAGGGCACATTGTTTACCAAAGTTCCTTTACACAACAAGAAAACACTCACCAGATAGAAAAGTTCCAAGTCAAACAAAAAGTGGGAACAAAAAAAGTAAACGCTTGTGCTTTGCTTGGGTCTCCTTTGAACTTTCCAACTTGTGGTTTTGACTTTTGTGATGGCCTTGTTGGATTTCTTTTCTCATTTCTTTGATCAGTTAAATTAGACTGTTTCTGATTAGGTTCTCTATCTCATTAGGCTTCAAGTGATATAACCAAGAAAAGGGGAAATGAAAAGAAAAATCAAAGCTAGATTATCTGAACTTTGACAATATAAAGTAACTCAAAATCTGAAACTGACAAACAGTGAATGACAAACCTGGTTTAGAATATTCTGCATTGGCTGAACTTTTAGATCTGATATTTTGATATTAAAAATATTATAATACGGTGATGGAGAAAAAGTGGAGATTGTTTAATGGCTGCAGGACCAGCTTCTAGAGCTTCATCTGCATGTTTTGACTAGATTATGAAAGGTAATGGTCTCACTGGATTCTCCATGTTTGTTTGTTGCTTTTCTTGCGTGCCGTGATTGAGACGAGCCTGCTGAATGAGGAGATCTATTAGTTTTCTATGGAGTGGATTTGTCAGACCACCTACCTGCTCTTCAGATCATTCAACACATTCAACAGAGGAAATAAGTGCCATTAAGCTCTTTTAAAATTGATTTGATAAGAATTGAGTTTGACTTTTTGGAAGTGTTTGGGTGACGTTGGAAGCTCTTGAATTCGATTGTCCCAGGAATTAACACTTCGATAGGTACCTCCAATAATACAAACAACCTGCTTGCTCTTTCTTTCTTTCTGAATGTCTTCTACAAAAACATATTTTGAGCTTGAAGCTTTGAATGATAGAGACTGATGATTTTTTTTATTATTTATATTTGGGATGGAAACGTTTAAGAGACAATTCTTCATCAAGGATAGGAGCAATACCTTCCATATGACTTTGTTGTCTCGCATGGGAAGCTTTGTGAAGGAACTTAAACATGTGTCTTACTTTTAAACTTGTTGAAATAGCTATCGGTTCAAATAAAGCAGTTGCATGGTGAGCCCAAAGTCGCACTTCAAGCCTCATCCGAAGCAGTTGCATGGTAGATCAATCTTGATGTATTTTCTCATCCACTCAAAGTCGGACAGAAGGCTTCCGTCCGTCCCTACCCTTCTCGCTTTGACCATGCCACGAGCGAGGTCCGGTATCGCGACTTCAGCAGCTAAACGCAACTAAGAGAGGGCTACCACCGTCTTCTTCTTCTTCTCCTTCGTCTTCCTCCCCAACCCAACCAGACGGATGATTGTGTGGGCTGTAGCCCAGACTGATTTTTAAAGGCTTATGGTTTAGGTTTCTTCTTTATCTCCACGGCGAGTCGGCTATCGACAACGAGTCTTGAATTTCAGGTGATCCTGTCCTATGAGGATAACACCAATATATACTCGTAGAAAATTCGAAGCTACACTGGATTGATCCTGAAAATAAAAATCAAGGAATATCAAGGAGGTCAGAAGTAAGGCCGGAGGTCCCCAACGCAGACACTTTGACATTCAAGTCAATCCAAGTAAAATGAAATGCTAGAGTAGAAAATGAAAACTCAATGTACCTGTAATGTGAATGAGAGACTTCTATATATATATATATATATATATATATATATATATATATATATATATATATATATATATATATACATCTTCAATGAGTCTTCATCGTCGAGGTGTCACATCAATTATAACAGAGATGTTATATCAATAGTTTTTCTTGTAAAAAAATCAGATTAGCTGATAGACTATTCTGAGTAGGTTAGTGTTTAAACTATTGAGCTACTGAGTAGCTGAGTATTGGGCCTAAGGGTGTAAAGAATCGAGCCGATTCGCGAGCTTTTCGAGCCGACTCAAAAAATATTCAATTCGTATTCAAAAATATCGAATGCAAGTTGAATTCAAATCGAATTTTAATTATTTTTACATAATTTCTATTTAAATATATTCAAATTAATGTTCGAATAATTCGAATCGAATTTGAAATGACGAATTTGAATTAAGTCATTTTGAATTATAATTCGAATATGCTTGAATCAAAGTTCGAATAATTGTAATCGAACTCGAGCTCGAATATTATTTCGAATCGAGCTCGAGTCAAAACTATGTATATTTTCAAGCTTCGAATCTAGTTTCAAATATTATATATATATATATATATATATATATATTTCAAGCTCGAACTAAACAATAGTATTTTCGTATTATTCAGCTGAAAGCATCACTTTACCAATATATGTGAAAGTGTGAAACAATTCTAGCATTGTAGCTATATTTGGTGCTAGTTGTCCTTAATCTCCTTAATTGTAGCATGCTAGCATTGTAGCAATATTAGTAGCAATGCTACTAATATTTGTAGCATTATAGCAGGAGTGAGTTTAGGTGAGCATTAAATAATTAATGAAACTTTCAGCATATTCGAATAATACGAAAGTTTAGTAGCAATGCTAGCATTGTTGGGACTATCATGACATCTAGATCTTGTTTTGCCATATGCCCTCATAATCTTATATGTGTTTCTAAATGACTTATTTCTTCTTCAGAACTTAAGCATGTGAAACAACACTCTATAGTGAGTGGTTTGTTTGGTAATCTATTAAATGAATATGAGATGTTGTCATTTTTTTTATTGTACTTGAAAATGCCGCCAAAAGAAAAATGAAGCTAAATTGAACCTCCATTCTAGTGCTAATTTCGACTCAATCGTGATTGCATATCTTAGTTGTGATTGCCTTGGGGCAGGAATTGGTGTAGTTTTGTGTTTCCAATTAGTTTCTGGTTGATTCTCTTGGACTTGGGGATTTAGTTGCTTTCGTATTATGTGATTCTTTGGGTTTTCGTGAAATTCCTATCAGAATATTAATTTTTGATTGAGATTTGGTGTTTATCAATGATATTTTCTGGCGAATTCCTTCTCTGAGCTGTTGATGTGAAGAAATTCGGAAGAAAAGTTCGATTGTAAGGTTTAGATTTGCCGGTCTCTGAAGAAAAAAGTGGGTTTTCGAATGATAAGGTGAAAGCTTTAATTTTTAGTCTTCTAGACCATGTTCAACCTCACCGAACCATCTTCTATAAGTTTAGTCTCTTCCTATGTCACGCCCCGAGGAGTCGCTCGACCGATATGGATCGGCCAGTTTCCCCCACGCCCGGCAGACAATTCACAAACTCAAGACCAAAACACCAAACTAGCGTACAAAACCAAGGAAGACGTGCATACCGGTATGACTAACAACAAAGTCAAAAGACACAAGGGCCTCCACGACACACAAAAGTACAACCAAATCGAATAAGAAACACAGCGGAAGAGAATAAAGCAAATACATAGTACCGACACCCAATACAGGAACTATAGATCAAGAAAACATCTCGACGCAAGGTGATGGGACTGGCAGCTGGACCCTCCTAGCGATCAACCTGAAATAAAAACAAGGAGCTACGGGGTGAGTTCAAAGAACTCAGCTGATAACTCATATATATGCAAGATAGTCTAAGCTAGCAATAGAGATACAACTATCAAAATATCACAGGTACTATCCATACTAAATACAGCAAATCCGAGAAGTAGAACAAACATACCAGCGATGCAGGGTCATCAAGACCATGAAAAAGGGTCTCCTGAATGTGCATGTAAATCATGTGCAACAACCACATACAGCAATTGTAAAGAAATACGTATGCACATGGTGCGATGACATGGTCACTTCTGTCGCCGGTCAGACATCGTCACCTGTATACGGGAGGAAGCTGAGCGGGAAGCCAACCTCCGGCGTAGAGCTGTGACTCCATCCGTACTCGACCCATCCGGGAAGCCATCCCTACCCCGGGTAATAGAGCGATCGAGTAGACGGTATGCTACCGGCGTAACACCCCTACCCCATGACCTACCCGGGTAGCCTTCTCTACCTCCGGTCATCATCCGTAGAACTGGGGGGATATCTCTATCTGAGTGTTACACCTACCCCATGTAATATGGGGGAGAAAAGTCTCTCTCATCTCCTGGTATTAGGGCAACTCAAGGAGGGACCCCTGCCTGCTACCACGCTCCGATCCACTAACCCATGAGTGCTTGAGCGGAGCAGCACAGGGCATCCTACCCATACTCCGTCAACCACTAACCCATGAGTGGCCGTATGGGAAGGTCAGTATGACTGTCGACCTAGCCTACCCAACAATGGGCCCCTGGTCGATAGTGATGCATGGTGCACGATGATGCATGACAACAGTCACAACAGCATCTACTATCTAATCCACCTATATCGACATGATATGCAAGGATCACATATAAATATGCACCATATCCTAAATCCTAAAGGGGGTATCAGTATCACATATCAGGTCTAGTATTTATAATCATAGTAACGAAAAACAGGTACACGCAAATAAAACCCTATCGCTAATCCTATCATATCAAGCATATAAACTGTGCCTATCTAGGAGATAGGTCAGAGGTACCCGCCTCCAATGTAGAATCTGAAAGCGTCAAGACCCCCGTCCAATATAATATCTCCAACAATGAGCTATGTCAATACCCTGCATAATAAGAACAGAAATTATTTAGCTAAAATCGAACATGATACATAGCTAAATAACTATTAACACTAACCATGACTAACTAATTAGCCCCATGGTTGTACCACACACCACCCGAGTTAATCACCGCCCAATTAATCCTAAGGTGCAAAATGATACACACCACATAGTATTCTGACCGAAACTCCCAAATAAAAAATCATGATCTGATCATGATCGCAACTAAAACCCAAGCAACTTCCCAATCAAAAGAGGAAACGCAATCACAGTTAATTAAAGCTCAGCTTCATAATTCCCAAACCTAATCCATTTACAACTCGCGGCAGATATAGAATCGCCACAACCATAGGATCAAAACTGATTCCTTACAACACCTTACCAACTCTGAACTGATCCAAGGCCGAAAGAACAGCTAGAATCCCAAACCACTTCGATCCAGAACTAATTCAACCAAGAACAGATCGAAAGCAATAAGAACAAGACCTACACCTACACTGATCGAATCCATCCCTGATCAGAAAATTCTGAGAACAACTAAGAAACCATAACACAACTCACAAATCCACTTCGTGATCAAAACCTACAGTAGAACAAAGACCACTCAAACAGGATCGCAACATCCAATTCCAACCCAGGAAAGATCTCCAACTAACAATACAATCAACAGATCAAATTCTGGGCTTCCAACACAGATTCATGTTAAGACAATCAAAACTTACCTCCGTGTGATTGCTGGCCGGAACTCTAATCCCAACCCACGAGCGATGCCCTGAGATCTAGCTCCCCTATCTCCGATCGCACGAAGGCTCACAACCCAGCTTCCATTTCCCAGCACCTTTAAATTCCAAATCCGGAGTCATGGCAAGAACAAGAAAGCGAGGGAAACTGAGAGATGGAGAAACGCAAGTGTTGATTTAGGATTCCCGATCAAAACACCAAGGGAAACCTCACCTGAGTTCAAGTCGAAGCTCCTGTTTGGCTCAGATCCAGCCGGTCCACCCCATATCAAGATCGAAGCTTCCCGAAGCTTCCCAAAGCTTGCAATCCTCGCCGGAGATCCCTATCCGGCACAGAGGGTCGCAGCCGACTTCGATCCCACTAAGATGGAGAGGGTCGCTGACGCTCCAAGATAGGGGCACAGGGACAGAGGATCGCCGTTGACCCGAGCTCGAGGAGAGAGGGCGAAATCGCGAAGAAGAGGAGGACGAAGTCGGCTCGTACCCTCGTCTTCCGGGTTGCTGCTGGGATGGAACGAAGAAGAAAGCAGAAGAAGAAGAAGAGAAGTCGGGAGCAAGAAGAGGGAGAGGTTGCGGCGATCGAGATCTGCCACGGGAGACAGCGAAGCTCGTTTTAAGTGCCCTAGCACTTTTTGCACTTAGACCCCTCCACTTCCCAAATCCTAGCCGAGCCCTTAATTTATGTCCATTAACAGTTAAGCCCTCCAAGTTCTGATGTTTAACATCCTAACTCTTCAATGGCTCAAGCGCCAAGGCGCAAAGATGTTGTTGTCGTCACCGTCGAGGTCCTTCCCTTTTTGTCGAGGTGACTTGTCTCCCATCAAATAGGATTATCAAAATCAGCATTAATTTGTTGAATACCTCCATAGTCAAATACTTCATGTCCATCTTCATCTTCATCTCCATCATTACTAAATGAATCATAGGACATAGCAATATCAAATTGACCAGTCTCATAGTAACATCCTCATCTCCATCATCAACATTAATTAGTGATTTTTTTTTCAGGGGTAAAATGACGCTATTTTGCGTCATTTTTTAAAAAAAATCGTCAGAGCGCACAAATCGAGCCAGTATGCCTAGGTCACTGATTCAAAATGGTTCATGGTCGGTTCTTAGGCATCGATTTTCAGGTTCAACCTAGACCCGATGGTTGGCCGGATCCCAGTTCAACCGGTCTGCCCGGTCGGTCTGATCTGATTTTCTAAATAATGATTGCTATAGTGTAGCAATTGATTCTATAAAAGTCTATGACTGAATAATAATAATAATCAATTATTATACTGTAGTAATCGATTAAAAATATTTTTTAAAAAATAAAAATACTTTTATAATAAAATATCTTATTCTCAGTACGATATATCAAATCGACAAAAAATTGATGCTCTTAATATGATATATCAAATTGATATTTGAAAGAATAAATATAATCAGAATACGAACAAATAAGATCTTATTCCAGGTCATTCTGAAATCTTCAAGTCCATTAGCCGCTTTCGAGTTACTTTTTAATCAAAAGTGGTTAACGGATATGGAGAGCTCATAACGAAATGAAACAAAATCCTATATGCTTGTCAAGTTCTTCTGATTATGTCTATATCATTAAATATTATTTTGATATATCATATTGAGAGTATAGAATTTTTTATTATAGAAGACTTTTTATTTTTTAAAAAATATTTAATTGATTACTATAGTGTAACAATCAATTAACTTACTGTTCATGGTCGCAAAAATTTACTGAATCATTTGCTACATTATAGCTATCGATTAAAAAGTCTAATATATATTTAAAAAATTACTATTCTCAAAATAGCGTAAGCATAGATATAATTAAGAGAACTAAACGAATACATATAATCTGGTTCCATGTATTCTGAACTCTGTAGGTCAATCGCTGGTTTCGATCAAAATCAATTGATGGACTTAGAAAGCTCAGAATGATATGGGACTATGTTCTATGTGTTTGTCTAATTTTTTTGATTATATTCATCCATTCAAATATCATTTCTATATGTCATATTGAGATCAACAATTTTTATACATAAATGTGGTTGAAAATTTTGATTTTTATTCAAAAATTCATTGCTCTCAATACAACGTATCGAATTGTGTTTGAGGGCATGAGTATAATCAAGAGAACTAGACTAACACATAGGATCTGGTTCTATGTCATTCCGAACTCTTTAGGTTTATTAGTCGATTTTGATCAAAGAACTCAAAATAATATGAAATTAATTCTTATGTGTTCGTTTAGTTCTTATAATTATATTCATGCTCTCAAATATCATTTCCATATGTTATATTGAGAGTAGTAATTTTTTAAATACAAATGTGTTTGAAAAATTTGATTCGCGTTCAAAAAATCGTTGCTCTCAATATGATTGATCCCGCCCTATCTTTGGCACCGTACGGACCGCCAACGTGGCAAACGGCCTGGCCGACTTCAGGGTCCATGTCATTATGCGGGTAGCCAGCTGGACACCCTAGCCGGACCCAGGGTCTATGCCAGCCAGTCGGGCACTGCCGCCCGACCACATAGGGCTACACGCCTAATCGTTTAGTCGGGCACTGCCGCCCGACCACATAAGGGCTACACGCCTAATCGTTTAGTCGGGTACTGCCGCCCGCCACATAAGGGCTACACGCCTAATCGTTCAGTCGGGTACTGCCGCCCGGCCACATAAGGGCTACACGCCTAATCGTTCAGTTGGGTACTGCCGCCCGGCCACATAAGGGCTACACGCCTAATCGTTCAGTCGGGTACTGCCGCCCGCCACATAAGGGCTACACGCTTAATCGTTCGGGTGCATCCGCCCGGCAACCCTTCGCATACATAGTCCCCCCAGGTTTGCACGCCCTGTGCCCACTCGGGCACTCTCTCGGAACCACCCTGGGGTAAAGACAAAACACACCTGCACCAGCTGCAGATAACTGGCTGTCACCATTTGTGTGAACTGACACTCCCTGGCACGCCGCCCTGTCACGCCGTTGGTGTCAGGCGGCGCCGGTCACCTGTCTGTGTCCTCACATAAGACAAGGAGTATACGACAAGGAATGTCGGCTACAAATCGACAGAATCATACAATATCTCCTGACTCCGTCAGAGAATCCTGACACCCGGCAGACAATCTGGGAATATCCCTCGACCAGGTCAGAGAATCCTGACACAGGTCAGACTTGGTCCTTTTCCCCGGCTATATAAGCCACTCCCCTCCTCATTATCAGGTACGCGCGCGAAGCCCCTCGTCTACATACTGCATCATTTTTACTGTTCATCGGAGTACTGACTTGACCGTCGGAGTGCCTTGCCGGGACGTCTCCCGGCTAGGTTGCTAACGGTCATCTTCCTCAGCAGGTCCACCTCCAGTCGGTCGGCCGTGCACCAGGCGACATCCGCTTCCGTTCGGTCGGAGGACACCCCCTACGACGCTGTCATTCTGCGCGAGGACGTCCCGTCAGCATCCACGTCACTCATCGCTACACCGTCATCCGGTTGCGGCTCCACTACGCTCGGCGACAGGATCAAATTTGGCGCTAGAAGGAGGGCTTTCTGCCTGATCGAGAGCGAAGAATGGAAAACCCCAATCCACTGACGGTTACTCTTTCGCCAGAAGAATATGAAATGCTGATGGCTGTCCGGACACAGAAGGCACAACAATCGCATCCGCTGACCGGTAGCCAAGGGGCCCGGCCCCCTGGGCCCTCTATACGGGGAAATTCAGAAGGTATGGCTGCTCAGCCCGACCCCTTCGTTCCTAATTTTCCCCGAGCACTTTTTCGGAACGAGGCCTACTCAGCCCCGACCGAAGCTTCAGCGTCCAGCCTGGCGCACCAGGCGCGCCCAGATAAAGGGAAAGGTTTAGCTGACCCCGCCGCGACCTATCCGACTCACAGCCCTTTCTCCTCACAAATTCTTGGGGATCCCGTTCCCAAGCATCTACGATTCTTCACCATGCCTGAGTACTCGGGGGTCAGTGACCCCGAGGAGCACGTCATGAAATTTGAAAGCGCCGCCCAGTTGCACCAATACCCGGAGGGCGTCAAATGCCGCGCTTTCCTGACAACCCTCTCCGGGCAGGCTCAACGATGGTTTGACGGACTCCCGGGTGGATCAGTTGGGAGTTTCGCAGAGGTAAAGCGGCTGTTTCTGCAACATTTTGCAAGCAGTCGGAGGCACCATAAGACCAGCCTCAATTTGTTCGCTCTAAAGCAAGGTCCGAAAGAGTCACTCCGGGCCTACATCCAGAGGTTCAATGGAGTAGCTATAGAGGTGCCCAATACCACGCCCGAAGTACTGGTCACCGCCTTCTCACAAGGGCTCCAAGAGGGTGATTTCTTCCGATCCCTGATCAGGAAACCACCGAAGGATTTCGATAGCCTGCTCGGGAAGGCTGTCAAGTATATCAATGTAGAGGAAGCGCAAGCCGCCCGGAGGAAGGAAGTAATGGTTAGCCCACAGCCCGCACCTCAACACAACAGATCGCCAGGAGGACCAATTCGCAGTCCCCGACCGGCCGATCGGCCCGGAATGAGACCCCAGCAAGTGCAGGTGGCACAGGGGAATTGGCCCAACAGATGGGCACCGTATTGTGCGTTTCACCAGTGTAACACGCACAACACTGAGGACTGCCTAGCAGGCGGCAGAGCTCGGACCCCACTCGGCAGGGGTCAAGGACGACAAACCCCGCAGGGACGCGGGCGTGGTCAGGGAGCCACAGCCCAACAAGGACAAAGGCGGGATGCCCCCGCCGCCCGGCAATTGTTTCCTCGGCCCGAGCAGGAAGAGGTGGAGGAACTTGACGAAGATCAAGCTAATCACCAGAACGCCGTCCGAGGAGGCGTCAATGTGATTTCCGGCGGTCCGACCGGCGGTGACTCCAACCGAGCCAGAAAGACGCAGGTGCGCCGACTGGAAATTCACCAAGTCGGAGTCGGCACCTCTCAAGCTCAAGGGCCCCAAATCAGCTGGGGGCCGCAGGATTTGCAAGGATTGGAGGTGCCGCACGATGACCCGCTGGTCATCACGGCTGTCATCGCCAACTACGAAGTCCACCGCACCATTGTGGACACCGGCAGCTCGGTAAACATTTTATATAAACGAGCTTTCGATCAACTGCAAATTGAATTATCGCAGCTAGAGTTGGTGGCTACTCCCCTGTTCGGATTTACGGGGAACGAAGTACAGCCGATCGGACAGATACGGCTGGCCGTCTCACTTGGAGAGGAGCTACTCAAGAGAACCCGATGGACCACATTTCTGATTGTGGATGCCCCAGCTGCCTACAACGCTATTCTCGGTCGACCGGCTCTCAACGAATTTAAAGCGGTAGTCTCCACCTACTACCTCAAGGTGAAGTTTCCGGTCGGCGACAGAGTCGGCGAGGTGAAGGGCAATCAGACCGTGGCCCGGCGCTGCTATGCTGATGATGTCCGCTCGGGAGGTCAAAAGGCAAGGCGGGCAGGTAGCAGCTGCAACATGGTGCAAGCCTCCCCTTGGGCAGAATTGCGGGAGGACAAAGAGGAGGTACAACTTTTGCCCGGTAGGGAAGATACCAAGATACAAATTGCTGCAGGACTTCCTGAGGAGCTGAAGCAATCCCTAATCGACTCCCTCGCTCAAAATCAAGACGTATTCGCCTGGTCGGCGAAAGATTTGAAGGGGGTCCGACCGGAAGTCGCGGAACACCAGCTCCATGTTTACCCGGGCGCGCGGCCAGTAAAGCAACGGAAAAGGGATCGCAGCGCCGCGCAGAATCAAGTCATCCGGGCGGAAGTAGAAAGACTGTTGGAAGCAGGACACATCCGGGAAGTTCAGTTCCTCGCCTGGCTGGCGAATGTGGTGCTGGTGGCCAAACCCAACGACAAGTGGCGGGTATGCATTGATTTCCGAGACCTCAATCGTGCATGCCCGAAAGATTGCTACCCACTTCCACGGATCGATCAAATGGTAGACTCGACGGCCGACAGCGAGTTCATATCGATGCTGGATGCGTACCAGGGATACCACCAAGTCCCACTGGCTGTTGCCGACCAGGAGAAGGTTAGCTTTGTCACGGCTGACGGCACCTACTGCTACACCGTCATGCCGTTTGGCCTCAAGAATGCGGGCGCCACTTACCAAAGAATGATGAACAAGGTGTTCCGGTCGCAAATGGGGCGTAACGTCGAAGTATACGTCGACGATATTCTGATCAAGACCGCCCGGGCGGAAGAACTAATCCCCGACATTGAAGAAACTTGCCAAACTCTGCGGCGGTTTGGCCTGAAGCTTAATCCGGCCAAATGTCTGTTCGGGGCTCGAAGCGGGAAGTTCCTCGGTTATATAGTCACCGAGCGGGGAATCGAAGCAAATCCGGGCAAAGTAAATGCCATCATGGAGATGCCGGCTCCAAGGAATCTCAGAGAGGCTCAACGGCTGATCGGACGGATAACGACATTGTCAAGATTCATTTCCCGGTCAGCCGAACGGGGTCTGCCATTCTTTAAGACATTACGCCGGGCCACCAAATTTCAGTGGGACGAAGAATGTGACAGGGCCTTCGAGGAGCTGAAAGCTTATCTGTCTGAGCTACCGACACTCGCCCGGCCGGAGCCGAATGAGAATTTATATGTATACTTGGCAGCTTCCTCCGACTCGGGCAGCATGGTGTTGGCCCGGCAAGAAAAAACTGAGCAAAGGCCGGTGTACTTCTTTGCCCACTTATTTAAAGGAGCCGAGTGTCGGTACACGACACTCGAAAAACTGGGCTACATACTGTTCTTAGCCGCCCGGCGACTCAGACCATATTTCTTATCTCACCCAATTATTGTATTGACTAACAGTAACTTGGGTCGGGTGCTCACAAACCCAGACGCCTCAGGGCGGCTAGTCAAGTGGACAACTGAGCTGAGCGAGTATGACATACAATATCAACCCCGGCCGGCTATCAAGGCGCAAGCCTTAGCCGATTTTCTCACGGAATTGCATCCCGATGAGGCCGAGGGCGTATGGAAGGTGTACGTTGATGGGGCATCCTCTCGGCAAGGAAGCGGAATCGACGTTCTCATGGTTTCGCCCGAAGAAGAACGGCTACACCTGTCCGTGCGATTAGAACACAAGGCGACGAATAATGAAGCTGAATATGAAGCACTTATAGCCGGTCTGCAAGCCGCCCGGCATGTCGGCGCCACCCGGGTGTGGCTATACTCAGATTCGCAACTTGCTATACAGCAACTGGCCGGTAATTTCGAAGTCAACAGCAACCGGCTGCAAGAGTACATCGATGCCTATGAACAGCTGAAGGTGGGTTTCAGGGAGGTACTCTTACAGAAGATCCCTCGGGAAAGCAACTTGAAAGCGGATGAGCTAGCCAAATTAGCTAGCG
>JAGFNQ010004035.1:472712-494804 GCA_024364735.1 Boesenbergia rotunda
TTCCGGTCGGGAACCGCCTTTAGGCTTCCGGATGGGCCAATCTTTCACGTGGGACGCCACGCTTCCGACCGGGAACCAGTCCAGGCTTCCGAGTGGGCTGACGCGAAGAGTCAGTCGCCGACTCAGGCTTCTGGAGGGTATAACGCGTCAGCCTGCGTCCCGTCCAGGTATGGCTTGCCTTACATGGCCGACCGGGAATTTTCGGTCGGGTGAGCCTTTCGCTATAGCCAAAATGCGGCGCTTACAAGCTTGCATCACTCTAAGGCTCTCTGTACATTTTCAAGTGTAGGGCACTCCACGGTCGTTCAGCCTTTTTCCATGTTCATCTTCCAAGTAGTAGGCGCCTGAATGCAATTTCTGCACTATCTTGAAGGTCCGCCCCACTGTGGTTGTAATTTGTTGACATCACCGACCGGCTTTATTCGTTTCCAGACAAGGTCCCCGGCGTGAAACGAGCGCGGCAACACCTTCTGGTCGTACCTTTGTTTCATGCGCTGACGGTACGTGAACATCCGGGCGGCTGCTTTTTCCCGGACTTCCTCTATGAGGTCAAGCTCTAAGCGTCTTCTTTCATCATTCCCTTCATCATAGCTTAACCGCCTGTCGGACTCACATCCGACCTCGACCGGCACCACCGCCTCGCTGCCATAGACGAGGTGGAAAGGCGTCTGCCCGGTCGCTTCTCTGGGTGTGGTTCTGTTCGCCCAAAGGACCCCGGGCAGCTGTTCTACCCAGTTGGTTCCTGCATGATCCAGTTTGGTTTTGAGCCCTCTTAAGATTTCCCGGTTGGTGACTTCTGCTTGGCCATTGCTTTGTGGATACGCCACGGATGTAAAAGCCTGATTGATGCCGTAAGTCGAGCACCATTCTTTGATTTTCTTCCCTTGAAACTGCCGACCGTTGTCAGACACCAACTTGTGGGGGATCCCGTATCTGCATAGAATATTCTGCCACAAGAACTTAATCACCGCCTGCTCGGTGATTCTAGCTAGCGCCTCTGCTTCCACCCATTTAGAAAAGTAATCCACCGCGACCAGCAAGAACTTCTTCTGAGCGGGGGCGATCGGAAACGGGCCTACGATATCCATGCCCCATTGGTCGAACGGGCAAGAGACAGCCGATGTCTTCATTACTTCGGCTGGCCGGTGTGGCAGGCACTGGTGTTTCTGACAAGAGATGCAGGTTGCAGCCAACCGGTCAGCATCCTTCTGTAAAGTTGGCCAATAATACCCGGCCAACAGAGCCTTCCGGGCGGTGGCTCTACCTCCTGAATGATTACTGCAGACCCCCATATGGACCTCTCGGAGCACATAATCTGCATCTTCACTGCTAAGGCATTTGAGTAATGGCCGGGCGTGAGCCCGTTTATAGAGGACATCTCCGACCATAGTGTATTGCGCGGCTCTCTTTCTGAACAGACGAGCCTCCTCCTGGTCGGACGGCACTTCTCCCCTGGTCAAGAATGCAATCAAGGGCGTTCTCCAATCAGTCTCCAATTCAACTTCCGCCTGCTGCTCGATTTGCATGACGAACAAGGCATGGCAGGCCGGCCGGGGGACCACCCAAGCTCCGACTGCACTAGCTAATTTAGCTAGCTCATCTGCCTTCAAGTTGCTTTCTCGAGGGATCTTCTGTAAGAGTACCTCCCTGAAACCTGCCTTCAGCTGCTCATAAGCATCGATGTACTCTTGCAGCCAGTCACTGTTGACTTCGAAGTTACCGGCCAGTTGTTGTATGGCAAGTTGCGAATCTGAATATAGCCACACCCGGGTGGCGCCGACATGCCGGGCGGCTTGCAGACCGGCTATTAGTGCTTCATATTCAGCTTCATTATTAGTTGCCTTGTGTTCTAGCCGCACGGACAAGTGTAGCCGTTCTTCTTCGGGTGAAACCATGAGAACGCCGATTCCACTTCCTTGCCGAGAGGATGCCCCATCAACGTACACTTTCCATACGCCTTCGGCTTCATCGGGATGCCATTCCGTGAGAAAATCGGCTAAGGCCTGAGCCTTGATAGCCGGCCGGGGTAGATATTGTATGTCATATTCGCTCAGCTCAGTTGTCCACTTGACTAGCCGCCCTGAAGCATCCGGATTTGTAAGCACGCGACCCAAGTTACTGTTAGTTAATACAGTAATTGGGTGAGCTAAGAAATATGGTCTGAGTCGCCGGGCGGCTAAGAACAGAATATAGCCCAACTTTTCGAGCGTCGTGTATCGACACTCGGCTCCTTTAAATAGGTGGGCAAAGAAATACACAGGCCTTTGTTCAGTCTTTTCTTGCCGGGCCAACACCATGCTGCCCGAGTCAGTGGAAGCTGCTAAGTATACATATAAAATCTCATTCAGCTCCGGCCGGGCAAGTGTAGGCAACTCAGCCAGATAAGCCTTCAGCTCTTCGAATGCCTTGTCACATTCTGCGTCCCACTGAAATCTGGTGGCTCGGCGTAATGTCTTGAAGAATGGTAGACCCCGTTCGGCTGACCGGGAAATGAATCTTGATAAGGCCGTTATTCGTCCGATCAGCCGCTGAGCCTCTCTGAGATTCCTTGGAGCCGGCATCTCCATGATGGCGTTTACTTTGCCCGGATTTGCTTCGATGCCCCGCTCGGTGACGATATAACCGAGGAACTTCCCGCTTCGAGCCCCGAATAGACATTTGGCCGGATTAAGCTTCAGGCCAAACCGCCGTAGAGTTCGGCAAGTTTCCTCAACGTCGGGGATTAATTCTTGCGCCCGGGCGGTCTTGATCAAAATATCGTCGACGTATACTTCAACGTTACGTCCCATCTGCGACCGGAACACCTTTTTCATCATTCTCTGGTAGGTGGCGCCCGCATTCTTGAGGCCAAACGGCATGACGGTGTAGCAGTAGGTGCCGTCAGCCGTGACGAAGCTAACTTTCTCTTGGTCGGCCACAGCCAGCGGGACTTGATGGTACCCCTGGTACGCATCCAGCATTGATATGAACTCGCTGCCGGCCGTCGAGTCGACCAGTTGATCGATCCGTGGAAGTGGGTAGCAATCTTTCGGGCATGCACGATTGAGATCTCGGAAATCAATGCATACCCGCCACTTGTCATTTGGTTTGGAAACCAGCACCACGTTGGCCAACCAGGCCGGGAACTGGACCTCCCGAATATGTCCTGCCTCCAGCAGTCTTTCCACTTCCGCCCGGATGACTTGATTTTGCGCAGCGCTGCGATCTCTTCTTCGTTGCTTTACTGGCCGTGCACCCGGGTAAACATGGAGCTGGTGTTCTGCGACTTCCGGTCGGACTCCCTTCAAGTCTTTTGGCGACCAGGCAAATACGTCTTGATTCCGGGCGAGTGAGTCGATAAGGGATTGCTTTAGCTCCTCGGGAAGTCCTGCAGCAATTTGTATTTTGGCATCTTCCTTACCGGGCAAAAGTTGTACGTCCTCTTTGTCTTCCCGCAATTCTGCCCAAGGGGAGGCTTGCACCATGTTGCAGCTGCTACCTGCCCGCCTCGCCTTTTGACCTCCCGAGCGGACATCATCAGCATAGCAGCGCCGGGCCACGGTCTGGTTGCCCTTCACCTCGCCGACTCTGTCACCGACCGGAAACTTTACCTTGAGGTAGTAGGTGGAGACTACCGCTCTGAACTCGTTGAGTGCCGGTCGACCGAGGATGGCGTTGTAGGCCGCAGGGGCATCCACGATCAGAAACGTGGTCCACCGGGTTCTCTTGAGTGGCTCCTCTCCAAGTGAGACAGCCAGCCGTATCTGCCCGATCGGCTGTACTTCGTTCCCCGTAAATCCGAACAGGGGAGTAGCCACCAACTCTAGTTGCGATAATTCAATTTGTAGTTGATCAAAAGCTCGCTTATATAAAATGTTTACCGAGCTGCCGGTGTCCACAATGGTGCGGTGGACTTCGTAGTTGGCGATGACAGCCGTGATGACCAACGGGTCATCGTGCGGCACCTCCAATCCTTGCAAATCCTGCGGCCCCCAGCTGATTTGGGGCCCTTGAGCTTGAGAGGTGCTAACTCCGACTTGGTGAATTTCCAGTCGGCGCACCTGCGTCTTTCTGGCTCGGTTGGAATCGCCGCCGGTCGGACCGCCAGAAATCACATTGACGCCTCCTCGGACGGCGTTTTGGTGATTGGCTTGATCTTCGTCAAGTTCCTCCACCTCTTCCTGCTCGGGCCGAGGAAACAATTGCCGGGCGGCGGGGCCATCCCGCCTTTGTCCTTGCTGGGCTGTGGCTCCCTGACCACGCCCGCGTCCCTGCTGGGTTTGTCGTCCTTGACCCCGGCCGAGTGGGGTCCGAGCTCTGTTGCCTGCTCGGCAATCCTCCGTGTTGTGCGTATTACATTGGTGAAATGCACAATACGGGGCCCATCTGTTGGGCCAATTCCCCTGTGCCACCTGCACTTGCTGGGGTCTTATTCCGGACCGATCAGCCGGTCGGGGACTGCGAATCGGTCCTCCTGGCGATCTGTTGGGTTGAGGCACCGGCGATGGGCTAACTATCGCTTCCTTCCGCCGGGCGGCTTGTGCTTCTTCCACATTGATATACTTACTGGCCTTCCCGAGCAGGCTGTCGAAATCCTTCGGGGGTTTCCTGATCAGGGATTGGAAGAAATCACCTTCTTGGAGCCCTTGTGAGAAGGCGGTGACTAGTACTTCGGAGGTGGTATTGGGCACCTCTAAAGCTACTCCATTGAACCTCTGGATGTAGGCCCGGAGTGACTCTTTCGGACCTTGCTTTAGAGCGAACAAATTGAGGCTGGTCTTATGGTGCCTCCGACTGCTTGCAAAATGTTGCAGAAACAGCCGCTTTACTCCTGCAAAACTCTCAACTGATCCACTCGGGAGCCCGCCAAACCATCGTTGAGCCTGCCCGGAGAGGGTTGTCAGGAAAGCGCGGCATTTGACGCCCTCCGGGTATTGGTGCAACTGGGCAGAGCTTTCGAATTTCATGACGTGCTCCTCGGGGTCACTGGCCCCCGAGTATTCTGGCATGGTGAAGAATCGTAGATTCTTGGGAACGGGATCCCCAAGAATTTGTGAGGAGAAAGGGCTGCGAGTCGGACAAGCCGCGGCGGGGTCAGCTAACCCTTTCCCTTTATCTGGGCGTGTTTGGTGCGCCAGGCTGGACGCCGAAGCTTCGGTCGGGGCTGAGTGGGCCTCGTTCCGGAAAAGTGCTCGGGGAAAATTAGGAGCGCGGGGATCGGGCTGAGCAGCCATACCTTCTGAATTTCCCCGTACAGAGGGCCCAGGGGGCCGGGCCCCTTGACTACCGGTTGGCGGATGCGATTGTTGTGCCTTCTGCGTCCGGACAGCCATCAGCATTTCATATTCTTCTGGCGAAAGAGTAACCGTCAGTGGATTGGGGTTTTCCATTCTTCGCTCTCGATCAGGCAGAAAGCCCTCCTTCTAGCGCCAAATTTGATCCTGTCGCCGAGCGTAGTGGAGCCGCAACCGGAATGACGGTGTAGGGATGACCGACGTGGATGCTGACGGGGCGTCTTTACGCAGAATGGCAGCGTCGTGGGATGTCTCCTCCGACCGAATGGAAGTGGATGTCGCCTGGTGCAGGGCCAACCGACTGGAGGTGAACCTGCTGAGGAAGATGACCGTTAGCAACCTAGCCGGGAGACGTCCCGGTAAGGCACTCCGACGGTCAAGTCAGTACTCCGAGGAACAGTAGAAATAATGGAGCACTGGAAAAATGAGAGGCTTCGCGTGTGTCTATATACGTACCTGATAATGAGGAGTGGAGTGGCTTATATAGCCGGGGAAAAGGACCAAGCATGGCCTGTGTCAGGATCTTCTGACAGGGTCAGAAGATATGGTATGGTGAAGTCGGTATGAGTATGGCCTGTGTCAGGATCTTCTGACAGGGTCAGAAGATATGGTATGGTTATGTCGACTGTAACCATCTTTCTTTGTCGTATACTATTTGTCTCATGTGAGGACAAAGACAGGTTTCTGTAAGTCGGCGCCTGTCAGAGAGTGTCCGTTCGTACGAGGGGTGACAGCCTGTTACCTGCAGCTGGTGCAGGTATATTTTGTCGTTATCCCAGGGTGATTCCGCGAGAGTGTCCGAGCGGACATCCGGGCGGCTCGGCCAGATGGGTATCAGGCACGAGCATAAAGGACTGCCGGGCGGATGCACTCGGCTGATCGAGGCGTGTAAACCTTACCGGGGTCGACCGGGTTTGACCGGCCGGATGAACCGCTATATTTATTCTAACCGGCCGCCTTTAGTCCGACCGGCTGGCGAAGACCTTGGGCCCGGTCAGAATGTCAGTTGAGTCGGCTGCTCGTATAATGACGTGGACCCTGAAGCTGGTCAGGTCGTTCGCCACGTTGGCTGCCCGTATCGTGCAAAATATAGGGCAGGATCACACTATATTCGATAAATTAAATTTAAGCTCGGCTCGATAATAAACGAACCAAATTTAAACTCTCAAATATTCAACTCAGCTCGATTCAATTACAGTCCTAGCTCTAAGCTGAAGCCTAACAAAATCCAAGACTGCCTATATCATAAATAGGTTAAGTCTAAAATTATTAAGCTATTTACTGTACTGCACGGGGCTAAAGCTTAATAAAATCTAATTCTGTCTGCGCCATTGGTTCCATCTACTTTTACTTATCCGAAATATCCTTTTTTTAATTAAGGATTTAAGTTTTTTATGGGACGCTTGGTATATATTTAATAATGAGAAACATAATAAATTTTGATTGAGGGGTTTATGGATTTAGTGATAACCTAGTAGGAGTTGAATTATGAAATCAAGGGTATTATATCCTTATTTTGATTCTGATTCCCGTATACCAAGCATCATAAATGGGAATGAAATAAATTTCATTCCCCTTCCCGCCTTCTAAACCCGCTTACCAAGCGCCCTCTTAGTATTATTTAAGTTCGAAATCGGATTTAAAAATTTAGTGTCTGTTAACTTTGAACCATAACTATTCCGGAAGGAATCAACGTCAATTGCCAGCCATTGAGGTTTAGCCTACGTGGATGCTGACGGGAGGGGAAAAACTCAGCGCCCTGCGAGATCAACACAAGCGTTAGGGGAACACGCCGTAGGTTGTTCGATGGAGCCCACTCCGACGCTCAAGTCAGTGCCTTGATGGAGAAGAATAGAAGACAGAAAAAGGTACAAGTAGTAGAGAGTGTGTACCTCCTTACCGGAGGGGTTGGACTACCTTTTACACCTGTGGCGGCTACTTTGGCGCGCCCCCATGATCGATGCCACGTCCCCCCTTTGGCGGTTACTGGATAACCCTTGAAACGGTTCATGCTGTCATTACGTGTTTCGACCTGTTGCTACATTAATGGGTCATGATGACTCCGCGATAGCAGGGATGCTTATCCGTAAATCCGCGATGGAAGGGGGACCGTTGCTTAAGGTCGAAGGCAGCTTGGGCTCCGCTTCCCTGAGGTGATCTCGGGGTCTTTTGACCCGGGCGATCGCGATGCTCTACTTCCCCGAGGTGATCTCGGGACCTGACTTCCCGGGGTGCTCTCGGGAGGGGTTTTCGGATCTGATCTTCCAGGGCGTGTTTCCCGAGGGGGCCCTGATAGCTCTGAAAGGAGAGTCACTCAGACTCGTTGCGTTTTGCCACGTAGCTTTTTCATCCCACGTGTCCGCCACGGGCTACTCAACCCCATCACAAGTCCCTCCCTTTAAGTCTGATCGAAGGAAGTATAGCTGACTGATCGGACTAGTATGGTGGCGAAGAAGCTGTATCCTGGGGGGTCCTTGCACCAGTTACTGCTCCCTTAGTAGTTATACAGGATCCTAGAATTATAGAGGTTGCCCCGGGTCCCTAGGGAATCCTTTTTCGGTTTTGTCCTTCCCGAAAGGCTTCTATGGTTTTCTAGGTACCGTCATGATACCTATCCCTCCGTTATAAAAGCGCATGACGCTCTTTGATGGCTATAAGGTCCTTCCGCGAATGCCCCATCGCCACGTGCTTCACCGACCCTCTTCACAACCTCTTACTGACGCGCGCCACTGTAGTTGGCTCACGTCAGACGATTATCTCTGGCATAGTCCTGATATGGCAGTTTCTTGCTTTCCACGTGTTTCTTCCCTATTGCGTTTGCGTAGGCGACTTCCTCGGTATAAGAAGGAAAGGCGAGGTCGTTCGACCAACTTCTGATTTCGTGGCTGAGTGCACCTCGTCTCCTTCTTATTCTCTAAGGCCTCTTTTAAACGTAAATAGTTTGCCTCCTCCTTGTCTTTTACCCTTAGGAATCATGGAAGGTTATCGGGCAGAGTGGTACAAGTTTGCCTCTTCGAGAGTAAGACCGGAGGTTCTGCAGGTGGCCATTGAGGCCTACGGCATCCCGGCTGAGATGGCGGTGGATATCCCCAGGGTAGACCAGACGCCAGTGGAGCCTCCCGCAGGCTTTTCTACCTTCTTCTTGGGGCAAGTAGAGTCAGGGCTCCGTTTTCCCATTCCCCCTTGCTTCATGAATATAGCCTCCTATTTGTAGGATCGGAATGCACGTGAGAGGGGGGGTGAATCACGTGTGTTTTAAAAATATATTTTTCAGAGTAAAAAGAATGTGTTTGTAAAGTCGTGCACAGCGGAAACAAAAGAAACGATAAAAAACGAACACATAAAACACGAACGAGTTTTACTTCGTTCGGAGCCTTCGGCGACTCCTACTCGAAGGCCCAGGTCCCTCGGACCTTTTCTGTGGGCAATTCACTAAAACTCTCTACCAGAGACCCCCGGTAGAGTAGGCGAATACAGACGATAGAGAGTGTGACAACCTCACACTCTCTAATAGAAATGAGTACAGATAATGCAGTAATAAAATCGTTACAAAAAAAAAATTATCTGAATGAGTTTGGATGTTAAGGGTGGTCTTCCAGCAGTAATTGGACGTAGACGAGTTGGAAGACAGGCTGTAGCAAAAGAGCGTGGAAGCACCGAGCGTGAAAGCGTGAAGAAGAGATGATGGCGTGTTTTTTCTTTTCTGTGCTAATTCTCATGCTTTTTATAGAGGACTTCTCGAGCTTTGAGTTTCATCCAGATCCTATTTTTGTGCAGCGCTTTATCCATCATTTGAAGTAGCACAACTCAATCTGCTTTATCCATCATTTGAATTTCTATTAACAAAAAAAATAATAGGAATAGAAATTCATCTTACCCAAGCTGTGGATAATAATAATAGGAATGAATTTATTATTATTAATATGAATAAATTTATTCTTTAGTAAAATTTCAAATTAAAAAATAATGAGGAGTAATTTTGCAGAATTCACCTGCAAAATCAACTTAGTCCATATACCAAATAAAACCTGTAAACCAGAGTTAGTATAATAATAAAATGGACTAAAATGTGAAATATTCAAAGGTAATTAGATCCCGTCCACATCCGGACCAGGATCTAACCAGGACTCAACTTAGATCACCTAAATGGGTCTAAGTTGGACCGCGCCTAAAGTCCCAAAATGGGACCCGTCCTCACTGGTTCGCTCCTCCAATGACTTACCTTACTTACCCTTTGTGCAGTTTTACTTGACTTCTTGACCTACCAGGACTTTTTGTCAGGACTCAACCACCCTGGTCTTTCTGCCAAGTCTCCACCAACTTGGTCTTCAGCCAGTTGTCAGACCTCGCAGACCCAACTGGACTTTCTGCCAGGACTCAACCATCCTGGACTTCAGCCTAGTGTCTGGTCCTAAGTCTTTCAACCCTGCACACTTGGTAAAGAGGTTAGAACCATAACAACCTAACTTTAACCTGTTTTTCATTCATCAAAACTTGAGTTTGACCGTTAGTGTAAACTACACCAACACTATTTCGATATCCTCCTTCACCAAATGACTCTCAATGCCTTTGCTCAGATGAGGGGGGGCGTATATTGTCTTCAAGCTCTTCGACCTCCCCCTAACCCCTCGTCTCTTTTATTCTTTCTTCGTCCCGATTGGCTCCCGCGGGGTCTTTAGTTTTTCGGCGCCATAGGTTTTTAGGAGGGTTTCCTTCCTCCCACAAAGGGTGGAAAGAGAAGTTTTTCTTCATCCAACTGCTTGTGTTGCCCTTCAGTCCTCTTCGTTGGATAGAGGCTCTACCGCCTCCTCCCTCTCTAGGGGGGTATCTCCAGAGTCCTGCGTACCGACGCACTAGGAACGTACTTTCCGGCATGAAGTTCAGTGGCCCTGGGATGGTGCAGAGTGAGGAGCTCATGTACTGGGCGGGCCTTAGCCCCAAAGTGTCCCGAATCAGCCCCTACCTCGGTATATTCGTCTTTTTCATCAATACCAATTAGTTCTAACTGATATTCTATTGCAGAGGAAGTCATGTTCTCCAAGGTGATGGGACGACTTATCAAGTGGGAGGAGGCCAACAAAGAGGCGTTAACTCCTCCCCCGGCTGTTCTGGATGCAGCCCATGTGCCTGCCGAGTCTTCGGAGGGGACCGTTGAATCGTCCCGCGAGCCTACTTCGCCCAGAAGGGAAGAGGCTACTGTTGCATCCCCACTTGTAGCGAACCAAGGGCTTTCTGACCCGTCGGTTGACCCTCAGGCGGGTCCTCCTTCGGGGGTGACTCTACCCCGGTTGTTGTTCATTCAGAGGGGGTCAACGAGGGGTCCTCCCCCCTACCGCTCCTCCAACAGTTCAATTCGCTGGTCGGCAGAAGAGACGATTTCCGGAGGGCTCGGGCCCCAGATGGAAAAGGCTGCGCTCTGATAACCCTGACCCCCTTCCCTCAATCCATGAGGAGATTGTTTCTCCTTCTGAGGGTGAGGAATCCGTTCTTGTATATTCCCCCGTTCCGCCGGCCGTAGTCCCGGAAGCGAGCGTCCCGGCCCCCGACCCTCCCTTAATTGGCCCGCCCGAGGCTCTGAATGGTAAGGAGGTATTGCGCACCCAAAATCGGATGAAGCTCGACTACATTCAAAAGAGGTTGGATATAGCATTGGAGGCGTCCATGCAATCTTTCCCCCCAGTGCAATTTAAGGAGGTTCTAGCCGAGGGGCTATTATCCGAGGGGACTTCCAGCTTTGAGGAGGGCGACTTCGACCCTCTTGTCTGCCTCCTGAAGCTCCTGTGGTCCAACTACTTCCTCCGTGCAGGGGCTTGTTGCTTTCTGAGGGCCAAGCCGGTGTCTCGAGGTCTTAGGAAGGAGAGGACGTACGTGTCTCTGCGGGGCCTTTGACCAACCTTCGTGAGACCCTTCTAAAGGTGCGTGCTACTGTTGCATAGGATGTATTCTGGTAGGTTCTATAATTCCTTGGTCCAATGATAGGCAGCTGACGACTGCCTAACGGCCGGTCATGGCTTGTACGCCGACCCTCAAATTAAAGTCTTAACCTGCCAGGCCCTGAGAGCAGAAGTCGCGACTGACCATGAGCATCGAGCGAGACTTATGCAAGCGGGGGGTCAGCCGAGCTCTACGGGCGAAGGTGGAGCATCTGTTGAATACTCTGATGGCCAAGGAGTCCGCCCTACATAGTTCCCGGCACCGAGTAAGGTTGGTCTCTGAGCGGGCGGTGGCCATTACAAAGGACTTGCTCCAGGTGATGCAGGAGCGGGATCGGCTTCAGATGAGAGAGAAAAAGTTGTCGGGCGTCCTCCGACTTATGGCGGCCTCATCCGAGAGGCTGAACGCACGCGTTCAGAATCAAGCGCAGCAGCTCAGCCAGAAGGAGTCCGACCTCCTGATGGCGACTGATAGTCTGGCTGTCTTCGAGGATGACCTGGCCCAAGCTCGCTCGGAGGTATGGGTCGTGTCAAATAGACTCAGGGAGGCCCTGGTAGAGCAAGATAGAATGTCTGCTGAGGTGAAACAGCTGAAGCGCGCCAAGGAGGTTGCTGAGGTCGAGCTGCACGACCTTCGAGTGGCTGATACCTCGAGCAATAGAGAGGTCGAAGCGGACTTCAAGGCCAAGTTCCTGAAATCGGATGAATTTGGCGCTATCATCGCTGGCCAAGTAATGAAGCACTTGAAGTAATAAATTTTGATTGAGGCTTTATGAATTTAGTGATAACCTAGTAGGAGTTGAATTATGAAATCAAGGGTATTATATTCTTATTTTGATTCCGATTCCGTATACCAAGCATCATAAATGGGAATGAAATTTATTTCATTCCCATTCCCGCCTTCTAAACCCGCTTACCAAGCACCCCCTTAGTATTATTTAAGTTCGGAATCGGATTTAAAAATTTAGTGTCTTTTAACTTTGAACCATAAGTATTCCGGAAGGAATCAACGTCAATTGTCAGCCATCGAGGTTCAGCCTACGTGGATGCTGACAGGAGGGGAAAAACTCAGCGCCCTGCGAGATCAACACGAGAGTTAGGGGAACACGCCGTAGGTTGTCCGGTGGAGCCCACTCCGACGCTCAAGTCAGTGCCTTGATGGAGAAGAATAGAAGACAGAAGAAGGTACAAGTAGTAGAGAGTGCGTACCTCCTTACCGGAGGGGTTGGACTACCTTTTATACCTGTGGCGGCTACTTTGGCGCGCCCCCATGATCGATGCCACGTCCCCCCCTTTGGCGGTTACTGAATAACCCTTGAAACGGTCCATGCTGTCATTACGTGTTTCGACCTATTGCTACATTAATGGGTCATGATGACTCCGCGATAGCAGGGATGTTTATCCGTAAATCCGCGATGGAAGGGGGACCGTTGCTTAAGGTCGAAGGCAGCTTGGGCTCCGCTTCTCTGAGGTGATCTCGGGGTCTTTTGGCCCGGGCGATCGCGGACGCTCTACTTCCCCGAGGTGATCTCGGGACCTGACTTCCCGGGGTGCTCTCGGGAGGGGTTTTCGGATCTAATCTTCCAGGGCGTGTTTCCAGAGGGGGCCCTGATAGCTCTGAAAGGAGAGTCACTCAGACTCGTTGCGTTTTGCCAAGTAGCTTTTTCATCCCGCGTGTCCGCCACGGGCTACTCAACCCCATCACAAGTCCCTCCCTTTAAGTCTGATAGAAGGAAGTATAGCTGACTGATCGGACTAGTGTGGTGGTGAAGAAGCTGTATCCTGGGGGGTCCTTGCACCCGTTACTGCTCCCTTAGTAGTTATACGGGATCCTAGAATTATAGAGGTTGCCCCGAGTCCCTAGGGAATCCTTTTTCGATTTTGTCCTTCCCGAAAGGCTTCTATGGTTTTCGAGGTACCGTCATGATACCTATCCCTCCGTTATAAAAGCGCATGACGCTCTTTGATGGCTATAAGTGTTGGGAACGAGACGGCTATAGAGGGGGGGTGAATATAGACAATCGCTTGGCCCTTGAAAACTTATTACGATTTCTGCAACTCAAATATCAGTAGCACAGCGGAAAGAATGGAAAACAGAGTATGCAGAAAAACAAATGAGAGCAAAGTACACACAACTAGTAAGCTCGCTAACAAGGAGGGTTTACAAGGTTTGGGGATAACTTGCCCCTACTCCTTGGCGTGCCCTTGAGGTGGGCGATCCCTTGATCGTCGGCAGATCAAGCCCCGGTTAACACTGGATATGAAGCAACCTCCTTCTCGATGGAGAAACCTCTCCACAGTGTGTTTCAAACAATGATATATAATGAGCACAATGAAACAACAATAAGAAAGATCTTACTCAAACACTTAGCAAGGATTAAACACAGCAAGCTTCCCGAGCTCCACCCAGTGGCGATCTCACGCAGACCCCTGTCTGCTTCGTGTCTTCCCACTGTCGGACTCCCAGCTTCTTGTTTTCTCCTTCAAGCGCTCAAGTATGATGAATGCTTCTCAATAGCTTGCTTAGAATGGATGAAGAACTCAAGAACAGCAAGCTTCTATGAGCAGAACGCAAGAGTACACAGGTTTTCAAAACTGAATCTCATACTGAACTCAACTCTCGCGTTCCTTTTTGTTTCTCCGCCAAGCGACAGGTGACACCATCTCTGTAGCTCCCAGCTACTACTCTGCCAACGCCAGCCTCTACTGAGCTATCTCTGGACTCACTGAGCTCCTCAGTCGAGCTCCAGTCTTAGCTCCAGTCCGCAGCTCGTCGTTGCAACCTGAGATGGGAAAAGGGACAAACCTGCTCCAAGGAAAGCACTCTTTGACTTCTCCTTGAGTGTTTGAATCCTCCCCTGTCACCTGAAACTCAATCAGAGCATTAGAGCAGAAGATCACAAAGCATATCACATACATCAGCAAATCGGATACGATCAGACGCTCTGACGACGTCTGACAGTGAAATTTGAATTAAAGTGATCAGTCACCGGACCGATCCAGGGTGTGTGGATCGATCACCAGACCGATCCACTGCTTTGCTGGGATTCCCAGCTCTCGCAGCTATACACGCCTGATCGGTCACCGGATCGATCAGGGTGAATCCTGATCGGTCACCAGACCGATCAGATTGGATCCTGATCGGTCACCCAGACCGATCAGGCAAGATGAATAGTTGTTTTTAATCAAACCCAAGATTCCTGATCGGTCACCAGACCGATCCAAGGCTCTGATCAGCAAGGGAACTCACTCACTGTTTGCTCCCTGATCGGTCACCAGACCGATCAGGAGCAAGACAGCAAGGAAGCAGCCTGCTCCCTGATCGGTCACCGGGCCGATCAGGAGCCACACAGTAGATTCCCAATCTCACTGTGCGCTCCCTGATCGGTCACCAGTCCGATCAGACATAGCTGGATCGGTCACCAGACCGATCCACTAAGGAGCAGCGTGCCAACAGTCCCTGATCGGTCACCAGACCGATCCAGTGACTCTACCCAGCCCTCCAAGCTAGGGATTCATCCACCTTAGCCCTCCAAGCTAAGGATTTTTCCATCTAACTCTCCAAGTTGGGAATTTGCACTTAACCCTCCAAGTTAGGACTTTTCACCTAGCCCTCCAAGCTAGGACTTTTCACCTAGCCCTCCAAGCTAGGACTTTTCACCCAACTCTTCCGAGTTAGAACATCATCCAACCTAGCCCTCCAAGCTAGGCACCTGACCCTCCAAGCCAGGACTTTTTCACCTAATTCTCCAGGATGGGAATTTGCACCTAACCCTCCAGGTTAGGACTTTTCACCTAGCCCTCCAAGCTAGGACTTTTCACCCAACCCTTCCGAATTAGGACTTTTCCAACACCTAACCTCCCAGGTTAGGATTTTCAACACCTAGCCTTCCAAGCTAGGATTTTCCACACCTAACCTCCCAGGTTAGGATTTTCCAACATCATGCCTAATACTCGATTAGGACTTAATCATAATCATCACAATCATCACACCTAACCTCCCAGGTTAGGGTTTTCCATATCATGCCTAATCCTCGATCAGGACTTAATCATAATCCACCTAACCTCCCAGATTAGGATTTTCCATATCATAATTATCCTCCTAAACTAAAATCGTTGTCAACACCAAAACAACAATTAGGCCAGACTGCATCAACAATCTCCCCCTTTTTGTTGTTTGACAACCCGATTTTAAGTTTAGGGATTCTCAATATCATATGAGAATGAAATATAGTCTCCCAAAGCATGCCATAATATTCATAAGGATCAACTAGACATGACAATGTAAGCATGAATATGGCAATCGAATAATCATGCAGATAATAGATATATAATCAGCATGGCATCAACAATAGTAGAGTAAGCATGAAAACATCCAAGCAAATAGCAAAATATGTGTGACTCGAGGTCACACCAACAAAGTCAGAGGGCATATAACCAAAAGTCATACAACGTCATTCGACAGCAACATCGTCATCAGAATCATCAATACATATGATATCCCCAGGTGAAGGACCACTGGGAGATACACCATCAGGAAATGTGTGATGATACCACACTTCATACCATCGGTCCTGGAACGAGTTCATCTCAGAGGCTTCAGATGCTAGAGCATCTAGGCGGCGATTGAAGGACTGAAACTCGGAGCTGACTTCCTATTGCCAGAGCTCGGAAACATGTAACTCGTGCCGCAGCAACCGCTCTATCTCTGCAACCTGCCAGCACAGGTCAGGAGCCTGCTCATCGTAATCATCAGTAGAGTGCTCTGTGCCAAGGGCCGCTCTTGGTAACTCTCCCATAGGTCTCCGATCCTTCCACTGCAGCCCCCGTGATCGCACAACCACGCCAGACTGAGCCAGCATGCGTCTATCCAGACGACAATGCTGTCGTACCATAGGCACAATGTGACCCTGTGAAATATCGATGCCTACCGACTCCAGCCAGGCAGTGATGATATGTCCAAAAGGTGTAGGATCGATGCACGTGAGAGGGGGGGGTGAATCACGTGACTTTTAAATTTAAATCAGAGTGCTTTAAAAAGCGTGCACAGCGGAAACGAAAGAAACGAAAAACGAACACACAAACACGAACGATTTTTACTTCGTTCGGAGCCTTCGGCGACTCCTACTCGAAGGCCCAGGTCCCTCGGACCTTTCCGTTGGGCAATCCACTAAAACTCTCTATCGGTCAACCCCGATAGAGTAGGCGAGTACAAATGAATTGAAAGTGTGACAACCCCACACTTTCAAGTAATTAAGTGCAATAAAAATATGTATTAAAAAGTTAAGTTCTTCTTTTTACCGACGTCCGGAGTAGGTCGACTCTTTCGGGGCAGCAGGACGTCGTCGGCTCGAAGTGAGGCGTTTCCGGAGCAATGCGCGAGCGTAGAAGAACTTTGAGGCGTTGGAAGTAGTGTTGTTCTGAAGAAGAGGGTCGAGGGCCCTTTATATAGGGCTGGGGGCGCCCGGGATGCTCGGGGCGCCCCCCACGTGGCGTTCGATCCGTTGCACCCTCCGGTCAAGCCTGATCTCTTCATCTTCGGGATCTGCTTTGACCGGGGCGCCCGGAGCGCGCGGGGCGCCCGGATTGACTGGTCAAAGCCTCATCTCCTTGGCTTCGCGAGGGCGAGCTTCGGCAGCTGGCAGTGAGGTGGCACTGGGGGCGCCCGCGACACGCGGGGCGCCCGGAGCGCGCGGCTGTCGAGGCTTTTTCTTGGTCTGCTGACTTGGGTTGACTCTGGGGCGCCCGAAACATCCGGGGCGCCCTGCTCAGTTACTGCCTCACTCCTTTGAGGCTCTCTGAGCTGCAGAAACACAGTCCTTCGGTCCTACATCCAGGGTTAGTCCAAAACAGCAATTAATAAGTTAATTTACACAGCCTTGGCTGTCTTGGTTCTGACTTTGGGTCTCCAAAATGGAGCCCTAGGTCGAACCGACGCCTAATGTTCCCTCAAGGGGAACGCGTCCTCACTGGTTCGCTCCTCCAGTGACTTACCTCACTTACCTTGTGCAGCTCTACTTGACTTCTTGACCCACCAGGACTTCCTGCCAAGGCTCAACCACCTTGGTCTTCCTGCCAAGTCTCAACCAACTTGGTCTTCAACCAGTTGTCAGGTCCCGCGGACCCAACTGGACTTCCCGCCAGGACTCAACCATCCTGGACTTCAGCCTGGTGTCTGGTCCTAAGTTCTTTCAACCCTGCACACTTAGTAAAGAGGTTAAACACCAACAACCCTAACTTTAACCACTTTGTCATACATCAAAACCTGAGTTTGACCGTTAGTGCAAACTGCACCAACAATCTCCCCCTTTTTGATGTAATGACAACCTAGGTTAAAGTTAGAGAAAAAACTAGCAGATACATGCAAGTAAATAAAAAATAAGCATGAAAGTACATGGTGCAAAATTAAGTAGCAAATAGAATTTTCTAAGCTTTAACCCTACTCTCCCCCTTTGTCATTCATCAAAAAAACATACGTATATTAAGTTACGGAGAGTAGGATCCAAAGCTAAGTGATAGGGAAAACTAGACTTAGGCAAAATAGATTAAGTAAGATAAATAGCCTAAGTGAAAAAAGGAACTCCCCCTAAATCAATTAACTTAGCTTTCAAAACTAACAAATAGTTTTCAACAACATTATTTTTCAAATGAATTAGAAATATTTTCAAAGTTAAGCTTGACAATCTTTTTAAAAGAAAATATATAAAAATTTCCCAAATAATACATATTTTTCAAAGCCAAAAGAAACTTTGCTACTGAGCTTTAACTTAGAAGAAGGAAGATATTCTAAGAATAAGCTTTAAAAGTTTCAAGACCATTATTCAATTTTTAAAACTAATTTTTCAAGAATATGCCTTAGATTCTTTTGAAAATAGTTATACTTTAAAAGTAATATCATAGACTTAATCAAACTATTCTTAAAATTAATTTTCCAAGTTAGTTTGAACTCCCCCTTAACTTGACAAGCCCTTAGAATTCCTTGTCAATTTCAAGGTAAACATTCTATTATGTCCTAGGGATATCCAAACTACAAAAAAATATTTCAAAAGAATCATTTTTGGAAGTAAATCAATCAAAATATTTTGATACTTTCTAGTATAAGAACAAGCTAATAGTGGATTTTCAAAAAATAAGTGTTTTTATTTTAAACTTAATTTGAAAATAGTTTATCAAAGAAAATTAGTAAAATTTGAAAAAGGAGATTTGCAAGACCCAAAAATACGGATTTTTCAATGCTAAATAGGAATTGCAAGGAACTATTTATAAGCATAATCCTAATATTTTTCAAACAAAACAGTAAAAATAAGACATGTATGGCATCTCTTAAAATAGGTTTAGATATAGGGCATTTTTATTTTTAATCACATATTTTAATAAAATAGTTTAAAAGTATTTGAAGAGAGATTTTCAGGAGGATTGTTTAATATTTTGAAACAAAATTTGATATAGTAATAAAGTTATTATTATTATTTTTAAATGATAACAAGAATATCTTTGAAAGCACAAAAAAAATTGAAAATAAGTTTTGAAAAGAATATAATTGAAAGAATAAAAAAAGACTTTAAAGCAAAAAGTATTTTTAAAACAGTTATTTTCAAATATGTTATAAGGAATTTGCCAAAAAGATGTATAGAAATATTTTCCCTCCCCCTCAACTCGATATTCTCCATAAGTCCTTAGGGGTAAGTTCGTAAAAGAACAAGCAGAAAGAGAAAAGGAAACAAAAGAGTTTTTTTTTTTTTTTTGTTAAGTTGGTTTAATTAAGGATTAGGTGTAGGCTTAATTAAGCCTCTAGTGTGGGTTTGCTTTTAGGTTTGGTTTAATTAGGTTTGGATTCATTAGATTTAAGTTTGGTTTAATTAAAGTTTAATTAGGTTAATTATATTTAAGTTTGGTTTAATTAAAGTTTTTAGTTAAGTTGGTTAAGGTTGGTTGGGTTGATAAATTTTAATTAAACATTAAAAATTAAGTTAAAGTTTTAAAATTTAATTATGATTTTAATTGAAGTAATATTTAAAGTTTAATTTTAATTATGATTAAGAATTAAAGTTTAATTTTAATTAGGATTAAGAATTAAAGTTTAATTTTAATTAGGATTCAATTTTGGTAAAATTAAATTAAGATTTAATTAAGAGTTAAAGTTTGATTTTAATTAAGATTAAGATTAAAGTTTAAATAATTAAGATTTTTAATTAGACTTAAGGTTAAGGTTTAATTAATTAAAAATTTTAATTAAGATTAAGGTTAAAATTATTAAGAATTTCAATTAAGATTAAGGTAAAATTTTAATTACAAGCTTTAGTTATTTGGGGATTAAAGTTAGAGGTATTTAAATGAAGTTTTAATAAAGGGTTGAAGTTCAATTAGGTAAAATTTTAGGGGTTAAAATTTAATTTGGTCGAATTTTAAATAAATTAAAGTTAGTTAAGATTTAATTAAAGATTCAAGGTTAATTCATTGAAGTCTGAATAAAGATTGAAATTCTAATTAATTAAGGATTAAAGTTGATTAAGGATTAAAGTTTATTAAGGATTCAAGTTTAATTAATTAAGGATTAAAATTTGATTATGTAAAGAGTTAGATTTTTAATTATATAAAATTTAATTAACGTTAAATTTTAATTTAATTAAAGTTAATTTAAGTAAAGTTTGATTATGCAAATTTTAGTTAAAGTTAAAGTAGAATTTAATTAAGGTTAATTTTTAATTTATGTTGAAATTTAATTAGATGAATTTTTAATTAAGGATTTAATTAGGTGAAAAATTAAGATTTAGATTAAATTAAAATATGATTTAATTAAGAATTTAAAGTTTAATTTTAACATTTAAATAAGATTCAAATTTATAGATACGATTAAAATTTTAATTAATATTTAATTTGGTGAAAAGAAGTAAAATTTTATCGGTTAAAATTTAATTAAGTAACGGTTAGGTTAAAATACCCAAGTTTCAAATTTTATTGTCTCTAATCATCTCACTCAGTCTAATATTGTCAATCAAAGGGATCCTATCGTTTGTGTGAGATGAGCTTGAATTTGATTTTTAATTTTAATTTTTTTTTTGAATTTAATTTTAATTTTAATTTTAATTTGAATTTAATTTGTATTTGAATTTTAATTTTAATTTTAATTTTAATTTTATTTTAATTTAATTTTAATTTTAATTTTAATTTAATTTTAATTGAATTTAATTTTAATTTTAATTTTAATTTTAATTTTAATTTTAATTTTAATTTTAATTTTAATTTGAATTTTAATTTTAATTTTAATTTGAATTTTAATTTTAATTTTAATTTTAATTTTAATTTGAATTTTTGAAAGTTGAGTTATCAATCAATAATTTGAATTTGGTTATCCTTATTCATCTCACTTGGTCTAAGTCATCAATCAAGGGAGTCCTATGATTTTGTGAGATGATTTTGATTTTGTTTAGAAAAGTTAACTTGACCTTGTGTTAGATTCAAGTTCAACAAGTAGTAAGTTAAAAGTACACTTCAATAATTGGCTTCCAGGCCATGGCGAGGCACAGTGGCCTTCTTTGGCCGAAGCCTTATTGGAGCAACAACCATTTTCTAGGCAAAGCCGCTTACAGAAGTTGGACTTTTAACTTACTCATTGAAAACCCTGGTACTAAATAGTACAAGAGTCAAATTAACTTTGAAGCTAGTCCTAAGTGCCCACCTGGGCAAAGGCTGATTTTGAGGTGTCAACTAGTTTGGAGCCTCCCCCTAAATTGTAGACTGGATGTCTAGGGTCAATGTAATGGATGTCCCTTTTTGGGACATAAAATTGATTCTGACCTACTTGCTTTGTTAGATAAGCTTTCGGAACCCACGCTTTTCGTTGATTTTTGCGGGGGTGGATAAAGGAGATAAAGGATCTTTGGTTCGATCTTGATTTATATCCTATCCCAGATTTGTTGTACATGCCCTTTTGTGATCCAAGAATAAGGTCAAGGTTCTTGGATCGGGTTGTGAAAGTTGCTAGTAGATCCTTAAGTTTTAGGACTTCGCCCTTTAGGGTTGAGTTTTCAGTTTCAAACTCAATTAATTTTTGATTTTGAGTTTGTTCGGTTAATGTTCTGGTATTAATTAATTGCTCCTTAAGGTCTTGATTTTCCTTAAGGAGCTGGTCATTTCTAGATTCAGATGCAAGCAATTTTTTATTTAAGACAGAAATAATTTTAAAGAACTTTTCATTTACTGAATCTAAATATACCTTAGTAGAGCCGTCTGAAAATAGTCCGATCTCTTGGCTCGACTCGTATTCGGAATCCTCGTCTTGCTCCGAGTCCGATTCTGGTCCGGTTGCCATCAGTGCGAGGTAGCTTACGTTCTTCGGTTGTTCATCGTCGGAATCGTCCGAGCTTTCATCCCACGTGGCTTGAAGAGCCTTCTTCTTTTTGTTCTTAGTGGGTTGGTCCTCTTCTTGTAAGGGCATTCATGTTTGAAGTGCCCTTTTCTGTTACAGCCGAAGCAGATCATTTTGCTTTTACCTTCAGTGCTGTAGGGCTTCATTACCTTTTGAATATCTTTCTTTGAAAATTTGTTCTTCCTTCTGGTGAACATTTTTCTTACCAAGTTCACCAGTTGTTCTTCTTCATCAGAGCCTGACTCATCTTCAGGTTCTTCTTGGACTTTTCTCTTTGATTTGGCTTCCTTTGGTGAACCTGCAAATAAAGCTAGCCCTTTCTCGACCTTGGCGTTAGTTTGCTCATGCAGCTCTAATTCACAAAATAGTTCATCCAGATTTATTTTTGAAAGGTTCCTAGAAATTTTATAGGCATCTATAATAGATGCCCATAGTGAGTTTCTAGGGAACGCATTTAACGCGTACCTTATGATGTCCCGGTTCTCCTGTTTGTGCCCGATCATGTGGAGTCCATTCA
>JAGFNQ010004036.1:0-48321 GCA_024364735.1 Boesenbergia rotunda
CCGCCTTCTTCTACCTTAGACGGATCGTTACTTTTATCTACTTCTCAACTTCTATACATGACTAAAAATGCGAAAATCTTTTTTTTAAAACTTTTGAATTCATCTAACAATGATATTCTAACTTAAGTAATCATGCATGATAACATATCACACTTCCTTTCTCAAAAGCTCGCGAATGGTACACTTTGAAGCTTGCCTCGCCCAACACTACATTCGGGTATCAGTCGACTGATACTGTATCAGTCGACTGATACGCCTGAATTCAGAATTTCAGGTTTCGGCCTTTGCTTCAAAGCTCCACCAAACCTATAATTTCGAGCCATATGGAATCATGACACCATTTCTACACTCTATGACAGTTTCCAAATGAGTTTAGCCAATCAAAACGAATCCATAAACTTGAATTTAGGACTTTTGCGAGATTTAACAAGTTATAAAAAACTATATAAAACTTTAGTCTAGAGTTTGTACCAAAACTTTACTTCTAACCATTTAAACCCATCATGCAAGATTCTATAACATTGCTAAAGCATTATGAAATATGAACGCAACTTTTCTAGACATATTTAAGCAATAAAAACTTAATTCAAAGAGAATTTGATACTATCTTGGCACATGCGTCTATTTTCTAGCAAAGTATCAATATCTCCATCTACTCACATTTCTACTCATCCAATGCAAACATAAGAATATATAAGCTAAATGAAATGACATGGAATCTTTACTCTAAGCAATTGAGCATGTAAAACTATCCAAAACTTAAATGTTCGCTAACCCCATAAAACAAGAACTTAAAATCTGAATAAGCTATAACATTGTAGTTTGAATAGTTAAATTGTCTTGTCTCGAAGATCTCTCCAAAATCAGCCACCACACACACTTTTCTCAGCACCGCCTCGTCGCCTTCCTTCAGAATTGCTTGCCTTTACCTTTATCTGCAATAAGAGGAAATACATCTAGTAAGCAAAAAGCTTAGTAAGTACTATCTAGCTCACAAAATCTCGAAATGTGCAAACATGCTTCTAGAACAATATGAAAAACATATGAGATACTAATATGCTTGAAAGAAAACTAACAACATGTATAACTCAAAACATGCATACTCAAGCAATAATAAATCTCAATTTACTTTTCTTGGCTCAACTTGAAACTTTAGCTATTCTTTAACTTTTGAAAACTTTCTTAAACTTTCGAAACTTTGCTAAAGCATATACTTGAAAATACTAATCACTTGGATCCACTGAAGACGTAAGTACCATCTCATGCGCGTTCCCTAAAAGGTTGGGGTAGCGAGCCACCAATCCTAATAGAGCAGACCTTGGTCTACCAGGGCCAAGACCTTGGAATTGGACACCTGGATTTCTTTAACGACGCCCTTGGACGCCGGGTACTGGCCTTAGAAAATAAAATAGCTTTTCTTTCTTTTCTTTCTTATCTGTAAATGCCTTGGCATTTTCTGGAGCACCTTGCGTGCTAAAATCCCTAAGTCTTGACTTTTGGGGATTTCTTAAGGCCTTGGCCTTTTCTTTTCTTATCTTTATCTTCTCTTTTCTTTTCTCATAGCTTTTCTTGGTCCCTAATCTCATATAGGGCACTCAATAAAATATATAAGCATATAATGAACTAAGATCACATGCAAAAACTTAAACAAAAAGTAAATATCTCTTTTAAAAACTTTTAAAGGAAATTCTTGCGGAAAAACCGCCTCTTACTGCAGGTGAGCAGTACTTACATTGATATCTTGGACTTACAACCAAGATTAACGTACAGGACTCGGAAGAAACTTGAGATCTCGGAGAATTCTTCGTGCCTACGCGTTCCTCTCGTCGCGGGGATCCCGAATATAGGAATATCTCTTGGAGAAAAGCCTTGGCCGGCCCTCTAGGCCTTGGTGTGGCGTGCGCACAAGAGAGGAGAGGGAGAGGGGTCGGCGCAACCTTGGGAGAGGGAGAGGGTTTGAGAGAAAATAAAACCTCTCTCTTTAATTATCTATTTATACTTATGGGGCGGATTGACCTAACTACTACTTAAATACCTGTCTCTCCACCCTTTTTTGTGCTTGATACCCTAGCCTAGCTGGTCGCGCGCTCCCTTGGTCTCGTGGTGGTCGCGGGTTCGAACTCCGGCGGCCCTTTAAGTTGTTTTTCCTTTTTTTTTTCTTTCTCTTTTTTTTTTAAAATACCAAACGGACTCGGAAAATTCCATAAAAATATTCTAAAAATTCCTAAAAATATCTAGAATATTTCTAAACCATTTTTAAATAATTCTAAGGACTTTAAGAACCAAAAATGGGAATTTTGGGGCGTTACAGCCTATCTTTGGATTCTAACCTAGTTGTGCCAACTTTATCAAGTTTAATCCTCCAAAAACATAGTTTGGCACAAATTTACTCCTCCTAGAGTAAATAAATAATTCTTTCATTTTCAAGGGTAATAATTCCTTGAAAATGTCCCAAAGTGCCAACTTCATTAAGGTTGGGTTAACTACCCTTCCCATTAGAGTTGACACTCCCTAGACCTATCTAGGGTGTGGTGAACACACTCTTAGGAACCCAAAACCTGTTGGTGCTCCTTGGGTGTTCTAGGTATTCACTAGGGATGACTTCCCTTGATACCTTCCTAACGACTTTCTTAGGCTTCTCCGAAGCCTTAGTCACTTTTGTCTTGTCTTGGTCAACTCTAGGGATGGCTTCCCTTGCAACCTTGACTTGACTCCTAGACCTAGATTTAGTTCCATATTTATATGGACCTCTATGATAGGATGGACCATCATCTTTAGTCTTAGGTTTGTAACCCAAACCTTTCTTGCTCCTAGAAGGTCCTTGATTTCCTAAACCTAGATTTTGAATTTTTGATCCCTTAAATAGATTTTCTATTTTCTTAAGTGATTTTTCTAGTTTTTCAAGTTTTGACCTCAAAACTTGATTTTCAATCATTACCTCCTCAAGGCTTGGTTTTCTGGTATAGCCTTGGTGATTGTTCTTCTTGGCCTTATTTTGGGTAGGTCTACCCTTAGATGATCTAAAGTCTTCCCTATCCTTAGGGGTGGTAGTCCTAGCATGGAAAGCTCTATAGTTTTCCTTAGGTTTCTCATGCCTCCTATGTTCATGATAGATTGCATTAAAATGATAAAAATTATTCCTAGCATGCATATTATCATGATTTAAATAAGTACCATTACCTAATGGTACCTTAGTCTTAATCTTGGAGGCTCCCCCTTGATTAGAGCTCCTCCTCTTTGTCTTGGTCGGATCCTTCCCCTTTGGACATTGGTTCCGGTAATGTCCTTTTTGCTTGCATGAGAAGCACACAATGTGCTTCTTATCCTTCTTTGCCACGGGGCCGACCTCCTTTGACTTTTCTTTGGTCTTGGGTGCCACTTGCACCTTCTTCTTGACCAAAGTAGGACACTTACTTTTGTAGTGCCCTTTTTCCCTACACTCAAAGCAAATAATGTGATCTTTATTTTTACAAATTGAAATGTTTATACCTTTGCTTGTAGGGGTGTGGCATGACTCTTCACTTGACCCGGAAGTAGATACTTCTTCTTTTTCCGGAGTCAATGGCCTTTGCTCCCCCTCAATCCTAGAGGTGGAGGCTTCTTCGTTTTCTTCATTGGCCGATGCTTCTTCTTGAGTTTCCTCCCTGGATGTTGAGCATCTCTCAACTTCCGAGTCCTCTTCACTTGATGAATTTCCCTCTTCGGATTTTTCTTGACTTGGTACAGTGGAGGGATTTTCATGAAGCCTTGCCAATTTGCTCCAAAGCTCATTGGCATCTTTGAATTCTCCAATCTTGTCCAAGATGGTGCTTGGCACTAGATTGACCAATAACTTGGTCACTTTATCGTTGGCTTCGCATCTCTTAATTTGCTCCTCATTCCATTTGCTTTTCTTGAGGAGCTTTCCTTTTGAGCTTGTTGGAGCTTCAAAACCCTCCATTAGAGCAAACCATTGCTCTATCTCCATCATGAAGAAATTTTCGATCCTTGATCTCCAAAGATCAAAATTCGCCTTGTCGAATGGTGGAGGTGCCCTTGTGTCATAGCCAAACTCCATTTTTGAAATTTAAACCCCTTGATGATGACTTCTTGAAATTAGGGTTTCTTCCAACTTCTTCTTCTTCCTCTAGCTCTTGCCCTCTTGGCGATGAGTCCAATGAAGAGCAACCTTGCTCTGATACCACTTGTAGGGACCGATTGGCGAGCTAGAGGGGGGGTGATTAGCTTCGATTCGCTTGTAGATGATTTGTCGCGGCGGAAGACTTCAAGCAATCGCTAACACTTGGATTTTACTTGGTATCCACCCCGGCCGGGTGACTAATCCAAGGATCCACTCTCCTCACACTCTCATGCACTATGAAAGTCTCCTTCTTGAGGTGGAGAAACCTCTTACAAGCTTACAAGAAGATACAACAAAAGGAAGCAAAATACAATACAAAATCTTACAAGATTTACAATGTTTAAGCTCTCTTTGCTATCCTTGCTATCTTCAAGCTTGTGGTTGCCTCTAGAACCTTGGAATTGCAGCAGCAATGTCCTCCAAGACTTCCCTTGAAATGGCAATGAAGTTGGAGAAGAAGAGGAGAAGAGCTCAGCTCCAAACCTGCGCGAAAGACCTTATACCCGACGCCTAGGGTTTGGTAATCGATTACCCAATCGATTACCACGTAGGATTTAGCCGTTCAACGGCTAGTTTTCGAACGGTAATCGATTAGCCAATCGATTACCCGTGCCCTGAATCGATTACCCAATCGATTCAGAGCTTCTCTGTTCTCTCGCGCAAACTCTGTGATCGATTACCCCAATCGATCAAGAGACACCTTAATCGATTGACCAATCGATTAAGGGAAGGCTGAATCGATTACCCAATCGATTCAGCCACCCTCTGTCCTCTCGCAAAAACCTCCTTAATCGATCCACTGATCGATTCACCCAATCGATTACCCAATCGATTGGGTTCAACCTAACTTGTTTCCACAAGTCTAGGATCCCCTACCAAGTGTCCGGTCAACCTCGTTGACCAACCTGGATTTGTACTGCCTAGCTCCCAGCTCGGACTTGACCTGGTTCCCAACCAGATTCGCCTAACCCTCGAGTTAGGTCTAGTCTCTCGGTAGACTTCCACCTTGCCAGCATGCGATCTCCCTGATCCATCTGGACTTTACCTAGTCCCACTAGGTGTGCCTAGTCCCACTAGGTCTTTTCCCATGCCAGCTTATGATCTCCCCGATCTACCTGGACTTCACCTAGTCCCACTAGGTGTGCCTAGTCCCACTAGGTCTTTTCCCGTCAAGCCTCCAGTCATCCTTGACTCACTTGACTTCCTATGACATTCAAACATTATCACACTTAAACATCATTGTCAAACATCGAAACATACGACCTCAAGCTCACCCGAGCTTAGTCAACCTAGGTCAACCCTGACCTAACCAAGATTGCACCAACACCCTTAACTTAATATTCTCCCCTCACATTAAAAAAGAACTTAAACGGAAACATATTAATTTTTTAACACAATAAATAGTGTCCAAAAAATCTAAGTTTTTAAAATTTACTTAAAATTTTTTTTAAATGTTAAGTCTAATTTTGTCCGCATGATGCCATAGTCCCGGAGGCAAAGTTAATTGACACTTGCCACCAATTTATGGTGATCATTGAGCTTATAATTGCTAGAGTTTCTTTACTGTGATTTATTCAGTCATCAAATTATTACGGAAAGATGAAATAAACAAACTGTTTGTTCCTACGGTTGCAATCGCACTTACATTTGTTGTAGATCCTTGAGTAAATCTTATTAGCTCTTGGGATTATAGTGTAGCGGTAGAGTGATTAATCACTATCTTAAGTATCAATGGTTCAATCCTAACTATAATGTATTTGTAAGAATTTTTCTTTCAAATGAGGTGTGAATCTTAGGATGTAGTTTCTATATCACCATCGCGAGCGCTTCCCGATTTATCCTAACGATTGATAAAAAATTTTCACGAGACCGGATCGATGGTCCGATTTTAAAAAAATCTAGTTAATCATTGTTGAGTAAAATCTTAGGAAAATGATTTGAAGAGTGAATTTTGGAGAGTGAAAATTATAGTGAAAGATGTGTAGTTAATGTGTACATGTTCGATCGTCGATCGGACACCACCGGCGGCCTCTGATTGCCGTCCCGAATCAAACTATACCTTGGGAGGATGGTGAATTCGTCAAGATTGCCGACAATGGTGAACCCATCGAAATCGACGGTCAATAATGCGAGATCGCAATTGTGGTGATCCCCGATGGGTTCACCGTGCCCCCCAGGGTATAGTTTGGTTCGGGGTGGCGGCCGAAGGCCGCCGGTAGTGTCCGATCGACGATCGGATGTCAGACGTGCCGTCGATTGACGGTCAAAATTTTCACTGAGACATTCACTTTCACTGTGCGTATCATTACTCAAAATCTTATTCCCTGCTCAAGCAGGTTAATCACGTTCACTGCACGAATCTAATGGCAGTATAGACGCTGACGACGCCTTCTAATGGTTTAAGAATCCAGGTTTTGCCAACGAGGGCGCAGCCGGTCGAGTGGCCAAACGGAAGATGAAGCTGGTGAAGAATCCGTGTTTGCGTTTGACGACACTCTGCCGCCGCCACGCCTCCTCCTCTTCCACCGCCGCCGCTGCCAACGACTTCGATTGCGATGGTAGCGTAGGCACCCGGAGCGACGTGAAGCGCCAGAAACCCTCTAGCAATGCCACACTTCGCCCCTTTCACAACCGACTCCGTTACCTGCTCGGCTCCGTTGCTGCCGGAATAGACCTCTTCGATGAGATGCAGAAACTAGATATAATGCCTGACGTCAAGATCTACACTGCTATTTTCAAGGGTCTTAGACACCATAACATGTCTGATAAAGCCTTCGAGCTTATGGATAAGATGAGTTCACAGGGATGCAAACCAAACTATGCGATAATATATGTTCTTACAAAATGGTTAACTGTGATCGGTGGGACGGAGAGACTGAGATTATTTGTGCAACAGACATCTTGTAATATCAATTCGGACAATACTGATGTTTAATCTTATAGATGCTTCTTGTGTAATGAGTGTGAAAAGTTCGATTAGGACACTTCACATCAACCTGGAAGTTAGATTTTGTGTGCATTTTTCCTTTGAATAGAAGTTACATATTATATCCTACTTCGATCGAGTGATCTAACTGCAACGATCATATCATCTTTCATGTCGGGTGTTCCATTCTTGCTCGTCTCTTGGCCCTTCTTTTTTTTTTTCCTTTCTTTCACCCTATGTCCAACAATATTCGACATAGACTATACTAAATCTATTATAGTCAGATCGATATCACATCAATATGCTTTGCAGAATGTGTTCCGATAGAAAGCTAGCTTGGGCAAAGATGTGAGGGATAGTAACTAGAGGACTGCAAGAGGTCACAAATGCAACTTAATCAAGGTGAAACATTAGGGAAGTCTCCTAAGGTAGAGGAGGTTCATTAGTGGATGTGTGACGAGGGATGTTTAGGGATCACAAGGGAGTGGGGCAGGACAAATTTGTTTTCTTCATCCCTACTACCGAATTATATCTTTGTTCCCATTTCCGATTTTAGTGGACAATGAACAAATACAAAAAATGGAGTAAAAGAATAAGAATAACAAGAGTAAGCAAAATCTGATAGTTTAGTGAACTTACGATCATGAGTAGACTAACTACGGTGGAGAGAAGGATCATCCATAATCTCAAGAGATGATTGGGTAGTGGCAGAAGGAGGAGCACGTGGAGCAGATGTCTTAGGAACCAAAGTACTAGATTCAGTTGAGCTATTAGTAAAGGCTATGAGTAAAGCTTCCTTAGTGCCGGTGTTAAAAGGATTAATGCAAAATAGATCAGACTTGATCATATTATGTGAACTAACTGAAATAGAAAAGAATGGAATATGCTTAAGAAACACAATATAACGAGAGACAAATAATTTTTGACTAACGGGATCAAAACAACGATATCCTTTTTTATCAATACCATAACCTAAAATGACACACAGAGCAGACCAAGGGCTAATTTATTACACTCGACTTGTGGACGAAGGAAAAAGTAAGTACAATAAAAAAAACACAGAGAGGAAATAGGTAAGAGTATGACTATATAATTTTTCAAAAGGTAGCAAACCTAAATTGTGTGAGGTTGGAATTCTATTAATCACATAAGCAACGGTCAGGATTGTTTCCCCCAAAAGATACTAGGAACACTTGCAGACAATAAAAATGAACAGGTTATTTCAACAAGATGTCTATATTTCCGTTCAGCCACATCATTTTGTTCAAGAGTATCTATACATGAGGTTTAATGAGCAGTACTATCAGAAGCAAGCCAATGTAAAAATTCATTCGAAGTGTATTCACCCACAGATGACAACGAAAGCACTTTATGACACTAGAATGTTGAATTTTCACAATAGATCTAAAGTTATTGAAAATGGTAAGAGAATCAGATCTGTATTTCATAAGATAAATCCAAGAGTAACGAGTGAAATCATTAATAAATGAAACATAATATCTTGACCCCCCCCCCCCCCCCTTTGTAGGAATAGGAGAGGGTCCCCACACGAACAAATGAGATCAAATGGAGTAGATAAAAGAGAAAGACTTTTAGAAAAGGGTAAGGCAGAAAATTTAGCCCATTTACAACTACTTCAATCAGAAATATTAGAACTTTTTAAAGATCCTAATACTTCTATGGAAGCTAAAAACTGCAAATGAGTCGTTGAAACATGACTTAGATAAAAATGCCACAAATAAAAATCAGAAGATGAACGATTCAAATGAAAAGATGATAAATCCACACTCAAAACTACAACATTTGGTACTTTGAGTTGATACAAAATATAGAGTCTTCCTTTCCTATGACTTGTCCTAATCAACTTCTGAGATCGTGAGTCCTAAACATAACAATTAGACGAAGAAAAAAAGATTTGGTATCCAGATTCACATAATTGACTAACAACAATAAGATTTAAAGTAAGATTTAGAATATAATAGACAATAGTGACAGATAAACCAGATGTAACAATAGAACCAACACCTACTAATGGCTTAGGAGTACCATCAGCAATCACAATAGATATAGATGAACTAGAGAAAAAGAAATAAAAGATGATAAATTAGGTGGCATGATGAGAGACACCAAAGTCTATAATTCACAAGGATGATGATATACATGAAATACCAGATGATATTTACAAATCTGTATTAGAGAAAGGTGACATGAAAGAAGGCTATGAAGTAATGAACCGTTGAAACTGCTTGAACATATATGGATCAGGTTGTTGCTGATGATATTGTTATCCCAGTGGTTTACCTTTGTTCAACAATAATGAATATTGAGACTTCCAATGTCCTTTTTTTCAATAAGCACAATGATCTCTAGAAACCTTCGAAGTCGACCTATTTTAATTGAGTCAGAGCGATCAAGAAGCTTGCAATAATGGTAAATCAGAATCAAATCCACAAAAGCATGCGTATAAAATGCAGATCAGAGAGAGGATGAAGGCCACAATTAAAAGTGTAAAAATATCACAGGAATAAAAAATACCAACCAGTTCACGATCGACCACCATACCACCATGTGCAAGGAGGAGGATCATTACGGAATATAGAAATGAGTTTTATTGGGTACAGTTGACATCTTGCAAGTAGGAGAAAAGGAAAAAGATTAAGAAGACTTCTATTTTACTCTTTGTGGCTTTGGCGCTATCAACCATTATTGTAGAAAGTCTACAAACATGTCCAACAAATCTTGAGGCTGCATGCAAAGGTGGTTGTTGATGCAGTCTGGCCCTAATTGTTGTTTTGGTGTTGACAACGATTTTAGTTCAGGTTGATGATGATGATGATTATGATTAAGTCCTGATCGAGGATTAGGCATGATATGGAAAATCCTAACCTGGGAGGTTAGGTGTGAAAAATCCTAGCTTGGAGGGCTAGGTGTTGGAAAATCATAACCTGGAGGGTTAGGTGTGGAAAATCCTAGCTTGGAGGGCTAGGTGTTGGAAAAGTCCTAATTCGGAAAGGTTGGGTGAAAAGTCCTAGCTTGGAGGGCTAGGTGAAAAGTCCTAACTTGGAGGGTTAGGTGCAAATTCCCATCCTGGAGAATTAGGTGAAAAAGTCCTGGCTTGGAGGGTCAGGTGCCTAGCTTGGAGGGCTAGGTTAGATGATGTTCTAACTCGGAAGAGTTGGGTGAAAAGTCCTAGCTTGGAGGGCTAGGTGAAAAGTCCTAGCTTGGAGGGCTAGGTGAAAAGTCCTAACTTGGAGGGTTAGGTGCAAATTCCCAACTTGGAGAGTTAGATGGAAAAATCCTTAGCTTGGAGGGCTAGGGTTAAGTCTCTGGATCGGTCTGGTGACCGATCAGGGACATTGGCACGCTGCTCCTTAGTGGATCGGTCTGGTGACCGATCCAGCTGTGTCTGATCGGACTGGTGACCGATCAGGGAGCGCACAGTGAGATTGGGAATCTACTGTGTGGCTCCTGATCGGACCGGTGACCGATCAGGGAGCAGGCTGCTTCCTTGCTGCCTTGCTCCTGATCGGTCTGGTGACCGATCAGGGAGCAAACAGTGAGTGAGTTCCCTTGCTGATCAAAGTCCTGGATCGGTCCGGTGACCGATCAGGGATCTTGGATCTGATTAAAAAGTTACTGTTCATCTGCCCTGATCGGTCTGGGTGACCGATCAGGATTCATTCTGATCGGTCTGGTGACCGATCAGGCTTCACCCTGATCGATCTGGTGACCGATCAGGCGTGTATAGCTGCGAGAGCTGGGAATCCCAGCGAAGCAGTGGATCGGTCTGGTGATCGATCCACACACTCTGGATCGGTCTGGTGACCGATCACTTTAATTCAAATTTCACTGTCAGACGTAGTCAGAGCGTCTGATCGTATCCGATTTGCTGATGTTTGCTTCTGATATTTGATATGCTGTTTGATTTGCTACTCTAATGCTCTGATTAAGTTTCAGGTGACAGGGGAGGATTCAAACACTCAAGGAGAAGTCAAAGAGAGCTTTCCTTGGAGCAGGTTTGTCCCTTTCTCCACACAGGTTGCAACGGTTGGATGCAGGACTGAAGCTGCTGACTGAAGCTTGGCTGAGGGAGCTCAGGAAGTTCAGTTAGGGTTCAGTGTAGCTGGCGCGTTGGCAGTGAGGCAGCTGTAGGCTGCTGGAGATGAGATCATCTGTTGCTTAGCGAAGAAACAAAAGGAACGAGAGATGCAGAGAAGCCAGAAGCGAATTTTTCAGACTTGTGCTCTTGAGTTCCTGTGGTTTTTTGTTTGTGCTCTACAACAAGCTTGCTGTTCTTGAGTTCTTCAATCACTTCTGAGCAAGCTATTGAGAAGCAACCATCGTTTACTTGAGCGCTTGAAGGAGAAAACAAGAGGCTTGGAGTCCGACAGTGGGAAGACACGGAGAAGGGTTCTGCGTGAGATCGCCACTGGGTGGAGCTCAGGGAAGCTTGCTGTGTTTTTGTCCTTGCTAAGTGGTTGAGTAAGATCCTTCTTGTTGTTTCTTTGTGCTCATTCTATATCATTGTTTGAAACACACTGTGGGGAGGTTTCTCCACCGAGAAGGAGGTTGCTTCATATACGGTGTTAACCGGGGCTTGATCTGCCGATGATCAAGGGATCGCCCACCTTATGGGCACGCCAAGGAGTAGGGGCAAGTTATCCCCGAACCTTGTAAAATCTCCTTGTTAGCGATCTTGCTAATCCTGTTAGTTAGGTTTTGGTTTTAGTTTCTGCAAGTTTTGTTTTCACCCTCCTAAGGATGATGAAGGAAAAGAACTTGAGTCATGGAGATGGACTGCCGAACAAACAAGGAAGAGTGAAGCCGACGCGAAGGCGGTTGTCACTCTACAATGCGGCATGAACAAAGACCAACTCATCAAGGTTGGTCCCTTCACAAGTGCAAAAGACTTGTGGAACAAACTCATAGAGCTCCATGAAGGCACCCGAGACTCGAGGATTGCAAAGAGGGACTTGTTCCTCAATCAACTCCAAAATCTCTCCATGAAGGAGAATGAGTCGGTAAGTGAGCTCCATAGCCGGTTCAAGGAAGTCCTTAATGGACTTCACTCAATTGATGAAAAGGTCGAGAATCGCGACCTTGTGAGGTATGTCTTGAAAGCATTTCCAAGGAATGCTTTGTGGTCATCCATGGTGGATGCCTACAAAGTATCCAAGGATTTATCTATTGTAAAGCTAGATGATTTATTTTGTGAGATGGAATTGCATGAGATGGCTAACAAAGGCCCCAAGGAGAAGGGGATTGCCTTAGTTGCAGGGGACCGGATCAACAAGAAGAAGAAGGAGAAGAAGAAGGAGAAGGATCTTTCATCATCTTCATCCTCTTCCGAATCCGAGTCAAACTCGGAGGAAGATGGCAGTGGCTCCTCTTCATCCGAAATGGCGAACTTCGTGCGAAGAATGATACGAAGGGATCGACGATTCAAGAGTAGAGGTAACACTAGTGAATTCAAGCTTGATAAGAATAATGCATCTTGCTTTGAGTGTGGTAGAAAAGGACATTTCAAGAATGAATGTCCGAAGCTTAAGAAGGAGGAGAAACCCAAAAGAAAAGAAGAGAAATCCAAGAGGAAGAAGAAAGCTTTGAAGGCTTCTTGGGATGAGTCATCCTCTAGTTCATCCGATGATGAGAAGGAGGAGAAGAGCACAAGGCAAGTTGCGCTCATGGCTCTTGGAAAGGAGAGCAGTGATGAATCTTCAAGCTCCTCAAACGCGGCTTCATCATCTTCGGATGATGAAGAGGTAACTTCTCCCGAGCTTGAAAAATGCTATAGAGCAATTGCATGTTTAACTAGTATGCTTAAGAAATCCAAAAACAAAGTTAAAGCATTGCAATTAGAAATAGAACAATTGAAAGCTTCTAGGGATGATAACATTGATGATTTGCATGTTGAATTACTAGAAGATGAAATCAAATCATTGAAACATGAAATTGAAACTTTGAAATCCTCTAAGGTTGAGGAAATCAGTGATTTGCATGATAACTTGTTAGTAGAGGAAAACCAATCCTTGAAGAGTGAGGTTGAGAAGCTCAAGAATATTCTTGAGAAATTCTCAAATAGCTCTAAGACCCTAGACATGATTCTAAATGCCCAAAGAGCCGTTTACAATAGGGTCGGTATTGGTTACCGCCCTAAGGAACCATCATTTGTATCTCTCATGTCTAGGACTGACATGAGACAATCTAGGACACCCAAGACTCAAAAGAAAGTTGTCAAGGCATGGGTGCCTAAGTCATGTTTAGTTGATGCTTTAGGTCCCAAGGTTTGGGTACCTAAGACTTCTATTTTTCGAATTGTGTAGGTTATAATTGAGGGGGAGCATCTATCAACTTGGTTTGTTGATAGTGGATGCTCCAAACACATGACCGGGGATAGATCATTGTTTACCACATTTCACAAGAAGAGTAGAGGTAATGTATCATTTGGTAACAATGGTAGCCTTAAGGTCATAGGAATAGGAGACATTCAAATATCCGAATGTCTTAGAATCTCAAATGTCCTTCTAGTCAAGGGGATGAAGTTTAATCTCCTAAGTGTCAGTCAATTGTGTGACACGGGTTACACAATTGACTTCCAACCAAGTCAATGTCTAGTTAGACAAAATGACACTCTGGACACGGTACTAGTAGGAGCAAGAGTAGACAATATTTATCAAGTTTCATTTAAAAGTGCTACTAATGCTTTTGCTAAGTGTTTCATGTCAAAAGAAGAAGAGTCCACTCTTTGGCACCGGAGGCTAGCACATGTGAACATGAAGAACATCCGGAAGTTGGCCACCAAAGGACTAGTTCGAGGCTTACCAAGCATCAAGTATGGAAAAGATAAATTATGTGATGCGTGTCAAATGGGTAAGCAAACAAAATATGCACATAAAGGTAAAAGCGCTGTAAGTACTTCCAATGCATTAGATTTACTTCACATGGATCTATTTGATTGTAGCACTATCATATCATTGAATGGAAGTAGATATTGCTTTGTTATCATTGATGATTTCACTAGATATACATGGACATTCTTTTTAAAACATAAGGACCAAACCTTAGATATTTTTATTTCTTTTTGTAGAAGAATTGAAAATGAAAAATCATTAACAATTAAGACAATAAGAAGTGATCATGGAGGTGAATTTCAAAATCAAAGGTTTGTAGAATTTTGCCAAGATAAGGGTTATAGACATGAGTTCTCTACTCCTAGAACACCACAACAAAATGGTGTTGTAGAGAGGAAGAACCGTGTTCTTCAAGAGGCGGCACGAAGCATGCTTAATGAGTACTCACTCCCGAGTTACTTATGGGCCGAAGCTGTAAATACAGCTTGCTATGTGCAAAATCGAGTTCTCATCCATAGGTTTTTAGGAAAGACTCCCCATGAACTTTGGTTTGGGAAACCACCTACGGTTAAACATCTTAGGGTGTTTGGCTGCAAAGTGTTCATCCTAAACACCAAGGATCACCTTGGGAAGTTTATGGCAAAGGCTGATAAAGGGATACTAGTCGGGTACTCCCTCGTTAGTAGAGCCTACCGAGTCTACAACAAGAAAACTAGATTAGTTGAAGAGTCTTCTGATGTGGTTTTTGAAGAAATTCTGAAATCAACTGACCAATCAGAAAATGTAGAAGGAGTTCAACTCGAACTAAGGAGACTTAGTTTGAATGAGACTTCAAGTGTTGTTGATGGTGATGAGTCGGATGACGGTGAACCTAGACAACTCATTGATCAGCCGGATCCTGAGGCTGAACCTGTAACGACCCGACCCTGTCTAACTGTTGGCCGTGTCGTTACTCTACTACTGGTCTTCCCGCCCCTGGCCAGCGGGTTTTTGCCTTCCCCAGGATTCGAACTCTAGACCTCCAGGCTAAAGTATTAGAGTTCCTAACTAATCCTGGTAACCAATTGAGCTATAGCTCAATTGGTTACCAGGATTAGTTAGGAACTCTAATACTTTAGCCTGGAGGTCTAGAGTTCGAATCCTGAGGAAGGCAAAAACCCGCTGGCCAGGGGCGGGAAGACCAGTAGTAGAGTAACGACACGGCCAACAGTCAGATAGGGCCGGGTCGTTACAGAACCTGTGTCTAGTGAACCCGTTCAAGAAGCACCACCAACACCAAGGCAAACTAGAGTAGCCTCTAGTCATCCCCAAGACCAAATTGTTGGAGACATCCATCAAGGGGTTAGGACTAGATCATTCTTCCGGAATGAGGCTAATGAAGTTGCTTTAATTTCCGAAATTGAACCTAGAAAAATTGATGAAGCATTAAATGATCCCGATTGGATTATCGCGATGCAAGATGAACTAGGTCAATTTGAAAGGAGTCAGGTTTGGGACTTAGTCCCTAGACCTAAGAAGACCACCATTATTGGAACCAAATGGGTCTTCAAAAACAAATTGAACCACAAGAGAGAAATCATTAGAAACAAGGCACGCTTGGTAGCCAAGGGCTACAGTCAAGTAGAAAGCCTTGATTATGATGAGACTTACGCTCCCGTGGCACGATTAGAGTCCATTCGATTGATGCTTGCATTTGCAGCACATCGAGGCTTCAAATTATTTCAAATGGATGTCAAATCGGCCTTCCTAAATGGTTTGATTAGGGAAGAGGTCTATGTCGAACAACCTCCAGGGTTTGAGAGTACCGAATATCCAAACCATGTGTTCAAGCTCAAAAAGGCACTTTATGGCCTTAAACAAGCACCCCGGGCTTGGTATGAGCGGTTGTCGACATTCCTGATTGAAAAGGGCTTCGTTAGAGGTCAAATAGACCCTACACTATTTCTACGAAGAGATGGTGATAATATATTTGTAGCCCAAGTATATGTCGATGACATAATTTGTGGCTCAAACAACAAGGGCTATTTACATGAATTTATCGGACACATGGAGAGTGAGTTTGAAATGAGTCTAGTGGAAGAGTTGACTTTCTTCCTTGGACTTGAAATCAAGCAAACTCGCGATGGTATCCATGTGCATCAATCAAAGTATACACATGAAATGCTTCGAAAATTCAATATGAGTGATTCGAAAGAGGTAACCACTCCCATGGCTACAAACACAAAATTAGACAATGATGAGAGTGGTAAACCTGTTGATCTAACTCAATATCGAAGCACGATAGGCAGTTTGCTATACCTCACAGCTAGTCGACCGGATATCTTATTTGCTGTGGGTATGTGCGCTAGGTATCAAGTCTGTGCCAAGGAATCTCACCTAATTGCTGTTAAGCGAATTTTGAGATATCTCAATGGCACAATTGGTGTAGGTCTTTGGTATCCCCGTACCGAATCTTTTGATTTGATTGGCTATACGGATTCCGACTACGCTGGATGTAAGTTGGACCGAAAAAGCACTAGTGGGGGCTGCCAATTCTTAGGATCGTCCTTAGTAAGTTGGTCGAGTCGGAAGCAACATTGTGTTGCTCTTTCCACTACCGAGGCAGAATATATCGCCATGGGAGAGAGTGTATCACAACTGTTGTGGATGATTCACACCTTAGTGGACTATGGATTGAGTTACAAGGGTGTGCAAGTGTTATGTGATAACATTAGCACAATTAACTTAACCAAGAATCCAGTCCATCATTCTAGGACAAAACATATTGAAGTAAGACACCACTTCATTAAGGATCATGTAGCTAGGGGGAACATCATACTCTCTTATGTAGAGTCAAAGTCAAACCTAGCTGACATTTTCACTAAACCACTTCCCGAGAATGAATTTAGTTTCCTACGACGGGAGTTGGGAATGTGTCGCGCTTCATGATGTTCAAATTGCATTCAAAACTCTCCATGATTATTTCAAATTGTTAGGGAACAATTGGGTAACTTTGGGAACATCTCACACAAACTATAAGGGTTACCAAAATGTTTTTGTTTGCTAGATATGGGATGAGATGTTAGGTTCAGCTCAATTTCTCAAAATGTTATTGCATCACTTGAGAAATTGAGTTGACGAGATATTAATCACGGTGGTGACCAAGTATGGGGAAAACCATTGCATAACATATGTGTATATGGCTCCATGATCATACTTGGACATTCCAATCAAGGCAACTTGATTGGAAACTTGAATTTGGAATAAAAACTTGGTTGAATTTGCTTGATTGATTGGTGTTTGAGTTTGATTCCATTTAGATGGGTCAAAGTGTTTGTTGAACCTATAAGGACCTTTGATTCTTGTTCAAGAATCAATTTTAGTCATAAGGACTTGTCCAAGTTCGATAAAATCCATCAAATATCGTTTGGAAATTTCAGAAGTTCTGAAACTGCACATTTCAGTTCGTATCAGGAATCCTGATCGGTCACCGGACCGATCAGGCATAGGGCTGATCGGTCCCTAGACCGATCTGACCCCTTCCTGCGGTGTTCGGTCCACAGACCGATCTGCGAGGCAAGCCGTGATCTCCCGAAATCTGACTAAGTGTACTGAGCTAGCCTGGATCAGTCCCCGGACCGATCTGGCACCCTGTGAGGATCGGTCCACAGACCGATCAGGGAGCTCAGAGGTTTCTCTCTGAACCCTACTGATCGAATCCTGATCGGTCACCCGACCGATCAGGAGCGCGTCTGATCGGTCATCCGACCGATCATGACCAGGCCAGTCCGATCAGGATGTATCCTGATCGGTCTGGACGCGATCAGATTGAACGGTGATCCGATCAACCGCATTAAATTCTTGTTGGTGGACCAATCCACCAACCAATTAATTTCGCAAAACCCCTCTTCAGCGCCGAACCCTAAGCGCCGAAACTCCTCATTTGCGTGACCTTCTTCTTGAGCGAGAGCACTCTCCTTCATCTCTCCCACTTCGTGCGTGCGAATCCTTGTGGAGATCCCGTCTGGTGTTTTCTGGCGAGCTCTCTCTGTGTCCGAGTCTTCATTGAGCAGGCCACTCTCAACCGTGAGAAACCAGCCTCTTCCTCTTTTGCTCAAACTCACTCATGGCGCCTAAGTAAGCGTTGATTTAAATTTTTCTACAAATCTCTTTACAGATTGTATGGATATGAAGCTAACCATAGTTCTTGTTCTTATTCTTGGTATTGTGCCATGACTTCCTTATTGTTGCCGTGGACTCCCATTCCAACCAAATGATCAATTCTTCACTATCCTATTTTGATCTTGATTGAATCTATCTTTTGATTGGGTATTATCTATTCTTGTTTTGTTGTGATTCAATCTATGCGTCATGATCAATTCAAACCTCATTAGGAAGTCATCTAAGGGAAAGGAGGTCGTGGAGGGAAGTTCAAGGGGGAAGGCTCCTTCCTCCTCTGCCCCTTCCAGAAGGCCACAGCCTTCCTCTAGCTCCAGGTTCCCAAATGCGGCCTGTGAGCAGGCCTTTCAAGCTAGGACATTCAAACTTTTACCCTGCAGATCCATTGATGTTCCTTTCCTAACGGAGTTCTACCCTTCTGTTATGGAGATTGTTACTTATTACAATCTGGGGTTTCTTCTTTCTTTGGAAAGAACCATAAATTACGACCTCGTCTCTGAATTTTACAACAACCTACAACAAGGTCCTAGAGGGGGATTCGAGTTCACTACTCGTGTCGGGAAGATGAACCTTGATTTTTCTTATGAGATTTTAGCCGAGTACTTGGGTGGTCGACGATCACCGAATCTTTATTCGCTCTATCCTGAACTTCCTAATCCCCTGCTAGCACCCTTTGCAGATGTTACCCCTGATTCCATTCATCAGTATTTCTTTGGTTATCCGTGTCCAGACGGTCTTGATGAGCTTGGCCCTGACTTTCCTACCTTTGCTGCACTGCGTCTGTCTCCCACTAGCTATATACTATTCAAGATCATCACGAATTGTATGCTTCCAATCACCTCCAAACCCTTAGCTGAGATCCGACCCTATCACTGTTTGATGCTCTACGGCATGCACAGCCGTTTGGATTTAGATATCATGGAGAGCATCTTCCAGTCCATTTTATCTTATCGAGAGTCCAGCCGCCGCACTGTCTACATGCTTTTTGGTCACGTCATCACCGACTGGCTCATGTCAGTAGGTGTTGATGTTACCAAGGGTCGGACGGTGCCTATGGTATGACAGGATTGCAGACTTGGCCGGCGTGCTTTCGCCAAGTCTGGCATCATTGTTCAGGGGCCCGATCGGATGTTGATCTGGAAAATGGTAGGGTTCTTGGGGAGTTACCACGGGGAGGTCCACAGGGTCAGGCGCCAGCTGCTGCTGCTGATGATGATGACTATGACGAGCCGGATCCGGATCTCCGATGGCAGATTTCAGAGCTCGACAGGACTCTACAGGAGGACTTACAGTTGAGGGAGACCTGGCGTGAGGAGGTTCGGTCAGACTTTCGTCTCTTTGATCGTCGACTAACCACGGTTGAGTCCGTAGTCACGGAGTCTTGCACCCTTCAGCGCACGTGGTATGAGGAGTGGCGTCGACACACCTTTCCAGAAGGGACATCGTCCCTCAGTGCTGCACCACGATCAGGGGCTGCTGATGATGCCACGATGGACGACCTTATGCGCGATGACGACCCCCCCACTGACACTTGAGCTTGGATGTTTGCTGTCTTCTCATGATCTGAGTATTTGACTATGATACTTTTGGGCTGTATGCCCTCTGACTTTGTTGTTGTGACCTCGAGTCACACATATTCTACTACTTGTTCGGATGTTTTCATGCTTTGACCTATCTACTTTTACCTGCCATGCTTATCTACTTTTGTTGATGTCATGTGTCTTATCTGCATAATTGTTCAATTGCCATGTTCATGCTTACAATGCTATGTCTACTTGATACTTATGAATATTATGGCATGCTTTGAGAGTTTATATTTCATACTCATATGATGGATGTGACTGTTATGTCTTGCTATATCTTTTCACATGTGTTCGTATGATCATTCCACAAACTATCACATTTTTGATGTTTTGGGATACCCCTAGGGTTGAGGGGGAGTAAGGTTGAACTTAAGAACCCGTCTAGACCCTTTTCGGTGTTCGACAAAGGGGGAGAGTGTGGATTGGTTAAGTTTAGAATGATCTTGTTGTAGGGGGAGGATCTGGATTCCCCTATGATTCTAAAGTTGGAATATTGATTGAGAATCCCTAAACTTAAAATCGGGTTGTCAAACAACAAATAGGGGGAGATTGATGATGCAGTCTGGCCCTAATTGTTGTTTTGGTGTTGACAACGATTTTAGTTCAGGTTGATGATGATGATGATTATGATTAAGTCCTGATCGAGGATTAGGCATGATATGGATTATGATGATTATGATTAAGTCCTGATCGAGGATTAGACATGATATGGATTATGATGATTATGATTAAGTCCTGATCGAGGATTAGGCATGATATGGAAAATCCTAACCTGGGAGGTTTGGTGTGAAAAATCCTAGCTTGGAGGGCTAGGTGTTGGGAAATCCTAGCTTGGAGGGCTAGGTGTTGGAAAATCCTAACCTGGAGGGTTAGGTGTGGAAAATCCTAGCTTGGAGGGCTAGGTGTTGGAAAAGTCCTAATTCGGAAAGGTTGGGTGAAAAGTCCTAGCTTGGAGGGCTAGGTGAAAAGTCCTAACTTGGAGGGTTAGGTGCAAATTCCCATCCTGGAGAATTAGGTGAAAAAGTCCTGGCTTGGAGGGTCAGGTGCCTAGCTTGGAGGGCTAGGTTGGATGATGTTCTAACTCGGAAGAGTTGGGTGAAAAGTCCTAGCTTGGAGGGCTAGGTGAAAAGTCCTAGCTTGGAGGGTTAGGTGCAAATTCCCAACTTGGAGAGTTAGATGGAAAAATCCTTAGCTTGGAGAGCTAAGGTGGATGAATTCCTAGCTTGGAGGGCTAGGGTTGAGTCTCTGGATCGGTCTGGTGACCGATCAGGGACATTGGCACGCTGCTCCTTAGTTGATCGGTCTGGTGACCGATCCAGCTATGTCTGATCGGACTGGTGACCGATCAGGGAGCGCACAGTGAGATTGGGAATCTATTGTGTGGCTCCTGATCGGACCGGTGACCGATCAGGGAGCAGGCTGCTGCCTTGCTCCTGATCGGTCTGGTGACCGATCAGGGAGCAAACAGTGATTGAGTTCCCTTGCTGATCAAAGTCCTGGATCGGTCCGGTGACCGATCAGGGATCTTGGATCTGATTAAAAAGTTACTGTTCATCTGCCCTGATCGGTCTGGGTGACCGATCAGGATTCATTCTGATCGGTCTGGTGACCGATCAGGCTTCACCCTGATCGGTCTGGTGACCGATCAGGCGTGTATAGCTGCGAGAGCTGGGAATCCCAGCGAAGCAGTGGATTGGTCTGGTGACCGATCCACACACTCTGGATCGGTCCGGTGACCGATCACTTTAATCCAAATTTCACTGTCAGACGTAGTCAGAGCATCTGATCGTATCCGATTTGCTGATGTTTGCTTCTGATATTTGATATGTTGTTTGATTTGCTGCTCTAATGCTCTGATTAAGTTTCAGGTGACAGGGGAGGATTCAAACACTCAAGGAGAAGTCAAAGAGAGCTTTCCTTGGAGTAGGTTTGTCCCTTTCTCCACACAGGTTGCAACGGCTGGATGCAGGACTGAAGCTGCTGACTGAAGCTTGGCTGAGGGAGCTCAGGAAGTTCAGTTAGGGTTCAGTGTAGCTGGCGCGTTGGCAGTGAGGCAGCTGTAGGCTGCTAGAGATGAGATCATCTGTTGCTTAGCGGAGAAACAAAAGGAACGAGAGATGCAGAGAAGCCAGAAGCGAATTTTTCAGACTTGTGCTCTTGAGTTCCTGTGGATTTTTGTTTGTGCTCTACAACAAGCTTGCTGTTCTTGAGTTCTTCAATCACTTCTTAGCAAGCTATTGAGAAGCAACCATCGTTTACTTGAGCGCTTGAAGGAGAAAACAAGAGGCTTGGAGTCCGACAGTGGGAAGACACGGAGAAGGGTTCTGCGTGAGATCGCCACTGGGTGGAGCTCAGGGAAGCTTGCTGTGTTTTTGTCCTTGCTAAGTGGTTGAGTAAGATCCTTCTTGTTGTTTCTTTGTGCTCATTCTATATCATTGTTTGAAACACACTGTGGGGAGGTTTCTCCACCGAGAAGGAGGTTGCTTCATATCCGGTGTTAATCAGGGCTTGATCTGCCGACGATCAAGGGATCGCCCACCTTAAGGGCACGCCAAGGAGTAGGGGCAAGTTATCCCCGAATCTTCTAAAATCTCCTTGTTAGCGATCTTGCTAATCCTGTTAGTTAGGTTTTGGTTTTCGTTTCTGCAAGTTTTGTTTTCCCATACTTCCGCTGTGCTATTAATAACTTCAAGTGCAGAAACTCGCTAAGTTTTCAAGAGAAAGCGATTGGCTATATTCACCCCCCCTCTCTAGCCATCTCGTCCCCAACAGTGGTTGCTAGGAAGGAGAGTTCTTTCCAGGAATCTCAAAGATTATATACGAAGGTGGTTCTTCAATCGAACTATTAAAATCATGAAGATGAAGGCTCTAATACCGTATAAGAATTATAAAGAAAAAATGATACTATATTAGAATGGTATGGATGAATAATAATAAATCTTATTTATTGATTTTTGTCTCTAAGGACAATAAATATATATAGGGTATAAAAGTACTTGGTCAATTAACTGATTAATAAAGAACATAATTATTAGAATAATTATAATAGAATTTATTCTAATAATTATAACTTAACATTGAGATGAAGAGGATTTGTCATTTTCATCCTTGCCCCTAAATTATATTTCCGTTCCCATTTTTAATTTTGCCAATTCCACTACCCGACCGAGCCGACGAGCCATCCACATAGACTTGCCAAGCTTCCTCAACTTCTTCTGAATGCAGCTCGATCGCTTAGAAAATCTGCTAAGGCCTGTGCTTTGATGGCTGGCCGAGTTTGGTACTGGATGTTGTATTCGCTAAGCTTGGTGGTCCATTTGATCAATCAGGCGGATGCTTCGAGATTGGAGGTTACCCGCCCCAAGTTGCTGTTGGTCAACACTACTGTGGGATGCGCCAAAAAATAAGGCTTGAGCCTTCGAGCACCTAACAGCAGTACGTACGCCAATTTCTCGAGTGTCGTATACCGGCACTCATCTCCTTTTAGTAAGTGGGCAAAAAAGTACACTGGCTGCTGCTCGGTCCCCTCTTTCTTGACCAAAACCATACTAACTGAGTCAGCCGAGGCAGCTAGGTACACAGACAAAACTTCCCCAACTTCTGTCTTGGCCAATACAGGTAACTCGGCGAGGTACACCTTCATCTCTTCGAACCCCTTGTCATAGTCGACGTCCCATTGAAATTTGGTGGCTTTGCAAAGGGTCTTGAAGAATGGCAACCCTCGCTCAGCCGATCGGGAGATGAACCGAGACAGAGCTGTGATCCGCCAGGTGAGTCACTGCGCCTTTCGGAGGTTTCTGTTAAGGCAATTTGTGGTCCAGAGTGACCAAGTGTTTTGATGTTTGGGCAAAGGGTTTAAGTTAGGTTTACCCTTGTGTTCTTATATGTGTATATTGAGTGTGCAGGTTGTACATGTTACACATATGGACTTGACTGGACGACCTCGGTACAGTGAAGGGTGGTATGGAGACAAGCTGGAGGCTTGTGTGCACCCGAGGGACCTTGGAGAGCAGGGACGATGAGCTGATGGGCACGAACTTCGAAGCATGCGTGAAGGATGGCATGGACGAAAGCTGGAGGCTTGCGTGCATCCGAGGTACGGGAGCCGAAGATGAAGAGGGCGCGAAAGCAATAGTCGAGGTTGCGCATGAGGAGTCAGTCGAGTCGTGAGGGTACGAGTACTGTGTGATTGTACTCGGGAATCCTAGGGGTCGAGTGCTAAGAGAAGTGTACTCGGGAAGGGAAACCCTAGGTGTGTGAGTGGGGCAGTCGACTGATAAAACTCACAGAATGATTTCGGGGCAGGACCAGTCGACTGGTAAATGGCAGTCGACTGGTAACCCCGAAAACTAGCCGTTGGGCTAGCCGTTGGCTAGTAATTAAGGCTAGACCAGTCGACTGGTAAATTGGTAGTCGACTGGTGTAACAACCCGCCTTCTGGTGCTAAGCTTTAAGGCGGATCGCCACTACTAACTGACTGGCTGACTAACTGATTACTGATCATTATTTTTCCAGATACTAAACCAACTGGGAGAATTTAAAATTTCTTATTTTGCTATGTACTGAACTAACAATTCATAACTCAAGCATGCTGCGGTAAATCATAATATGTTGGAAGTACTACCCAGTGGAAACAAAAATAAAAACTTTAATTTTATTAGCTTGGCCAGGATTCGATCCCCCAACCTCTGCATTGCATGACTAAAGCACTAACCAGCGGCTCTACACCACTTTTGTTTTACACAGCACCAGTCGACTGCTATATATGCCAGTCGACTGGTCAGGCCACAGAATGTTTCTGAGCCCGACACCAGTCGACTGGTGTTTTCCCAGTCGACCGGTAGTTCTGAGAACCCAGATTTCAGAGTTTCAGTATGTGCCAAAGTCGACCTACTCCGTACCAACTGCTACATAACTTCATATCTAAGCTTCCTAACAGGTCTACAATGATTCTAGGGCATTTGATACATGTTTTTGAAGGGTTTCTAGCAGGAATAGCAACTTAGAAATCATAAAAGCGACATGTAGAAGCATAAACATGAATGTGCCAAGTTTGTATCAACTTCTTATTGTAACTATTCATTTCCCATATCTAAAGGCATCCTTAGCTACTACATGTCATTCTATATGGTGCATTAATCTTAGAACAAGTATATCCTAAGAATTTAGCATGTAGATCAGAAGTATCAAGTTCCTACTCCTAAAGCTTAAGCATGGATCTAAATTACCATGTCACAAGTATTAACCCATGACCTTCAAAATTCACCAAACAAATATTAAAACATGTAAATAAACTACCTTAAGTATGCTAGGCACCATAAATAACCAGTCTAATCAAGTTCATACATGGTTCACGTAACCTATTGCGGAACAACTAAAAGAAGCATAATAAAAACTATTTCTATGCTTTGCATGTTCCAAAGAATTTTATTCCAACTCCACGGCCACACACACTTTGCATCAAGCCCGCCACCTCCGCTACTGGTGCTTTCCTTTACCTGTATCTGCAGTATAAGGAAATACAAACTAATAAGCATAAAGCTTAGTAAGTACCATCTAGCCTCACAAAACTATAAAATCTCAGGTTATGTTTTTCAAAACATGTCATACCAATACACGCTCGTGTTCATAAATAATCATGCTATGCTCATGCTAAAATACATGTCATAAAATGTCATGGCATATAACTGGCACCTGACCTATGCTGAACTGAAGTTAAAAACTAAGCTATAGCATGGCATACATATCTGAACCAGAACTGAAACTAACTAACATAAAACCAATTATTAAATTCATCACATGCTAAAAATGAATTTCTGGAAACTATATACATATAGTAGGTGAAAATAATAATCAACTGTTGTGGGCCCGGCAATGTACCAGCTGTGTGCACATCCCTAATAAATCCGAGGTAGCTAATCCCGAATCCATTAGTGTTCTACTAGGTTATCTGAACCTAGGGGCAACTAAGGAGCCCATCCCATACTAGGTTATCTGAACCTAGGGGCAACTTGGAGCCCATCCTTGGACCGAAGTCCGGTACAATGCCAACTGAAAATAAAATAGTTCTTTTATACTTTTCTTTTTTTTTTCTTCTGATTCTTGCTTCTATTAGGTTATCTAAACCTAGGGGCAACTAGGAGCCCATCCCGTTGGACCTTGGTCCCAATCATAAACTGAAGCAAGAATTTCTATTCTTTAATGCTTTCTATAGCATTAACTGAACTGAACAATTTAACAAACACCTAACGTGCTCCTTGACCCAATCTGAAGGGTAATACAACGTGCTTGTTCATAATTTACGATTTCTAATCGTAGAACATACATATAAAGAAATAAAGCATACGAAAAATCAACTGAAACTACTTATACTGCAGGTGAGGGGTACTTACATCCTGCGCTAGGTTTTCTTATGAATATAATATGAAATCTCCGAGGGAACGTCGAACTTCGATGTTCTTCTTGCTCCTTGGCGTTCTCCTCGCGTCTACGAGAATTCTCGTAGAGAATAGGGCCTCTTGGGGCCTTCCCTTCGCTTTCCCCTTGTCTTGGGCAGCAAGAGAAGAGGAGGAGAGGAGAAGAGAGAAGAGGAGAATGGCGTGAGGAAGGGTCGGCGCACCTATGGCTCACGAACACTCAAATCCTCCTTTAATTCTTTAATTCCTTATTTATATTAAGTTATACAATATACCCTAAGTTAAATATATACATATATATATATATATATATCTATATCTAGAATATTCTATTATTTTGTTAAAGAAAACCCTTATTGAACTAATGGTTATTAGAACCATTATACGGGTTTAAACCCATTAGAGGTTGCAGGTTTAAAACTCGCTAATGCCAACTCATTTTCTTTATTTTTGACACTTCTATTTATGGAAAAATTCCATAAAAATATCTAAAAATTCTAGAAAAATCCCAGAGTATTTCTAAAATTATTTTAGGAAATTTTCGGGGGTTACAACTAGTGGCGAGGGTGTAACACCCAATAATTTTCTGGTATTATTAGGGATTTTTCGGAATTTTTCTAGCATTTTTCGAAATTAAAATAAAAAGAAAAAAAAGGGCGTCAAACGGGGTTTGATCACACGACCACAAGGCAAAGCAAGCCCTTAAGGGAGTTGGGGTAAGCAGCAGGGCAAGGGTATCAAGCACAGAAATGGATGAAGCGAAATAATGTTATAGGTAAGTAAGTCATTTTCATGATGAGATGTCTCAACTTCCACTTAAGTTGTGTTAAGACCCCTTTTAGGGTTTCGAGAGGCCGCGCAAGCAGAGGTGAGGAGGCTGCGAAAACAGGGAGAAAGGGGGAGTTTTCTTCCTCCTTCTTCTTTCTCTTGAAGTAGAGAACCTAGGGCTTCTTCTCTAGGGCCAAGGAGTGAAGTTTTCTCATAAGGGAAGAGAGGAGGAGCGATACGCTAGGAGTTTCTACATATTTAGTGAGTTTTCTTCAAGAAAAGGGGGTAAGTAGATCACTCACCTGCAATAGAAGTAGTTTCGCCATATATTTCTCGTTGTAGAACCATGTTTGTGATCTAAGTGCATGCTTTAAGATTATGGTTTGTATTGTGGTTTTAAGTTACTAAAGAATACATGTTTTATCATAGAATATGAATTGGAGTAGGTTTTTGTGTATGTGACCTAAGTATGATAAGAGTAAGTTCTTGAAAAGTCCCAAAAATGAGTTTTGGGGTTAAGGGCACGCAAGGTGCTCGATGAAAGTTCCAAGTAAGAAAAGGTAAAGGTTTATAGTGCAAGATTTATGAAAAAGAAAGTTAGCTTGATAAATACAAGCATTATGAGTAAGAAAGTATTTTACTTTTGTAAAGTGACATGTACCGGGTAAATGAGAGGCCCACAGAAAGTAAGAAAGAAGCTCTAATAAGGTGCGGTGGCTAGCTACCCCGAAACCTATTAGGGATGCGCCCATTGGTACACTGATACCAGGTACAGTGTCAAGGCCTGAGAAAGTTGATTATTATTTTGAAGTATATGAGTATATGTAAGTATTTTCAGTTTGAGCATATGTTTTGCTATGTATGTTAACATTGTTATGTTACAAGCATGTTAAAGAGCAAGAGCAAGGAAGTTAGTGGTTTAAAGTATGGCAATGCATAAGTAGCAAGTCTCAAAAGAAATTATGAGCATGTTAGATTTGCCAATGTTTTAATGCTAGTAAATGTTTTCAAGCATGATTGAGCATGATAAGTATATGAAAGTTTCCATGTGCAAGTATTTCAAAGTGCATGTGTTTTGAAGCAAGCATTTTTTGAAAAGAGCATGTTTATCATTTATCGTATGGATTTGTGAGCTAGGATTTACTTACTAAGCAATTCGCTTATTAGTTGCATTTCCTTCTATTGCAGACAAAGGTATAGAAAAAACATAAGTTAAGGAGGCGAACGGGACTTGCATTGATGTTCAGTGGTGGCGAAACCGTGGAAGAGATCTTTGGGCTAAGTCTTGTAGAACCTTGTGATTGTGTTTTGGGATTGGTAAAGCGTAAGGATTTTGTTTAAACCTTGCATAGAGACCAAGTTGAGTACAAACACTACAATAGATGTCATATGTTTTGATAGTTTCTTAAATTCCGCAAAGATCCTAATTGCAAGTAAATGGATTTGTTTTGGATTGCTAAGATGTTTATAAAACTAGTATAGAGTATAGATTTGGAGTTATTTCTTTATATGCTTTGGAAGTGTATGAATTATGGACCCTTGAAAGGAGTTCCCAGGTCTGTAAATGCAGGTTTCAGGCGTGCCAGTCGACTGGTTCAGAACCAATCGACTGCCCTATCGAACAGAAAGTTTCAGTTCGATGCACCAGTCAACTGCCATGAGGTCAGTCGACTGGTGCCGGGCACTGAAAGTTTCTGTGGCCGATACCAGTCGACTAGCTATTTAGCAGTCGACTGGTACCATTGAAAGGGAAGTTTTGTAGGGCAGATGATTAGTGCTTCAGTTGTACAACTAATTGGTCTGGGGGTCAAATCCTTGCAAAGAAAATAAAATGAAAGTTTTTTTTAAAAGGAAAAAAATTCAGAGCAAGTTAATGGAAGTTAAGTAGTTGTAACCTAAGGCCAAGGTCTAAGGTGAAGTCAAAGGTTAAGGTTAAGTGAGGAAAGGTAAAGGTAGTAAAGAGCGACGATCCGGCTTTAGTATAGGGTAGAGAAGTCGGGTCGTCACAGAGTGGTATCAGAGCAAAAGGTTCCACCCCTCCGCCACACTGACATCAAGCATAAATCCTGCCGCCTGCCAAGTAAGAAGTTCATATGTTGTAGTTTTTGTATACTTTTCATTATTGACTGCTAGTATCAGTAAGTGAAAGATGATAAGAAAGTATGTTAGTATTATTATTTGCTATTATGTGCATGATCAGTATATGCTATATGAGTAAGATGGCATGATATAACATATGTTATATGAGTATGATGATAGTATGAGGATGAGTATGATGACATGACAATTGATATGACATATGATGATATGTAATGTCATTACCCTCTTTATGATATAGAGTAGGAGAATACCAAGAGGACGTCCTTCATGTTGTGATCTTAGTATAGCAAGACCAAGGTCTTGATTTGCCCAAAAGCAAGTTTTGGGATTATAGCACGCAAGGTGCTCGATAAAAGTTTCAAGTAAGACCAAGGTCTTACTAAGCCCTAGAACGAGTTCTAAGACTAAGAAGTGAGATAAAAATCAAGACCAAGGTCTTGTTATCCTAAAACCAATTTGGGAACATTATCGTTAAGTGTTAAGTTATACATTTTAAGCAGACGTCCTAGAAAGGCCCAAAACGAGGAGCAAGCTCTTAGAGGGCAAGAGACAACAGAGTCAATATCACCGCCAAATCTCTTAGAGGTGGTGGCTTAGTTAGAGAGATAGTTAACAAAACAACAGCAAGTTATTGCCACCAGGAGGGCTAATCAGTAGGCTGCTCCCATTACCCCGCCGGTGGAGAATATAGTAGCACCAGTTGTAACCGAAGATCCATCGGTTACATCTGTAGTCCCGGCAAGGGGGTACGACAAGAAGTATACCTCATCTAGTGGAAGATATTGAAGCCAGGGAACTTCTCATGCACAACCGAACCATGGGATGCTCAAGCATGGTTCAAGTCTTTGGAAAGCATAGTAGAGGTACTGGACTAGCCTGAGGTAGAGAAGATAAAGTGTACATCTTTCTGCCTTGCAGGAGATGCTAGAATGTGGTGGGAGAGAGTAAAGGCCAAGAAAAATGTCAGTTAGACGACATGGGCCGACTTCGAGACTGAGTTCTTCGAAGAATATTTTCACATGCGAGTGAACAACAAGCATTATGATGAATTCACGAAGTTCAGACAAGGAGAACTATCTGTGGATGAAGTAGTGAAGAAGTTCAACCGGCTAGCTCGTTCGTGCCCAGAGCTAGTTGGCACTGAAAGAGAAGGACGAAAAGGTTTCTTTCTAACCTACAAGCTCACAAGATGTTAGAGAAGGGGTGTTCTGGTTTTCTAGCTCGTATAGTAGATGCAAGTCAAAGAGAAGGATTAAAGAAAGAGGAAGTGAGGGTAGTCTGTGACTATCCGGAGGTGTTTCCTGAAGAGTTACCAGGACTCCCTCCCAATCGAGAAATTGAATTTGAAATTGAGTTGGTTCCAGGAACCAACCCAATTTCAAAGGCACCTTATCGCATGGCACCAGTAGAACTGAAAGAATTGCAAGAACAATTGCAAGAGCTGCTTGACAAGGGTTTCATCCGCCCTAGTCATTCACCTTGGGGAGCTCCTGTATTGTTCGTCAAGAAGAAAGATGGATCTATGCGAATGTGCATAGATTATCGAGCTTTGAATAAGGTAACCATCATGAACAGATATCCTTTGCCAAGGATAGATAATTTATTTGATCAGCTGAAGGGAGCCATAGTGTTCTCCAAGATAGATCTGCGATCAGGTTACCATCAACTCAAAGTGAAGGAGAGTGATGTGCCAAGGGCTGCGTTCAGTACAAGATATGGGCACTACGAGTTTGTGGTCATGCCCTTTGGAATGACAAACGCCCCTGCGACGTTTATGGATCTAATGAATAGAGTGTTCAAGGACTTTCTTGACAAGTTCGTCATTGTCTTCATTGATGATATCCTAGTGTATTCAAAGACTCAGGAAGAACATGAAGAACACCTGAAGATAGTGTTGAAGACCTTACACCAGAGGGAGTTGTACGCCAAATTCTCAAAGTGTGAGTTTTGGCTTGACCAGGTGGCATTCCTAGGCCACATCATTTCCAAAGAAGGCATTATGGTAGACGCAGCCAAGATTGAAGTAGTTAGTAACTGGAGTCGACCAACGAATGCTAGTGAGATCAAAAGTTTTCTGGGTTTAGCAGGGTACTACAGAAGGTTTGTAGAGGACTTTTCAAAGATAGCTTCTCCACTTACAGCCCTTACCAGAAAGAATAAGAAGTATGAGTGTACTGAAGACTGTGAGCAGAGTTTTCTTGAGTTGAAGGAGAGACTGACAAGCGCTCCTATTCTTACAGTACCCGAAGGTGATAAGAGCTTTGATATATACAGTGATGCATCAAAGCTAGGACTTAGAGCCGTACTTATGCAAGAAGGCAAAGTTATAGCTTATGCTTCCAGGCAACTCAAGGATTATGAAAAGAATTACCCCACTCATGATCTGGAGTTGGCAGCTGTAGTCTTCGCTCTAAAAATATAGAGACATTATCTGTATGGAGTGCAGTGTAAGATTTATACAGATCACCAGAGTCTGAAATATTTCTTCACTCAGAAAGACCTCAATATGAGACAGCGAAGGTGGCTTGAGTTAGTGAAGGATTATGACTGTGAGATCCTTTACCACCATGGTAAGGCAAATAAAGTAGCAGATGCACTAAGTAGAAAGACTTGTGCCACCTTGATGTCCTTGTCAGCATTATCACCACCATTACAGAAGGAAATAGTAGATTATGGAGTTGAGATCATTTATGGGCAGTTAGCTCTATTGACACTAGAGTCAACCTTGCTTGAAGATATACAGAAAGAGCAAGTTGAGGATTCTGATATCCAAAGGATCAAGCAAGAGATGCAAGAAGGAGAGAGTTATAAAGAGTTTAGAGTATCTGACAGTGGGATACTCTATTATGGTGACCGTTTATGTGTCCCTAATAGTGAAGAGATGAGAAAGAAGATTCTTGAAGAAGCCCATAGAACTCCCTACTCAATGCACCCTGGTTCCACTAAGATGTACCAGGACTTGAAAAGAAGATTTTGGTGGCCTGGAATGAAAAGAGACATAGCCAAGTATGTCAGCACCTGCCTGACATGTCAGAGAGTTAAAGCAGAACACCAGAGACCAGGAGGTGTCCTACAGCCCATTCAGATTCCAGAGTGGAAATGGGAAGACATAGCCATGGGTTTCATAGTTGGTCTACCAAAGACAACTAATGGCTATAACGCTATTTGGGTGATAATAGACAGATTGACCAAGTCTGCCCACTTCTTGGCAATCAGAGTGTCTTACTTAATTGAAAAGTTAGCCCAGTTATATGTGCAGGAAGTGATCCGACTACACGGAGTCCCGAAGACCATTATCTCTGATAGGGATGGTCGTTTCACTTCACACTTTTGGGAGTGCGTACAGACAGCGTTAGGCACCAAACTGAAATTCAGCACAACTTTCCATCCCCAGACTGATGGACAAACAGAGAGAGTGTGAATCAAGTTTTAGAAGATATGCTCAGAGCTTGTGCATTAGACTTTAAGGGCAGTTGGTGCAAGTATTTGTGTTTAGCTGAGTTTGCCTACAACAACAGTTACCAAGCCACTATTGGTGTGGCACCCTACGAAGCTCTTTATGGCAGGAGGTGTATATCTCCCCTCTGTTGGTATGAAGGTAGTGAGAAGAAAGAAATGGGGTCTCAGACTGACCTTATAGATGATACCACAGAAGCTATAAAGAGCATCCGCCAGAGAATAGAAGATGCTCAGAGTAGGCAGAAGAGTTATGTCGATGTACGTCGTAGACCGTTAGAGTTTGAAGTTGGGGATACAGTTTTCCTCAAAGTAGCTCCTATGAAGGGTGTAATGAGATTCGGCAAGAAAGGCAAGCTAAGTGCTCGATACATAGGACCCTACCTAGTGACGAAAAGAGTTGGCAAAGTAGCTTATGAGTTGGAGCTACCTCCAAAGATGTCAGCAATACACAATGTGTTCCATGTCTCAATGCTAAAGAAGCATATCCCATATGCCAACCAAGTGATTGAGCCACAGATGGTACAAGTGCAAGAAGATCTCAGTTATGAAAATCAACCTATTCAGATAATAGATCAAGCAGATAAGAAGCTGAGGAACAAAGTGGTACCATTAGTGAAAGTCTTATGGCTGAATCAGAAGTATGAAGAGGCAACCTGGGAATCAGAAGATAGCATGAGGCAAAGGTATCCAGAGTTATTCTAAGTTCGAGGACGAACTTTTTATAAGGTAGGGAGAATTGTAACACCCAATAATTTTCTGGTATTATTAGGGATTTTTCAGAATTTTTCTAGTATTTTTCGGAATTAAAATAAAAATAAAAAAAGGGGGGTCGGGCGGGGTTTGATCTCGCGACCACAGGACAAAGCAAGCCCTTAAGGGAGTTGGGGTAACCAGCAGGGCAAGGGTATAAAGCACAAAAAAGGATGAAGCGAAATAATGTTATAGGTAAGTAAGTCCTTTTCATGATGAGATGTCTCAACTTCCACTTAAGTTGTGTTAAGACCCCTTTTAGGGTTTCGGGAGGCCGCGCGAGCAGAGGTGAGGAGGCTACGAAAACAGGGAGAAAGGGGGAGTTTTCTTCCTCCTTCTTCTTCCTCTTGAAGTAGAGAACCTAGGGCTTCTTCTCTAGGGCAAAGGAGTGAAGTTTTCTCGCAAGGGAAGAGAGGAGGAGCGCTACGCTAGGAGTTTCTGCATATTTAGTGAGTTTTCTTCAAGAAAAGGGGGTAAGTAGATCACTCACCTGCAATAGAAGTAGTTTCGCCATGTATTTCTCGTTGTAGAACCATGTTTGTGATCTAAGTGCATGCTTTAAGATTATGGTTTGTATTGTGGTTTTAAGTTACTAAAGAATACATGTTTTATCATAGAATATGAATTGGAGTAGGTTTTTGTGTATGTGACCTAAGTATGATAAGAGTAAGTTCTTGAAAAGTCCCAAAAATGAGTTTTGGGGTTAAGGGCACGCAAGGTGTTCAATGAAAGTTCCAAGTAAGAAAAGGTAAAGGTTTATAGTGCAAGATTTATGAAAAAGAAAGTTAGCTTGATAAATACAAGCATTATGAGTAAGAAAGTATTTTACTTTTGTAAAGTGACATGTACCGGGCAAATGAGAGGCCCACAGAAAGTAAGAAAGAAGCTCTAATAGGGTGCGGTGGCTAGCTACCCTGAAACCTATTAGGGATGTGCGCATTGGTACACTGATACCAAGTACAGTGTCAAGGCCTGAGAAAGTTGATTATTATTTTGAAGTATATGAGTATATGTAAGTGTTTTCAGTTTGAGCATATGTTTTGCTATGTATGTTAACATTGTTATGTTACAAGCATGTTAAAGAGCAAGAGCAAGGAAGTTAGTGGTTTAAAGTATGGCAATGCATAAGTAGCAAGTCTCAAAAGAAATTATGAGCATGTTAGATTTGCCAATGTTTTAATGCTAGTAAATGTTTTCAAGCATGATTGAGCATGATAAGTATATGAAAGTTTCCATGTGCAAGTATTTCAAAGTGCATGTGTTTTGAAGCAAGCATTTTTTGAAAAAAGCATGTTTATCATTTATCGTATGGATTTGTGAGCTAGGATTTACTTACTAAGCAATTCGCTTATTAGTTGCATTTCCTTCTATTGCAGACAAAGGTAAAGAAAAAGCATAAGTTAAGGAGGTGAACGGGACTTGCATTGATGTTCAGTGGTGGCGTAACCGTGGAAGAGATCTTTGGGCTAAGTCTTGTAGAACCTTGTGATTGTGTTTTGGGATTGGTAAAGCATAAGGATTTTGTTTAAACCTTGCATAGAGACCAAGTTGAGTACAAACTCTACAATAGATGTCATATATTTTGATAGTTTCTTAAATTCCGCAAAGATCCTAATTGCAAGTAAATGGATTTGTTTTGGATTGCTAAGATGTTCATAAAACTAGTATAGAGTATAGATTTGGAGTTATTTCTTTATATGCATTGGAAGTGTATGAATTATGGACCCTTAAAAGGAGTTCCCAGGTCTGTAAATGCAGGTTTCAGGCATGCCAGTCGACTGGTTCAGAACCAGTCGACTGCCCTATCGAACAGAAAGTTTCAGTTCGATGCACCAGCCAACTGCCATGAGGCCAGTCGACTGGTGCCTGGCACAGAAAGCTTCTGTAGCCGATACCAGTCGACTTGCTATTTAGCAGTCGACTGGTACCATTGAAAGGGAAGTGTTGTAGGGCAGATGATTAGTGCTTCAGTTTTACAACTAATAGGTCTAGGGGTCAAATCCTTGCAAAGCAAATAAAATGAAAGTTTTTTTTAAAAGGAAAAAAATTCAGAGCAAGTTAAGGGAAGTTAAGTAGTTGTAACCTAAGGCTAAGAATAAGGTAAAGTTAAAGTTAAGGGAAAGTGACGTCTGCTTTAAGGGAGAGGAGTTAAGGCGGGCCGTCACAGAGGGTTTCAGCCCGAGTCTTATTTATAAAGGACTTCGTGGTGACTGAGATTCTTGACGAATCTTGTCTTGGTTAAAGGCAAGATAGTAGTCTTTGTGCTCAGGACGTGTCAAGGTGCTGTGGCGAGGTTTCTCCACCCACAAGGAGAGACAGAGTTAGCTGGAGGTTATCCGGGGAGTGATCCACCGACGGAATCTTGAATTAGTCACCCGTCCGAGGTGGATACCAAGTAAATCTTCCTTGTTAGCATTGGTTAGTTTTTGTTTTATTGTTTTTATTGTATATTCCGCTGTGCAACTAACCATGTAGGAAGAAAGGAGTCTAAAAATTGCTATTCACCCCCTCTAGCAAACACAATCGATCTATCAATTGGTATCAGAGCGAGGACCGCTCTTGATCGGACTAACAGCCGAGGGAGCACACGCTAGAGGAAAAGAATCATGGAAGACAAATTTGGAGATGATATCTACACTCCACCGCCCTACGACCATGAGGATTTCACATTTTGGAGGGCAAGGATAGAGACATAGTTCGGGATGGAGTGGGACCTTCGAATCGCGCTTGAAGAGCCATATGAGATTCCAAAGGATAAGCACGGGAAGAGGCTTAGGCCTAGATATTGGAGTCAAGAACAACAAGATCAAGCAAAAGCAAACGAGAAGGTAATTAGTATTTTGGTAAATATTTTGCCTAATAACATTTTGAGTTGTGTAGGTGAATATAGAGATGCACATGAATTATGGAATAAAGTCAAAGAATATCATGAAAATTCTACACAAATTCAAGAGCCCAAAGAAATCAATCCATTGATTCAAGAAGTGGAAGAAGAGAGAGAGATTTTCAACATCCGAAGAAGAAAAAGGAGGAGAAGTATCAACATCATCAAGTGGAGTGGAAGAAGAAAGTGAGAGGTCATCCACCTCATCTAGAGAAGAAGAGGAGGTCGCCACCTCAAGGATTGAGGGGGAGGAGAGACCCTCATCTACACAAGAACAAGAGGAAGCATCTTCTGTAGGACCGGTGTCGTCGAAAGAGGGGGGTGAATATCGACCGTGAAAAACTTTATTGAAAACTTGTGACCTTTTGATCTTTCTAGTCTCAGAGCGTTAGTGCAGCGGAAAATAAACAGAAAGAATAAAAGCAATACAAAGGACACGCAGGATTTATTTACTTGGTTCCCGACCCCCCTGGGTCAGTACGTCCAAGGCATATGTACTCGGCGTGAGTCCACTATTGGTCTCCTTTCCGAAATTTTTGGAGGCGGAGAAAACCCATCTTACAGTTGATAATTAAAAGCACAAATATAGAAAACCGAGTGCGGAATAATAAAAGCAAACCGAACAAAAGCGAATTTGAAACTCGGCCGATCTGGATCTCCGAAGTGCCGCGCACTTCCTCCTGGAGCCTCCCGGTTGTAGAGCCTCGTCTTTAGCGCGTTGTTGTCGATCAGAATGATCAGAATCGCTCTGGAAAGTTGTATCTGAAGCAGAGGGGTCGAGGTCCCTTTTATAGGCTTCATACGGGCGCTTGTTACGTTGGGGGCGCCCCTATAGACTTGGTTAAACCTTATCCCCGTGCGGACTTCGCCGCAGCTGATAAAACCTTTGACCAGGGCGCCCTGGACCTCCCAGGCGCCTGAGTGAAGGCTTATCTGTGTTTCGAACTCGAAACAGCAAATATAGCTTTCAACTTGGGCGCCCGTATCATCCCGGGCACCTGAATAGAAGTCTATTCTGCTTCTTCACGAAACTGCAACTTTTGCTCTTTGGGGTTGGGCGCCTGAATCCTACTGAGCGCCTGGCTTCAAAGCTTCCAACCCAAAGCTGGGTTTTGTTCTTTGATCTGGGTGCCCCCATCAATAGGGGTGCCTGGGTTGACTGGTTTCCAGCCCCTTGCCTACATTGTCTCCGGTTCTTGGTACCTGCAAGATATATAAATACAAAGCAAATATACACCCAATATTAGCCTTAAAGTCTTGGTTCAGACTTCAGATTTCATGAAACCCTAGGTCGAACCGACGCAAGTTCCCACCCCCAAGAACGCGCCTTTCACCTACTCCATTCAGGAGACGGTTGCCACCCAGTCCTTCGAGTGGACTTTTACATAGCCTCCGATACCTTCGGATCTCGAGAGGTCCGAACCCTGACCCGTCTCTACTTCTGTCCTTAGTCATCGCTCAGCTAAGTTGCTTAGTCCCTCGGACCAAGACTTCATGCCCAAACCCTAAGTCCATGACTTCGATGCCCAACCCTCGGTCAGGTCTTCTTGCCCAGTCCTAGACCAGGACTTCGGTGCCCTACCCTCGGCCAGGTCTTCTTGCCCAGTCCTCGACCAGGACTTAGTGGCCACCTTCCGAGCAGGTCTTCGGTGTCCAGCCCTTTGCCAGGACTTAGTGCCCAGCTTCACTCACCAGGTCTTAGTGCCTAGATTAACTAGGACTTTTCTTCCACTTTGGTTACTTCTCTCTTAACTCCCCTTCTCTTGTTTAATGTATTACTGACTTAAATATATTGCCAAACATTAAAACATTTAGAGGAGGACATCACTGATGCAACTTGCACCAACAATCTCCCCCTTTTTGATGTTTGACAATATCTATAGAGAAGCTAAGTTAAGTGCAACAACTTTCTTAGCAGTAATTGCTCGGTATGCTTGCTATCGTACGAACCATTTTCCCTGAAGTGTGAATAAAATGTTCTTATATGGTCTTTGTGACTAGATGCCCTTTATGGATTGACATGGATGCGTGGGAGATATTGGAGTTAGGAAGGTGAGAAGGTGCCCCTTCCCCTCTCTCTTCCAATCCAGTCAACTTCCTCCATTAATGGAGGAAGGCGAAGAGACCTCTTTCTTCCACAACAGAGGCTAGGCCAATAGAGAGTGACGGTGATCGAAGGTCGACAAGAGGGGAGTGAATTGCCCCTAAAAATAGAAAACTTTATCTTTTGTTTCGTCTAAAATAAAGATGTTTGTTAATTAACGCAAATAATAAATAACATTAAAAATATAGCAAACTTAAAAGAAAGAGGCAGTCAGAATTTTACTTGGTTTGCAACCAGGGAGGTTGCTAATCTAAGGTAGAATATGTTAGGATCGTTCCGTCCAATAGAGGGGGGTGAATAGCGATTTTTCGACCCCTTCTTCCTACAAGATTGTTAGCGCAGCGGAAATACAAATGAAACAATAAATACAATGCTAACAAACCGTATTTAGTTGATATCCACCCCGGCCGGGTGACTAATCCAACAATCCGTCGGTGGATCACTCCCCGGATAACCTCCGGCTATCACGTGTCGCTCCTTGTGGGTGGAGAAACCTCACCACAACACCTCGGACGCCTTGTGAACACAATAGACTACTAACACACTTTTCCCAAGTGAGTTTCGTCAAGAAAACAAGGTAGGAAACGAGCCCCTTTAAATAGGGCTCGAATCTGAAACAGTCGTTACCAGTCGACTGCCCAAATGGCAGTCAACTGGTCCCACTCAGATTCGACCGTTATAGCATAACGTTAAAATTCTGGCCAGCTGTTCCAGTTGGCACCAGTCGACTGCCCCAAGGGCAGTCGACTGGTCCGAGACCTAAGCCTAGGGTTTCTCTCCGAGTACAAATCTCTCTGCACTCAAACCCTCCCGGCTTAACTCCTGAGTACATGCACTCATACTCAGCCACTCTCAACCTAGCTGACTGTTCACCAGCAATCTTGACTGTTGCCTTCACGCCCTCTCCATCTTTGGCCCTCATCCCTCGGATGCGCACGCAAACCTCCAGCTTGCCTCCATGCCACCCTTCACGTACGCCTCGAAGTCTGCGTCCCTCGGCTCATCATCTCTGCTATCAATGGTCCCTCAGATGCGCACGTAAGCCTCCAGCTTACCTCCATGCCATCCTTCACCTGAAGACGTCAACCAAGTCCATGCATACCTGTACACCTGCACACTCATGTACACATGTGAGAATAACACAAATCCTAACTTAACCATTTTGCTCACGCATCAAAATATCATGATCCTCCAGATCATCTCAGGGCCGATTGCCCCAACAATCTTCCCCTTTTTGATGTATGGCAATATGTTAAGTTAGGTAAACATATAGCAGTAATAATAGCACAAGCAGTTGAATTTCAAGCATAACACACAAGAGGCAACCTCCCCCTTAACCTATGCTTTCTCCCAATTCCAACCCTTATTGCTAATCCCAAGTTAGAGTTAAGATCTCCCAACTTAACTCTAAAGTTATAACCAAACCTAAGTTAAGTTTAAACCAAAACCTAACTTAACCCTCAAGTTTAAACCTAACTTAACCCTCAAGTTCTCCCCCTTTGACACCATCAAAAGATTGCCCCAAGCAACCCCACCCTAGGTGCCAAATAGAACTTAACTAGATTTCTGAAAACCCCCTCAGAAATCACATAACCCCATTCTGCCCACACTACCAGTCGACTGCCCCCAGGGCAGTCGACTGATACGACATATTTCAGAATTTCAGACGAACTTCAGAAATGAATAAAAAATTCCAAAAAATCTGGAAAAATATGAAACTTTGCAAGCACGATTGTTAAGGTATTCCGTACCCTAGAAAAATTTGGTTCATGAAAATCATCAACCGTGCTTGACTTTTGGTACAAAGTCAAAAGTTATCAATTTGAGGCCAACTTTGTATCAATCTAGAGTTCTAGTGATGGGATCCTATACTTGTCATTCTCTAGCACCTCTAGTTGATATTCAAAATGATACCCAACTCCCCCTTTTTCAAATAAATGTATTGATTTTTACAAAACCCTTTATGTTTTAATGGTCATCTTTTCTAATCATGATATTTTCTTGATTTTCAACCAAAACATACTAGATATCACTCATTTGAGAGTTGCAAACATATCATGAATATATAGATAACGATTACAAAAGAAACCAACATGATTTGGCAAAAGATTAGACCTAAAAACAGCAGAACACTATGAAAATAAGACACACTCTGAATATGATAGCATAAGAGGTGCATAATACATAAAGTTAGTCAGCAAATAAACATCATGCCAGTGCCATGGGCCAACAGGCCAGAAGTCATATAGAGAAGTACAATCAACGAAATGAGGAGTGTTTGAGAGGTATAAAGTAATCATCACAAGACACTCTCAACACTATAACCCAAGACTGCATCAGCTGATCAGAAATACATATGGTCATCACCATCTGGAGGAGGAGGTGGAGGAGCAGGAGGACCCTGATATGACAAATCCCATCGCTGCAGCATCTCGTACATGGTATCCTGCCTGGTCATAAACCCCTGGCAAAACTTTGTCAGACCATGTACCTCCCTCTGAGTAGCTGCCTGGTCCTGCTGAAGACTCTAGACGCCCTCCTGAATAGTATGAACATCCTCCTGTAGTCGGGTAAACTCTGCTCGTGTGATAGGCTCAGCGGGCTCCTCACCTGCATCAGCTGCCTCCTGGCGCTCCCTCCAAACGAATGCCCCCTGTCTAGACTCAATGCCTGCCAAAGACAATTGGCGGGTGCCAATCTGATCATAGTCTTTGGACAGGTGTCTAACCTGACCACTAGTGACCCGAATGCCAAAACGCAGTTGGAAGAACTCAGTTAACATATGACAAAAAGGCATATAAATCTTCCCATTCACACTCTGGGACAGGTGACAGATGGAGGCAAACACATGCAAGGACACATCTATATCCAGTCGTCTCTCAAGCGCATACATCATCACTAAGTGAGGCAACCTAATCCTTGCCCTCCCCTTAGTGACGATGGGTAGGAGACATTCTACCACAATCTTGTATAGCACATGACGGGATGGACTCATGGGTTTTGCGTCAAAAGTATGTTCAGATTCATGTCTGTGTCTCCTGAAGTAGTGGACATGAATCTGATCAATGGTGACACCTGGGAATTCAAGTGGTTCAACAATGTTTGGAAAATAGGTATTGGCATTGTTCGAGGCCCGACATTCTAGGAAACTAGCTAAAACCATGGGTGTGAAAGGAATGGTGACACCCGCTACCCTTGACTCATAAATTCTATTGTCTAGATCAAGACAAGTCAAATTTGCAAAGAACTCTTTACACAGATCAAGATTAACATCATGTTGGCAATAGACAAGTTGTTCTATGCCGAAATGGGTAATCATCTCAATAATGTGAGGCACCTTCTCCTCAAAGTATCCCTTATTGAGATATCGACAGGGTAGTTGAACAAATTCATTCTCCTCGAATCGCTTTTTGCATTCCAAACTCCTAAACTTAGACTCTTGTAGACCTTGTGGACTCGGTCGAGATGATCCTTCACCCCTTGACCTTTTAGACACAGCCTTAATGAACCAAGTACATGTATGCATACCAAAGTGACCCCCCAAAATGGAAGATAGCAAAGGAAACACCAAAAATCATCAGATTAGTGTCAATACTAAGCCTAAATGGAGAAATAAACCTTAAACATCATACCTTTTTGCCCTTTGCATTTTGAGACTTGGAAATCTCGTGGGTTGACTTGAAGAGGAGTTTCTACTAACCCTAGAGGTAGATCAGAGTTAGGGAAGGCCTTAGGGAAGAGTTTTAGAGCTTAGGAGGAGCTTAGGACACAAGGGGAGTTGAAAGGAGGTGAAAATCGCCAGGAGAAATGAGCCAAAACCCTAGATTTTGCTTTCCCGGCGCGCTCTCTCCTTTTATAGAACCCGCGACCCAGTCGACTGCCCCTGGGGCAGTTGACTGGGCAACACCGTAATTACATTCTGTGAACTTTGCCAATCAACTGGCTTCTAGCCAGTCGACTGGTGTCTGCTGTTCTGAATTTTTAGATTTTCAGTCCGAACTTTAGAAATGCCTAACTAATTCCACAAATTCTCAAAAATTCTGAAATCTTGTAAGGAGATTTGTGGATCCTATATTTACGTGGGAAAAATATAATTTCAGTTAAAGTCATCCCAAATCTTGAGATTGGTACAAACTTCAAAATTAAAAAAAATCATGAAACCTTTCCCAAGAGTTCTAATTTTGATCCTACCTTGATGCTTCTCCTTATATTCATTCATAGTCACTTCATGGCATCAAGTTACATGGTATTTGGGCATTAAAGTCGATTTGTATTGAGTAACACTCCAATTTCACCTTTTTCTCTAGTCCTTCCTTTAGTGTGCCAATTCTCTAGGATTAAGACTAACCTTAGCCTTTTAAACCTTTTGGCACACCCTATAGCTCTTTTCAATCTCCTAGAAGAAAATCACCTGAGACCAATTGACCATGGAACCCGTTTTGGCTTCCAGAGCTCTTCCTAGAGCTTTTAGCCCTAATTACCTTCCTAGGTAACTCTTCCACGAAGGTAAGACCACACCGGTGCTTCTCCGGTGCTTCTTGACCTTCCATTATCACTCTCTTAATTAACCTTATAGACCTTTTCTTTGGTCAATTTCTTTTATTTTACTCTAAGTGTCTTTTCTTTGCCATAGGTACAGGGCATTCTTGAATATGCTACTTTATCAACATTAGCCCTCCTAGAATGGTATCCTAAACCCGCCCTACCATTCTTATGATTTTGATCCTTTGATATCATGTTCAATCTCTTGGTCCTTTGCATTGCTCTACCAAGGTTTCTTTCCAATTTATCAAGTTTTTCTCTTAACACTTGATTTTCCTTTTCCAATTTCCTAACCCTAGGGTTACTAAACCTAATATGATCATTTTTAGATCCTCCTATTTTTCTAAACATATTCCCCTTTCTCTTAGGATTTGTTTCTTGAACCTTAGCTCTAGAATATTTTGATTTATCATGAACCTCAAAATCCTTGGTGTTTTGGCAGCGAAAGTGTTTCTATTTCTATTATGATATTTGAAACCGAAAACACGCATGGGAACACAATTGTTACCAATTCTATCATTCAAGCATTCATCTTGGGCATTCATTGAAAAACTTAAAGCATGAGTTGGGTTAGAGAATACCTTCCTTACCCTTGGTGCTCCCCCTTGATGAGTGCTCCTCTCTCTTTCTCCTTTTTCCCATTTCCTAAGGTGCTCCATCTTCTTGAGCTCTCCACTTCTTGGACATTTTGTATGATAATGCCCGAGCTCTCCGCATGTGAAACATCGAATTTTCTTTCTTTTGTTTTGAACTTCCTTATCCCTACAACCCATATTAGATTTAAATGGAATTGACTTCGGTTTAGAGATTACCTCCTTTTTACCTAATGGGCACTTATCTTTGTAGTGCCCCTTTTTGTTGCAACCAAAGCATACAATATGCTCTTTTGACTTAGCTTTGGTGGAGGCGGAAGTCGTCTCTTGCTCTTGTGAGGATGAGGGTCTCTCCTCCCCCTCAACCCTTGATACTAATTCTTCCTCTTCTTCTCTTGATGAAGTACATGGTTCCTCACTTGATGACACGGGCAATTTCTCATTTTGGTCCTCTTGGACCATTGAACTTACTTCTTTTGATGCTTCGACTACTTGAGCTTGTGAGGGGTTCTTGTGAAGTTCTTCCAACTTATTCCACAATTCACATGCATTTGAATATTCCCCTACACCACTCAAAATATGATTAGGCAATATATTAATCAAAATGTTGATTACCTTCTCATTGGCCCTAGCTTGTTCTTGTTGTTCACTTGTCCAATATCTAGGCCGAAGCTTTTTGCCGTGCTTATCCTTGGGGATTTCAAATGGGTCTTCAATGATCATTCTACACCCCCAATCCATCCCGAGCCAATTCTTCATTCTATCTTTCCAATAGTCAAAATTCCTATGCTCGTATGATGGTGGCGAGTTAATATCGTCACCCAACTTGTCTTCCATGACTCTTTTCCCTCTAGCAAGTGCTCCCTCGGCGGTTAGTCCGATCAGGAGCAGTACTCGCTCTGATACCAACTGAAAGATCGATGTGGGCGTGCAGAGGGGGGTGAATGCACTTTCTCGGATCGTTTGATCTCTACAAAACTGTTAGCGTAGCGGAAATAATATGAAACAATAAATACAATACTAACAAACCGTATTTAGTTGGTATCCACCCCGGCCGGGTGACTAATCCAACAATCCGTCGGTGGATCACTCCCCGGATAACCTTCGGCTATCACGTGTCGCTCCTTGTGGGTGGAGAAACCTCACCACAACACCTCGGACGCCTTGTGAACACAATAGACTACTAACACACTTTTCCCAAGTGAGTTTCGTCAAGAAAACAAGGTAGGAAACGAGCCCCTTTAAATAGGGCTCGAATCTGAAACAGTCGCTACCAGTCGACTGTCAAATGGCAGTCAACTGGTCCCACTCAGATTAGACCGTTACAGCATAACGTTCAAATTCTGGCCAGCTGTTCCAGTTGGCACCAGTCGACTGCCCCAAGGGCAGTCGACTGGTCCGAGACCTAAGCCTAGGGTTTCTCTCCGAGTACAAATCTCTCTGCACTCAAACCCTCCCGGCTTAACCCCTGAGTACATGCACTCATACTCAGCCACTCTCAACCTAGCTGACTCTTCACCAGCAGTCTTGACTGTTGCCTTCACGCCCTCTCCATCTTTGGCCCTCGTCCCTCGGATGCGCACGCAAGCCTCCAGCTTGCCTCCATGCCACCCTTCACGTACGCCTCAAAGTCTGCGTCCCTCAGCTCATCATCTCTGCTATCAATGGTCCCTCGGATGTGCACGTAAGCCTCCAGCTTACCTCCATGCCATCCTTCACCTGAAGATGACAACCAAGTCCATGCGTACCTGTACACCTGCACACTCATGTACACATGTGAGAATAACACAAATCCTAACTTAACCATTTTGCTCATGCATCAAAATATCATGATCCTCCAGATCATCTCAGGGTCGATTGCCCCAACAGAATATAGCTCGTATCTCCTAAATAAACTCCTTCGGGCGGAGAAGCCTCTTACACAAGAAAAGCTCAATAAAGGAAATGAATGAGTGAATTGAAACAGAGTTCTAGGGGTCTATTTATAGTCCCAGACAAAGTTATCCATTTGCTGACGTGGCAGTACTGGGGTGCGTGAGTGCTCTAGGGTGCCTGACACATGACCTGAGAGTTATCCGCATCGCAATGATCATAAACTGTTAGGGCAATCGACCCAAGTATGATATGGAGGATCATGGATTTTGATGTGTGTATCAATATGGTTAAGTTAGGGGATTATTGTGTTCTAATATATGTATGTGAGTGTGCAGGTTTGTTGGTACACATAGACTTGGTTGGATGTCTTCAGGTGAGGGGTGACATGGAGGCAAGTCGTGGGCTTGTGTGTGCATTCGAGGGACCATGGACAAAGCAGGTACGATGAGCCGATGGAAGCGGACTTCGAGGCGTACATGAAGGATAACATGGAGGCAAGTCGCGGGCTTATGTGCATATCCGAGGGACGAGGGCCAAAGTCGAAGAAGGCTTAAAGGCGACGGATCGAGGCTGCTGGAGTAGAGACGATGAGTCGAGGGATGCGGACTTCGAGGCATGCGTGAAGGATGGCATTGAGGCAAGCCGAGGGCTTGCGTGCGCATCTGAGGGACGGGAGCCGAATATGAAGAGGGCGTGAAGGCAACAGATCGAGACTGTTGATTGAATAGTCAACCAGGTTGTAAGGGTCCGAGTGTGAGTGTTTGTACTCGGGAACTAAGCCGGGAGGTTTCGAATGCGGAGAGAAATGTACTCGGAAACTGTAACCATAGGCTTAGGGAAGTACCAGTAGACTGCCCTAGGGGCAGTCGACTGGTGATGGCTGGCGATTCAAATGTTGGGCTTCTAACGTTCGAATATGAGTTAGACCAATCGACTGCCCCTGGGGCAGATGACTGGTAGCGATCATTTAAGACTCGAGCTCTATTTAAGGGAGCTCGTTTACGACCTTTCTTCATTGGCGAAACCTGCTTAATTGGATAGAGCTGGTTAGTAGCCTTTGTTAGTCAGGTAGTGTCCGAAAGTTGTGGCGAGGTTTCTCCACCCACAAGGAGCTACGAGATCTAGCTGGAGGTGCTCCGGGGAATCATCTACCGACGGATTAGGGATCGCCCACCTTACGGGCATCCGTGGAGTAGGAGTTTTATCTCCGAACCACGTAAATAGTTGTGTTCCTTCTTCGTTAGGTTTTTGTTTTATTTAGTATATTCCACTTGCATACTAACGATTGTAGGAAGAAAAATAAAAGAAGCTATTCTCTCCCCCCCCCCCTCTAGCATGATGGTCACGATCTAACAAGTGGTATCAAAGCAAAGGTTCGCTCTTGTTGGAATAACCGTCAAAAGAGCACAAGCTAGAGGAAAGAATGATGGGAGACAAGTTGGGAGATGATATCAACACTCCACCTCCTTATGACCATGAAGATTTTGACTATTGGAGGACAAGAATAAAGACTTGGCTTGGAATGGATTGGGAGTGCATGGTGGTGCTAGAAGAACCATTCGAGATTCCAAGAGACAAGCATGGGAAAAAGCTCCGACCTAGATATTGGACTAAGGAGCAATAAGCACAATCTAGGGCACATGAGAAGGTAATTGGTATATTAGTTAATATTTTGCCTAATAATGATTTGAGTGGTGTAGGTGATTATAAGGATGCATATAAGTTATGGAAAAAGATAGGAGAATTTCATGAGAACTCTACACAAGCTAAAATAGTAGAAGAGCCCAAAGAAATAAATTCAATAGTCCAAGAAAGGGAAAAAGAAAAAGAGTTGTCAACTTCAACAAGTGAAGAGGCACAATCAAGTGAAAGATCATCTACATCATCAAGAGAAGAAGAAGAGGTTTCAACTTCAAAAATTGAGGGGGAGGAGAGACCCTCATCAATACCAGAGTAAGAAGAAGCTCCAACCTCCACCAAAGCAAAGTCAAAGGACCACATTATGTACTTTGGATGCAATAAGAATGGGCACTACAAAGACAAGTGCCCACTAGGTAAGAAGGAGGTAAACCCTAAACCCGGGTCCATTCATTTATAATCTAATGTGGGTTGTAGGAAAAAGAAAGAAAAGAAGCACATTATGTTGGATCGAGAGAAAACGATAGAGAGGGGGTGAATATCGTTAATCGTTTTTCAGATAAAATTAAGAGCAAATGCAGCAGAAAAATTAAAAACAAAATAACACACGAACACCAAGATTTTACTTGGTTCGGAGTCGCGGTCGGCTCCTACTCCAAGGCACACGGTCATTGACCATTTACTGCAGGCAATACTATAATCGCGCAAAACAGTTTACAAAAGGATGATTAATATGGTAGTGCAGTAAGAAAAAAAACACAGCTCTTCATTACCGACGTCCGGTGTGGAATGTATCTCAGAGCAGAGGGACGTCGTCGGCGCTTGTATCTCGAGTTGGGAGGATTCTGTAGCAGAGCGCCTCGAGTAGAAGAGCGTGAAAGCGTTGGAAAACTTGATGTTGAGAAGCCTTGGTGTTGGGTGTTATTTATAGCACTTCGGGGCGCCCTGAACGTTGGGGCGCCCCCCCCCCCCCACGTGTCAACCGATCCGGAATTACCTCGGTCAGCCCTTATCCCACTCGAATAAGGCTAAGGATTGACTCTGGGGGCGCCCGGGACGCTGGGGGCGCCCTGGTTGACCATTTCAGCGAGCTTCTCGGCTGGATAAGAGTTATCCGCTTCGTTGGCTTGAGTGCGGGGCGCCTTGGGCACTGGGGTGCCCGGGAGCACGGGGGCGCCCGGGAGCACGGGGGAGCCCCACCCAATAAGCTTCCGAAGGGTACTCTTGCCTAGCTTGTTTTGCCTTGACCTTGGGGGCGCCCGGGACACTGGGGCGCCCTGCCCAACTGCTGCCTCTCTCCTTTGAGGCATTCTGAGCTGCAGAGACTCGTTCCTTTGGACCTACATCCAGGGTTAGTTGCAAATACAATAAAGCAAGAGTATGTTATGAGTATACAGCCTTAGCTGTCTTGGTTCTGACTTTGGGTCTCCAAAATGGAGCCCTAGGTCGAACCGACGCCTACTGTTCCCTCGACAGGGAACGCATCCTCACCTACTCCTCTCAGGAGAATTTACCTATTGCCAACCGACTCCTCCGGTTGGACTTTTGCCTAGC
>JAGFNQ010004036.1:48334-78994 GCA_024364735.1 Boesenbergia rotunda
TTTGAACCCTTTGCCATTTATCAAAACACAGGTTCGACTTGGGTGTTGTCTACACCAACAATCTCCCCCTTTTTGATTTATGGCAACCCGATTCAAAAAGTTAAATTGATCAGAGTAGATGATAAACTAGTTTAGTTCCCTCCCCCTGGAAGGAATCTCCCCCTAGGTTTTTCAAAGTTTCATGGGGTTTGAAAAATTTCTAAGTCAACATGATGGAGTTAATTTTTCAAAACTTAGAAGATTTTTCAAAAGTAAATTTTCCTAAAAAAAATTTTTATGCTTAGAAATTTTTAGAAAAACAACTTAGTGAAAAAAAGTTTCTAAAACATCTCTTTTAATTTTTTGAAAGTACTTTTAAAAGTTTTCAATCTCTTTAGTACTTCGAAACTTTTCTAGGGAAGTTTAGAAATAAGTACTTAGTGATAGCTTAAGTTTAAGTACTTAGAAAATGCTTTATTTTGAAAGTAATTTAGACTAAGTACTTTTGAAAACAGTTTTGGAAAAAACAGGTTAAGTACTTTGAAAGAGAAAAATAGAGTAAGTACTTTTTGAAGAAAGGATAAAATTTTGAAAAAAAAAATTAAAGCTTACAAATTTAAAGCTTCTGTCCTTTTCTATCTCTCCCCCTTTGCCATATATCAAAAAAATAATATAGAAAAATAACAAATAACTTGCATATAACAGAATAATGTGTTGTACTGAACCAATGCAAGATAAACTGAATCAAACCATTTAAATTTTCTCTGTAGGGACCTGTCTAACCTAATTAGCTACATACTACCTGTTATAAACAGTAGTTTTCGCTAGGGTTAGTTGAGTTAAGTGTTCTGTTCAAGTTAGATTGTCTAAGCTTGACACTTAACTTGATTACTGTATTTAGTTGTATGTAGTGCCCCAATTACTGCAGATGCACTGACTTAAAGCATCTTGAATTAAGGCAAAGACCTAAGCATCTCAACCCATTCTAGGTTATCAATCAACCGTATCCTAAGGTGCTTGTGAGATGCTGGCTTCTAGATCTATAGGTGCATGCATTTCTAGGGTTAGGGCCTAGGCTAAGTCCAATTTCGAAAAAGCCCTAGTTTTGAAGGGGGTAGTTTTTCAAGAAAGACTAAGTCGAGAAAAAAGAAAAAAACTATTAAAGACTGATTTTGAAATTCAGTAGAGTAGTTTTAAAACTATTTTTAAAAGTTGATTTTTTAAATCAAAAGAAACCAAAAATAATGTAAACCTATTCTACTAAGCATAATCCTACTAATGATCAGATAATCAAGAAGAGCCAATGATCTAACTTAATAAGTTAGCTGGTAAGAGATAACCAGCACAATCATACAAGTCAAACATGAGTCAACCCTACTGAGTAGGGGCAGTCATAGTCGTTAGTACAATGCTAATCAAATCTAGGATGAGGGACCAGGATGGTGAGAAGAGCTGGGCTGCCATGCTCTGAGTAGTGACATCATCTCGGTGTATCGAGCGTCATCTACTTCTCGATCGGCTCTTCGAGCGTCCATCTGCTCGAAGTGGTAAGCCTCGACCTCCTCTCGGAGGCTGTGGAGCTCCATCTGCATCTGAGTGAAGCGCAGGTCGATCGTCAGTGGTGGTGGCTCGTCTATGTGCGCACGAGCCTCGGCTGCCAGATCGGCGACATCGACTTCGACCTCCTCATCTGAGTCATTCTGGGGTCCGGCTCTCTGACGTCTCCAGGACAAAACCCCGGTATCCGAAACCTCTATACCAGCTAGGGAGAATTTCCTATAACCTATCTCGTCGTAATCAGTCAAAGCGGCCATCTCTCCCTCGGTGATGTTCCTACCGTGGTGATGTAAAATGGATGTGATGATGTGGCAGTAGGGAGTGCGTACCCGCCACTGCGTGGTAACGCTGGACGCATGTAGGATCGCATGAAACATGTGGAGTACTATGTCGATGTCTAGTTGATGAATCAATGCATATAGGAGGAAGGTGTGAAATGGTCGCATAGTATCGACGTCTCTAGTGGATAACGGCAGAATGCATCGGACTATAACTTTATATAGGGCGTAGTCCTGGACCTGAATGTCGACAGACTGAAATCGTCTGGCCAGGGGTTGCATATAGAAGTAGGAGTGTAAAGTATCTAGGGTAATGTGAGAGTAGGGAGCATCAAAGGGAGGTTCCCTAGGAGGGTAACAACAAAAGGTGGACTGTGAGGATCGTAGTCCTAGAAATCGGTTGAGTAGTGTAGGTGTGATTGTTAGGGGAATCCCTTGGACGGTGGTGACGAACATAAGACCATCCTGTCTAATTATGTTGTTGTAGAATTTTGCACATAAGGATGTGTTAATTGGGTGGGTGCAGAATACGAGATTGTCGAGCTGGTAGAAGTTTATAACATTCATCGCCAAGGGACAGGATTGGGTGAAGAATTGTCTGTTTAAGTAGCTCGTTTTGATAGGCTTATATGTAGTTCGAGCAAACTTATTACAGAGTTCTAAAGTCGGGAACCTAGGATCGGGACTAGGTTCGTACCGGGTTCTGCCTGGTTTGCTCGGCGTTTTCTAAGATAAGAAATATGCATTTAAAGGAAGGAATTTAAAAAAAAAATTTGAGTGCGAAAAAAAAAATTATACCGGGCAGCTCGGGGAGGCATTGTCGAGGATGAGAGCTCGAGAAGGTTACAAGTTCTCTTGGAAGGAAGGAAGTTGAGGAAGAGAGGAGTTTTTGATGTGGGAAGTGAGTGAGGCTTGAAGGCTTTTTATAGGGCTCGGCCGGGCGCCCTGGTGTGTGAGGGCGCCCCGGCAAGCGAGGGCGCCCCAGGAGGGCGAGGGCGGCCCCCGCAGGGCTGCATCTGCCTTTTGGCAGCTTTCAGCTTTTGACCACTCATATGGGGGCGCCCGTGAGGACCCGGGCGCCCTAGTTAATACCTTTTGCTGCTTTTCGGCTTGAAGGAGACAGGAAGGACACGGGGGCGCCCGAGGGTTCACGGTCGCCCAGGATAGACCTGTTTGACCAGGATTGACCCGTTTTGACTGTTTTAACCATGGTTTGACTACTTTGACCATGGTTTGACTACTTTGACCAAGGTTTGACTGGCATTAAGTCAGTGCCATTCTAAACTAAATGTTTGTATTTAATAAAAAAATGCAGTTATTAATTGAATTTTGATTAAGTTTACTGTCCCACCCAATCTAGGATTATCAATCACGTTAGCCTTACAGGTTTTGTGAGACAGGTTTTGGTAGGTAATATTATTTTGAAAAAATTATGATTTATTTTGAAAACCTTAAATTAATTTTGAAAACAATTGAATTTATTTTAAAAAGAATGTTTAAATCTACAACTAAATGAAGATTTGTGTTAGATTCGAATTTGACAGAGATTAATTTGAATTTGAATTTCAAAGATTGGCTTCCAGGTCTTGGCGAGGCACTAGGCCTTCTTTGGCCGTAGCCTTATTGGATCATCAACACTTTCCTTAACAAAGCCTTTCAATGAAATTTCATTTTCAAAATTAATCTTTGAGAAATTCTGGTCCAACTAGTTTGGGTCTTGGATCGGTAGCTTCGGCTAGTTCCGCCAAAATGGCTTCCCTAACGTACTATCATCTCACCTCCACCCAGTACTATGTTGTCAAATTTCAGTTAAGTTGGTTCAGTCCTTAAACTAATCAGTCCTAAGTCTAAGCATGGTAAATTGCAGAAATTAAATAAACAAGCAAACATACAATTTGAAAACAAAATTTGAATTCTATCTAACAATAAATATAGTTTTTAATTTGGCTCCCCCTGGACTAAAGCCACGATAATTGTTAGGCAAGATATGAATCTTGTCCTTGGGGATCCAATACTGATTTGATCCAGTTTGTTTGTTCAGGCATAGTTTGGGTACCCATGCCTGAGCTTTAGATCTGGACTGGTTCAGTACAGCATAGTAGGATCTTTGTCTAGATTTGGTTCTGTATCCTAGTCCGGATCGATTTAGAACCGACTTCTGTTTTCCAAGAATCATATCAAGACCCTTGGAACCAGAAGTGAATCGTTCTAAAGCTGATCTAAGGTCCTTAACTTGAGTTTTCAAGGAGAAGTTCTCTTTTTCAAGTTTTTCAACTTGAATAGAGGTTCCTTCTTGAACCTTCTCAGTTAAGGGTCTAGAGTCAGCTCTGTAGCGACCCGCCTTCTCTGCCTTAGACGGATCGTTACTTTTGTCTACTTCTCGACTCTAATGCATGACTAAAAATGCGGAAATCTTTTTTTTTTCTTTTAAATTCATCTAAGAATGATATTCTAACTTAAGTAATCATGCATGATACCATGTCACACTTTCTTTCTCAAAAACTCGTAAGATGATACTTATTGAAACTTGCCTCACCCAACTCAACCTACGGGTATCAGTCGACTGATATTGTATCAGTCGACTGATAAGCCTGAAAACAGAATTTACAGATTTCGGCACTTGCTTCAAAAGCCCACCAATCATATAGTTTCGAGCCATATAAAATCATGACACCATTTCTATACTCTATACCAGTTTTCTAAACAATTTAGCTCATCAAAACGAATCCATAAACTTGAAATTAGGACTTTTGCGAAATTTAACAAGTTATGAAAAATCTACATAGACTTTAAGCTAGAGTTTGTACCAAACTTAACTTCTAACCATTGAAACTCATCACACAAAATTCTGAAACATCCCTAAGGCATTATCAAATGAGAAAGCAACTTTTCTAGACGTACTTAAGCAATAAAAACTTGATTCAAAGGGGAAATTAATACTATCTTGGCACATGCATCTATTTCTCTAACAAAGTATCTATATTTCAAACTACTCACACTTCTACTCATCCAATGCAATCATAAGGATATGTATGCTAAATAAAATGACATGTAATCTTTACTCTAAGAAATTGAGCATGTAAAACTATCCAAAACTCAAATACTCCATAATCTCCATAAAGCAAGAACTTGAAATTTGAATAAACTTAAACATTGCAATTCAAATAACTAAAATGTCTCGTCTCAAGGATCTCTCCATAATCAGCCACCACACACACTCTACTCAGCACCGCCTCGTCGTCTTCCTTCAGAATTGCTTGCCTTTACCTTTATCTGCAATAAGAGGAAATGCATCTATAAGCAAAAGCTTAGTAAGTACTATCTAGCTCACAAAATCTCGAATGTGCAAACATGCTTCTAGAACAATATGAAAATCATATGAGATACTAATATGCTTGAAAGGAAACTAAGAACATGTATAATCTCAAAACATGCATACTCAAGCAATAATAAATCTCAATTTACTTTTCTTGGCTCAACTTGAAACTTTAGCTATTCTTTAACTTTTTGAAAACTCTTTAAATTTTCGAAACTTTGCTAAAGCATATACTTGAATATAATAATCACTTGGATCCACTGAAGACGTAAGTACCATCTGATATGCGCGTTCCCTAAAAGGTTGGGGTAGCGAGCCACCAATCCTAATAGAGCAGACCTTGGTCTACCAGGGCCAAGACCTTGGAATTGGACACCTGGATTTCTTTAACGACGCCCTTGGACGCCGGGTACTGGCCTTATAAAATAAAATAGCTTTTCTTTCTTTTCTTTCTTATCTGTAAATGCCTTGGCATTTTCTGGAGCACCTTGCGTGCTAAAATCCCTAAGTCTTGACTTTTGGGGATTTCTTAAGGCCTTGGCCTTTTCTTTTCTTATCTTTATCTTTTCTTTTCTTTTCTCATAGCTTTTCTTGGACCCTAAACTCACATAGGGTATTAATCAACATATATAAGCATATAATGAACTAATATCACATGCAAAAACTCAAACAAAAAGGAAATATCTCTTTTAAAAACTTTTAAAGGAAATTCTCGCGGAAAAACCGCCTCTTACTGCAGGTGAGCAGTACTTACGTTGATATCTTGGACTTACAACCAAGATTGACGTCTAGAGCTCGGAAGAAACTTGAGATCTCGGAGAATTCTTCGCACCTACGCGTTCCTCTCGTCGCGGGGATCCCGAATATAAGAATATCTCTTGGAAAAGAGCCTTGACCGGCCCCCTAGAGCTTGGTGTAGTTTCGCCCAGAATAGGAGGGGTCGGCGTGAGGGTTTGGAGAGGAGAGAAAATAAAACTTCTCTCTTTAATTACCTATTTATACTTATGGGGCGGATTAACCTAACTACACCTTAAATAAAGCTCTCTCCATCCTTTTCTGTGCTTGATACCTGGCCCAGCTGGTCGCGCGCTCCCTTGGTCTCGTGGTGGTCGCGGGTTCGAGCGCCCGCTGCCCTTAAGTGATTTTTATTATTTTTCCATTTTCTTTTTCTTTTTCCAAAAATACCAAACGGACTCGGAAAATTCCATAAAAATACTCTAAAAATTCCTAAAAATATCTAGAATATTTCTAAACCATTTCTAAATAATTCTAAGGACTTTAAGAACTAAAAATGGAAATTTTGGGGCGTTACAATCCCCCATACCTTATAAAAAGTTCGTCCTCGAACTTAGAATAACTCTGGATATCGTTCTCTCATGCTGTCCTCACGTTCCCAAGTAGCCTCTTCATGCTTTTGATTCTGCCAGATGACCTTCACTAGTGGTACTTCTCTGTTTCTTAATCTTTTAACTGCTTTGTCCACTATCTGTGTCGGTCTACTCTCATAGCTAAGATCTTCTTGGATCTGTACTGACTGAGGCTGAATCACTTGGCTAGGGTCGTGAATGCACTTCTTTAGCATAGAGACATGAAAGGTACTGTGGATAGCTGACATATCCTCTGGCAAGTCCAGCTCATAGGCTACTTTCCCAACTCTCTTTATAATCCTGTAGGGTCCTATGTAGCGAGGACTCAGCTTTCCCTTCTTGCCAAATCTCACCACTCCCTTCATGGGAGCGACCTTGAGAAATACTGAATCTCCAACTTGGAATTCAAGTGGCCTACGGCGTGTGTCAGCATAACTTTTCTGTCTACTCTGGGCAGTCTCAATCCTCTGGCGGATCGTCTGGATAGCCTGAGTGGTCTCATCTATAAGCTCAGTCTGGCTGTCTAGTCTGACTCCATCTCTTTCTTCTCACCAGCTTCTTGCCAACATATGGGTGATCTACATTTCCTGCCATATAATGCCTCATAAGGTGCCATTTGATAGTGGCCTGATAGCTATTGTTGTAGGCAAACTCAGCTAAGCATAGAAATTTGCACCAACTGCCTTTAAAGTCCAATGCACAAGCCCTGAGCATGTCTTCTAAAATCTGATTTACTCTCTCTGTTTGTCCATCTGTCTGGGGATGGAAAGCTGTGCTGAACTGAAGTCTGGTGCCTAGGGCGTCCTGAACACACTTCCAAAAATGGGAGGTGAATCGCCCATCTCTGTCAGAAACGATCGACTTCGGAACTCCGTGAAGCCTGATCACTTCTTTCACGTACAACTGTGCTAATTGCTCTACCGAATGCGATAACTTGATGGCTAGGAAGTGGCAGACTTGGTCAACCTGTCCACTATCACCCAAATTGCATCATGTCCATGGGTGGTTCTTGGAAGACCTGTGATAAATCCATGGATATTTCTTCCCACTTCCACTCTGGAATGGGAAGTGGCTGTAGAACTCCTCCTGGTCTCTGGTGCTCTGCTTTGACTCTCTGGCAGGTCAAGCAGGTACTGATATATCTGGCCACGTCTCGCTTGAGTCCAGACCACCAGAATCCTTTCTTTAAATCTTGATACATCTTGGTAGAACCAGGATGCATAGAGTACGGGGTACTGTGGGCTTCTTCTAAAATATTCTTTCTTAGTTCCTCATCATTGGGGACGCAAAGGCGGTCTCCAAGATAGAGTATGCCACTATCTGATACTCGAAACTCTGAATTTTCTGCCTCTTGGATCCCCTGCTTGATCTTCTGGATCTCTGGGTCTTGACTTTGCTTTCTTTGTATATCCACAAGCAGGGTTGACTCTAGAGTCAATGCAGAAAGTTGCCCAATTATTACCTCGACTCCAAAATCCTTTATTTCTTTCTGAAGTGGTAGGGACAGTGATGAAAGGGACATCAGTGCTGCACAGGATTTTCTGCTCAGTGCATCTGCCACTTTATTAGCTTTACCTGGGTGGTAGAGGATTTCACAGTCATAATCTTTGACCAACTCGAGCCACCTGCGCTGCCTCATATTCAGGTCCTTCTGAGTGAAGAAGTACTTCAAACTCTGATGGTCTGTGAAGATCCTGCACTGCACTCCATACAGGTAGTGTCTCCAAAGCTTCAGTGCAAAAACCACAGCTGCTAGCTCAAGGTCGTGGGTAGGGTAATTCTTCTCATAGTCCTTGAGCTGTCTGGAGGCATATGCTATTACTTTACCATCTTGCATGAGGACAGCTCCAAGGCCCATCTTGGATGCATCACTGTAGATGTCAAAGGCCTTGTCACTCTCTGGAACAGTCAGGATGGGAGCACTGGTCAATCTCTTCTTCAGCTCTAGAAACTGTGCTCGCATTTATCTGACCATTCAAACTTCTTGTTCTTTCTGGTCAGGCTGTGAGAGGAGAGGCTATTCTGGAAAAGTCCTCCACAAATTTTCTGTAATATCCTGCCAGGCCTAAGAAGCTTCTGATTTCACTGGCATTCTTGGGTTACTCCAGTTACTAACTGCTTCAATCTTGGCTGGTCTACCATAATACCTTCCTTGGAAATAATGTGGCCTAGGAAGGCCACCTGATCAAGCCAAAACTCACACTTTGAGAATTTGGCGTACAACTCCTTCTGGTGTAAGGTTTGCAACACTATCTTCAGGTGTTCTTCATGTTCTTTCCGAGTCTTTGAATACACTAGGATATCACCAATGAAGGCAATGACGAACTTATCCAGAAATCCTTGAACACTCTATTCATTAGATCCATAAACGTCGCAGGGGCGTTTGTCACTCCAAAGGGCATGACCACAAACTCATAGTGCCCATATCTTGTACTGAAAGCAGTCCTTGGCACATCACTCTCCTTCACTCTGAGCTGATGGTAACCTGATCGCAGATCTATCTTGGAGAACACTGTGGCTCCCTTCAGCTGATCAAATAAATCATCTATCCTTGGCAAAGGATATCTGTTCTTGATGGTTACCTTATTCAAAGCTCGATAATCTATGCACATTCGCATAGATCCATCTTTCTTCTTGACAACCAGTACAGGAGCTTCCCAAGATGAATGACTAGGGCGGATGAAACCCTTGTCAAGCAGCTCTTGCAATTGTTCTTGTAATTCTTTAGTTTGCTGGTGCCATGCGATAAGGTGCCTTCGAAATTGGGTTGGTTCCTGGGGCCAACTCAATTTCAAACTCAATTTCCCGATTGGGAGGAGTCCTGGTAACTCTTCAGGAAACACCTCAGGATAGTCACAGACTACCCTCACTTCTTCTCTCTTCAATTCTTCTCCTTGACTTGCATCCACTATATGAGCTAGAAAACCAGAGCACCCCTTCTCTAACATCCTCTGAGCTTGTAAGGTAGATAGGAACCTATTTATCTTTCTCCTTGGGTCTCCAATAAACTCAAATGAAGGTTCTGCTTCCGGTGTGAACTTGACTTTTCTCTTGCGGCAGTCTATAGAAGCATTATACTTGCTCAAGAAGTCCATTCCTAAAATGACATCGTAATCCTTCATCTCAAGGACTACCAAGTCACTGTAGAGCTCTCGGTTGGAAATCTAGATTGATACTGCCCTTAGCCTCTCAGTAGAGGCCATTACTTCCCCTGACGGTAAGGTCGTTAACAACTTCATCGTTCAACCTTTCTGGTGGCCTTTATACTGTTTAAGTAGTGCTCAGTGATCAAAGCACTACTTATTAGTTCTTCGGAGGTTTGCAGCCTCTTAACACCGCTAGCCCCCTTTAACGCTATCTCAGGCCTTAACATCTTGAGCATTAGCCTAACTATCTCTTTTTCTGTGCTAACTAGCTCTGGGCACAGATGAGCTAACCGCTTAAACATCTTCACTGCTTCATCCACGGATAGTTCTCCTTGTCTGAACTCCGTGAATTCATCATAATGCTTGTTGGTTACTTGCATGTGAAAGTATTCTTCGAAGAACTCAGTCTCGAAGTCGGCTCATGTCATCTGGCTGACATTTCTCTTGGCCTTGACTCTCTTCCACTATATTCTAGCATCTCCCGTAAGGCAGAAAGATGCACACTTTATCTTCTCTACCTCATGCCAGTCCAGTAGCCCTACTATTCTTTCCAACGTTTTGAACCATGCTTAAGCATCCCATGGTTTGCTTGTGCCTGGGAAGTTCCCTGGCTTCAGTTTCTTCTACTGAATGAGGTACGCTTCTTGCCTTACTCTCCCGAGCCGCCACCTCTAAGAGATTTGGTGGTGGTACTGACTCTGTTACCTCTTGCCCTCTAGGAACTTGCTCCTCGTTTTGGGCCTTTCTAGGGCGTCCTCAAATGTATAACTTAACACTTAACGGTAATGTTCTCAAACTTACTTTAGGATACAACAATACCTTGGTCTTGTTTCTCATCTCATTTCTTAGTCCTATAGCTCGTTCTTGGGCTTAGTAAGACCTTGGTCTTACTCAGAACTTTTATCGGACACCTTACATGCCGAAATCCTCCAAACCTTGTGTTTGGGCAAATCAAGACCTTGGTCTTGCTATACTAAGATCACAACATGAAGGACGTCCTCCACTCCTGCTGTGGGTGGTGTAGGGGCACTAGGTGCTGATTTGCCATCAGTGTGGCGATGGCCTTCTGTTGCTTTGAAATCTGAGCTTGTATTTGAGCAATGACTGCCATCAGGTTTGGCTGTTCTGTGCCAGGCTCATTGTTATCTTGAACTGGAGTTCTGTTCCTTGCATTAGGAGCTCGGCCTCTTCTTGCCATCTTGATAATGCATAAGGGAACAAGAAATCACTACTACCTCTCTAGGTATAAACTTATCTTCTTACTTAGAAATCTGATATCCATTCTAGGGATTAAACATGATTCCGTGATACTAAGGGATTAAACATGCTTCCTTGTTCTATGCACATGTGAGTAGTACTTAAGCATTTCTCTATACTGCAATTAAATAAAGGAGCAATAGAAAAACTGAAACTTAAAGCTTTCTTACTTGAAGACGGCAAGGTTGATGCTGATGTGTGTGTGATGCTGGAGAATGGGAACTGCTCTGATACCACCTGTAGCGACCCGCCTTCTCTGCCTTAGACGGATCGTTACTTTTGTCTACTTCTCGACTCTAATGCATGACTAAAAATGCGGAAATCTTTTTTTTTCTTTTAAATTCATCTAAGAATGATATTCTAACTTAAGTAATCATGCATGATACCATGTCACACTTTCTTTCTCAAAAACTCGTAAGATGATACTTATTGAAACTTGCCTCACCCAACTCAACTACGGGTATCAGTCGACTGATATGTATCAGTCGACTGATAAGCCTGAAAACAGAATTTACAGTTTCAGCACTTGCTTCAAAAGCCCACCAATCATATAGTTTCGAGCCATATAAAATCATGACACCATTTCTATACTCTATACCAGTTTTCTAAACAATTTAGCTCATCAAAACGAATCCATAAACTTGAAATTAGGACTTTTGCGAATTTAACAAGTTATGAAAAATCTACATAGACTTTAAGCTAGAGTTTGTACCAAACTTAACTTCTAACCATTGAAACTCATCACACAAAATTCTGAAACATCCCTAAGGCATTATCAAATGAGAAAGCAACTTTTCTAGACGTACTTAAGCAATAAAAACTTGATTCAAAGGGAAATTAATACTATCTTGGCACATGCATCTATTTCTCTAACAAAGTATCAATATTTCAAACCACCCACACTTCTACTCATCCAATGCAATCATAAGGATATGTATGCTAAATGAAATGACATGGAATCTTTACTCTAAGAAATTGAGCATGTAAAACTATCCAAAACTCAAATACTCCATAATCTCCATAAAGCAAGAACTTGAAATTTGAATAAACTTAAACATTGCAATTCAAATAACTAAAATGTCTCGTCTCAAGGATCTCTCCATAATCAGCCACCACACACACTCTACTCAGCACCGCCTCGTCGTCTTCCTTCAGAATTGCTTGCCTTTACCTTTATCTGCAATAAGAGGAAATGCATCTATAAGCCAAAGCTTAGTAAGTACTATCTAGCTCACAAAATCTCGAATGTGCAAACATGCTTCTAGAACAATATGAAAATCATATGAGATACAAATATGCTTGAAAGGAAACTAAGAACATGTATAACTCAAAACATGCATACTCAAGCAATAATAAATCTCAATTTACTTTTCTTGGCTCAACTTGAAACTTTAGCTATTCTTTAACTTTTTGAAAACTCTTTAAATTTCGAAACTTTGCTAAAGCATATACTTGAATATAATAATCACTTGGATCCACTGAAGACGTAAGTACCATCTGATATGCGCGTTCCCTAAAAGGTTGGGGTAGCGAGCCACCAATCCTAATAGAGCAGACCTTGGTCTACCAGGGCCAAGACCTTGGAATTGGACACCTGGATTTCTTTAACGACGCCCTTGGACGCCGGGTACTGGCCTTATAAAATAAAATAGCTTTTCTTTCTTTTCTTTCTTATCTGTAAATGCCTTGGCATTTTCTGGAGCACCTTGCGTGCTAAAATCCCTAAGTCTTGACTTTTGGGGATTTCTTAAGGCCTTGGCCTTTTCTTTTCTTATCTTTATCTTTTCTTTTCTTTTCTCATAGCTTTTCTTGGACCCTAAACTCACATAGGGTATTAATCAACATATATAAGCATATAATGAACTAATATCACATGCAAAAACTCAAACAAAAAGGAAATATCTCTTTTAAAAACTTTTAAAGGAAATTCTCGCGGAAAAACCGCCTCTTAGTGCAGGTGAGCAGTACTTACATTGATATCTTGGACTTACAACCAAGATTGACGTCTAGAGCTCGGGAGAAACTTGAGATCTCGGAGAATTCTTCGCACCTACGCGTTCCTCTCGTCGCAGGGATCCCGAATATAAGAATATCTCTTGGAAAAGAGCCTTGACCGGCCCCCTAGAGCTTGGTGTAGTTTCGCCCAGAATAGGAGGGGTCGGCGTGAGGGTTTGGAGAGGAGAGAAAATAAAACTTCTCTCTTTAATTACCTATTTATACTTATGGGGCGGATTAACCTAACTACACCTTAAATAAAGGTCTCTCCATCCTTTTCTGTGCTTGATACCTAGCCCAGCTGGACGCGCGCTCCCTTGGTCTCGTGGTGGTCGCGGGTTCGAGCGCCCGCTGCCCTTAAGTGATTTTTATTATTTTTCCATTTTCTTTTTCTTTTTCCAAAAATACCAAACGGACTCGGAAAATTTCATAAAAATACTCTAAAAATTCCTAAAAATATCTAGAATATTTCTAAACCATTTCTAAATAATTCTAAGGACTTTAAGAACTAAAAATGGAAATTTTGGGGCGTTACAAGCTCTCTCTTTCAGGAGTTTTACTTCCTGTCGGAGAGATTCGACTCGGAGTTTAGCTTTTGCCAAATCTCGAGAAAGATACGAAATTAACTCATTTAATTGAATTCTTGTAAAACCACTTACAGTTATTTCGCCGTCCTCTGAGAATGTGAGTTTGCCGTCGTCCGACTCTGACTCTGACTCTGACTCTGTCTCTATTTCTTCTGGGGCGGTTAGTGCGAGCAGGTTCAACTGTGGGACCTCTTCTTCTTCGGAGGAGGAGGACTCGTCCCACGTTGCCTGAAGTGCCTTCTTCTTTCTTGTCTTCTTTGTTTTCTTCAGGTTGGGACGTTCAGTCTTGTAGTGGCCCTTCTTCTTGCACTCGTAGCAGGTCACGTTGGGTTTGATCTTTTCATTTGAGGGTTCAGTTGGTTCTTCCTTTCTTCGGCTGACTTTTCTTCTGTTAGTCTGGTTCTTTAGTTCTTTGTAGTAGTCTCGGGCTAGCCGAACCAACTTAGGCCGATTTCCCTCGCTATCTTCTGAGTCTGAATCTGAGTCAGACTCGGGTGCAGGTTGAGGCTTCTTTTTAGTTGTCCTTCCAGTTTTACTTGCAACAAAGGCGATACCTTTCTCGGCCAAATTGCAGTTAGTCTGTTCATGTAATTCAAGTTCAGAAAAAAGTTCATCTAACTTAATTTTGGAAAGATCCCTAGAAACTTTGTAAGCATCTACCATAGATGCCCACAAGGTGTTTCTTGGGAACGCGTTAAGAGCGTACCTTATTAGGTCACGGTTTTCTACCTTGTGACCGATTGTGTGTAGTCCGTTCATTAATTCCTGAATTCTGGCATGGAGTTGTGCTGCTGTTTCGTTGTCATTCATCTTCATCGTGTACAGCTTGTTCAGGAGGAAATCTCTATTACTGATTCTAGTGTCTGAAGTTCCTTCGTGCAGCTCGATCAGTTTGCCCCACAGCTCCTTGGCACTGTTGAATGGACTCATCCGGTTCAGCTCCTCTTTTGTTAGACCGCATTGGAGGGTCTGGGTTGCTTTAGCATCCGCTTCAATTCTTCTTTTCAGAGCGGTATCCCACTCAGTGTACGGCTGTGGTACTCCTTCAGCGTTCTTTGGAATCTCCAGTCCAAACTGGATGATTATCCACATGTCCACCTGAGTTTTCAAGTGGACCTCCATTCGACTTTTCCAGTAGGAAAAGTCTTCTCCACTGAAAAGTGGAGGTCTGGCTGTGCTAAATCCTTCTTGCATGGCCATTAAGGATTTTATCTGAAAAAGAGAGAAGAGAAAGAAAAACTTTGTCCCAAGACTTGGTCTTGGATTAGTAGTGCGGGATAAAGAAAATTAAATATCGAGGGGTGTTGCACCGGTCTCGATTAACTATAAGAATTTGAAAAAAATTAAGAAATAATTTTACGAAAATATGAAAAATTCTCAAACTAGTGGTTGCACTAAATTTGAGCTTCCCCGCTCTGATACCACTTGTTGGATCGAGAGAAAACGATAGAGGGGGTGAATATCGTTAATCGGTTTTCGGATAAAATTAAGAGCAAATGCAGCGGAAAAATTATAAACAAAATAACACACGAACACCAAGATTTTACTTGGTTCAGAGTCGCGGTTGGCTCCTACTTCAAGGCCCACGGTCGTTGACCGTTTACCGCGGGTAATACTATAATCGCGCAAAACAGTTTACAAAAGGATGATTACAATGATAGTGCAGTAAGAAAAGAAAACACAGCTCTTCGTTACTGATGTCCGGTGAGGAATGTATCTCGGAGCAGAGGGACGTCGTCGGCGCTTGTATCTTGAGTTGGGTGGTTTCTGTAGCAGAGCGCCTCGAGTAGAAGAGCATGAAAGCGTTGGAAAACTTGATGTTGAGAAGCCTTGGTGTTGGGTGCTATTTATAGCACTTCGAGGCGCCCTGAACGTTGGGGGCGCCCCCCACGTGTCAACCGATCCGGAATTACCTCGGTCAGCCCTTATCCCACTCGAATAGGGCTGAGGATTGACTCTGGGGGCGCCCTGGTTGACCATTTCAGCGAGCTTCTCGGCTGGATAAGAGTTATCCGCTTCGTTGGCTTGAGTGCGGGGCGCCCTGGGCACTGGGGGCGCCCGGGAGCACGGGGGCACCCCGCCCAGTAAGCTTCCGAAGCGTACTCTTGCCTAGCTTGTTTTGCCTTGACCTTGGGGGCGCCCGGGACACTGGGGGCGCCCTGCCCAGCTGCTGCCTCTCTCCTTTGAGGTGTTCTGAGCTGCAGAGACTCGTTCCTTTGGTCCTACATCCAGGGTTAGTTGCAAATACAATAAAGCAAGAGTATGTTATGAGTATACAGCCTTAGCTGTCTTGGTTCTGACTTTGGGTCTCCAAAATGGAGCCCTAGGTCGAACCGACGCCTACTGTTCCCTCGACTGGGAATGCGTCCTCACCTACTCCTCTCAGGAGAATTTACCTGTTGCCAACCGGCTCCTCCGGTTGGACTTTTGCCTAGCGTTCCTTCGTCAAGTCTTGGATACCAAGCTGTTCTTCGCCCGGTGCTTAGCAGCCCTTCGCTAGGTGCCTAGCAGTCCTTCGCTAGGTCGTGGATACCAAGCTGTCCTTCGCCCGGTTCTTAGCAGTCCTTCGCTAGGTCTTCGTATCCTAGCAGCCCTTCGCTAGGTGCCCAGCTGTCCTTCGCTAGGACTTAGGGTTTCAGTGCCTAGCATTCCTTCGCTAGGTGCCTAGCATTCCTTCGCTAGGTGCCTAGCATTCTTTTGCTAGGACTTCAATCTGCACACTCAAGCAGCATGTTAGATAACAAAATAAGACGTAACTTTTGAACCCTTTGCCGTTTATCAAAACACAGGTTCGACTTGGGTGCTGTCTGCACCAACACATTAGGTGCTACACTTGTGGGGAGCTAGGACATTACCACACCCAATGTCCAAGAAAAGGAGAGCTCAAGAAAATGGAGCATTTAAGAAGATGGAAAAAAGATGAGAAGAAGAGGAGCTCACATCAAGGGGGAGCTACAAGAGTAACGGAGGTAATCCCTAACTTTACTTATGCATCAAATGTTGTTATGAATGCTAGAAGTAATAATGATTGCTTGCCTATGCATAATTTTGGTTTCAAATATCATAATAAAAATAGAAATACTATTGCATGCGAAAATGCTAAAGATTCCATGTTTCATGATAAACCTAGGACTTTTAGATCTAAGGACCAAGGCATTAATCCTAAGAAAGAGAGACACATGCCTAGAAAAATGGGTAGATCTAGGAATGATCAAAATGATCATGGTGATATTAAAAGGTTAGGAACCTAGAGAAGAAAAATCAAGCCTTGAGGGCAAAGCTTGATAAGCTAGAAAAGAATCTAGATAAACTCATTAGGAGATCTAAAGGATTAAGCTTGATACCAAATGATCAACACCTTAGAAATGGTAGGTCGTGACTAGGATACCAATCTAGGGGGTCAAATGTTAGTAAAAAGACATATTCGAGGATGCCCTATGATTATAACAAAGGAAAGACCAAAAATGGCAAGGAAAATCCATTTAAAGGAGAAAAGAAGGACTTGACCAAGAAGGAGGTATATAGAGTTAAAGAGTTGTAGTTGAAGGTCAAGAAGCACCGGAGATACACCGGTGTGGTCTTGCCTTTGTAGAAAAGTCATCTAGGGAGGTGACTAAGGCTAAGAGCTCAAGGGAGAGCTCTAGAAGCCAAAATGGGATCCATGGTGAATGGATCTCAGGAGGATTTCTCCTAGGAGATTAGATGGACTATGGAGTGTGTTAAAGGGTTTAGAAGACTAAGGTGAGTCTAGGGAATTGGCACACTAAAAGGAAATTTATGGAGGAAAAGATGGAGATGGGATCATATTTGGTAGAAAATGGGGTTTAATGTGTAAATGTCATATAACTCAGTGCTATGAATGTATTATGGATAGGAATGGGGAGATACATCAAGAAGAGGTCAAAACTAGAACTTTTGGATAAGTTTCAATGACAAAATTTAGGTAGTTTTGAATTTCATTCCAATCCTAGGATCCGGAATAGATTTACTTGAAAACATATTTTTCTCAAGTAAACATAGGCTCCACAAATCTCTCCATAAAATTTTAGAATTTTTGGAGATTTGTGGAATTAATTATGCATTTCTGAAGTTAGGACTCGAAAACTTAAATTAAGGTACCAGTCGACTGGTTCAGAACTAGTCGACTGGTCTAGTGTAAATTTAAAATTGGGAAATTCAAATTACCAGTCGACTGCCCCAGGGCAGTCGACTGAACTCTCTATTCAGTTTCGCAGTCGACTGTCCCAGAGGCAGTCGACTGGTATGCGTGGTTTTAAATAAGAACAGTCGCGCGAGGGGTGGCCGAACTTAGGGTTTTCGGTGCCACCCCTTGCGAGATCCTTTCTTCCCCGACCTCTCCTCTTGCCCTAAAGCCTTCTCAAGTTCTCAAATCATCTTCCTAGCCTCCTTCTATCTCGGATCTAGATCTAGGGCTAGGAAAATCCCTCTTTGTGAGTCAACTCTCATCAACATTCATCATGGAACGCCCCAAGAAAAGGTAACTCTTTGTGGAGTTTATTTTTCCATTGAGTTCATGGGTTGGAACTAATCTATCTCATTGTGCATGTTTTTCTTTGTTGTTTTTCTTTTTGGGGTGATTTTGGTGCATGCATGGGTACATTACATGTTAGAATGGCACTAAAGTGGAAAGTGGGTGAGGGGTCATCCTGACAAGGGCGTATAGATCCTGACACACCTCGGTTCCGATCCGAGGAGTGTCGAAGGAAATTTGCAGATAGTGATTTCACAATTATGAATTGCCGGTACCTTAACCAAACCTACTTCCAAGAGAAGCTCCCCACATCATCGAGATGATTACCTACTTTGGGTTAGAGCAGGTGGTCTATTGTCAACATTATGTCAATATTGACATGTGCAAGGAATTCTACGCTAATCTTACATGCATCAATTCTGATAATAATGTTTATGAGTCTTTGGTAGGCGGTGTCACCATTCCTTTTTCCCCCGCAGACTTAGGAGAGTTTTTAGGATGTAGGGAGTCTAATCGTGAGTTCGTTTGTTTCCCAAAGGTCATTGAGCCTTTGGCTTTACCAAATGTCACTATAGACCAAATCCATCTCCATTATTTTTCAAGGCATCGATGTCTTACATGGCGTATCTTTGAGGCTAAGAACACGTCTCCCGTTAGTAATGTTTTGTATAAGGTTGTTTTAGATTACATCTTGCCGATTGTCACCAAAGTGCGGTCAAAGATTCAGCTTCCCCACTTGGTGATGATGTACACTCTGGAGAGAAGGTTAGACATTAACATTGCATTACATATCTTTACATCCATTGTCCATTTCTCTCATGGTGTCTGTAGAAAACTTTACATGCCTTTTTGTCATATTTTAACTAAGTTTTTAAGTCCAAGGGGATCATCACCACTAGGGGTCAGAGGAGTGAGTTGTATAAGGATTATGATTAGATTGGGTCTAGGCAACTCTCTCTGGCAGGACTTGAGTGTCAGAAGGGGGAGTGGGTTTGGCGCCAGCATCTTGATTCTTCGAGTTCAGATGAGGAGGAGGCTGTGGTTGCAGGGATTTCAGAGGAGAGGTTCTCCAGGCTAGAGACAGAGGTTGACGGTCTCCGAGAGGACTTCCACGATTTTCAGCAGACACAAGATGCTATTCAGGGAGCAGTCCACGGCCTCATAGGGCAGTTTCAGGGGTTCCAGCAGAGGCAAGAAGAGATATATACGATGATCCAGAACTGGAACCTGATGTATTAGGCCCCTCCTCCTCCTCCAGGTGATGACGAGTAGTTTCATTTGACTTGATGAGCTTAGTGTTGAGAGTGTTTTGCTTACATGTTATATTTATCTCTCAAACACTTATTTTGGGTTATGTAATGTTTAATGACTTCGGGGTTTTGGCCCTTGTGCTACTCTTATGCTTCACTTTGAATTATGTATGAATCTTTGAATTCATGTTTTATATTTCTTTTATTTCAGTTCATGATGTGTTGATTGAAATAATGTTTTATTGATGTCATGAAATGTAGGGAAAAATTTGATAAATGCATGAATGTCTAAGGTTAAGAGATAAAAGGGGGGAGGTCTTATCATATTGAAAATCTATAAGGAAAAAGGGGGAGTTGAGAACAATTCTAGGTTTGAAATGGTAGAGGATAGCCTTGGTAAACACATAGAATCCAATGAAGGTTTGAAACTTGATACTTTTTGATACATTTTGAAAGAATTGGGGTTTGTACCAAAATTCAAGCACATTTGATATTTTTTATGAAACTATATCTTTCTATGGTAGAGTATATCCTAACAAATGTGCTTGCAAAATTTTATATTTTTCTAAATTTTATAGAATTTTCTATAGGTTTCTGAAATTCGGCTGAGATTTCAAGTTGAGACTGTATCAGTCGACTGCCCTAGGGGCAGTCGACTGATGTCTCAGGAAGTTTGCAAATTAAGGGTACCAGATGACTAATGTTGGATCAGTCAACTGATATAGCTGTTAGGTGATTTCTGAGGGGTTTTTCAAAAATAAAGTGAGTTCTTTTTGACACTGGGGTTAGGATTGCTTAGGTCAATCTTTTTGATGGTGTCAAAGGGGGAGAATTTATGGTGTTAAGTTAGGTTTAACTTGACGTAAGGGAACTTGTGGTGTTAAGTTGGGAAGAACTTAACTTGGTGGTGTGGTGTTAAGTTGGGTAGAACTTAACTTGGTGTTATGATTGTGAGAATTGAAAATTGGTAGAGGGCATAGGTTAAGGGGGAGGTTGCCTCTTGTTTGCTATGCTTTTAATTTTCAATTGCAATTATTGTTTGTGTTTACCTAACTTAAACATATTGTCATACATCAAAAAGGGGGAGATTGTTGGGATAATCGACCAAGTATGATCTGGAGGATCATGAGTTTTGATGTGTATGTCAATAAGTTAGGGGTTTATTGTGTTCTAATATGTGTATGTGAGTGTGCAAGTTTGCAGGTACACATTGTAACGCCCATAAAATTCTCTCAATATTTTTCTTTAAAATATTGATCATGCCTATATAGATTCTTGAGTAACATATGAATACTAACATAAACCTTAGCATGATTTCTTATATGGATTAAAAAGCTAAGTACTAATGGGTCTTACATGGGCCCTTCTAGTACCATGATTATTAGTGGACCTTGGGTAGAATTTTAACATAAATAGAAATGAGTTCCAATTAGGAATATTAGCATAACTCTTGGTGGGCTCTTATGTGGGCCTTGCCAAAAATAAGAGTAAATGGAATAAAAAGAAAGTGCATGCACCAAGGATTGAAACTTGGACCTAGAATAGAGGCAAAGCCTCATCATGCATGTACTAACAAATTCACCTAGCAAGGGAGTGCTATTGGAAAAGAAAGAAGATTTTAGTTGAGACTAAAGGAGGTGAAGAGGCACCATGTGAAGAGGCACCATGCCTCTGTTAGCATTACGGGAAGTTACGGAAGAGGAAGAAACGCTTCCTCCTCTTCAGTTTCCAACGTATAAAACATTCAAAGCCTTAATAAACCTCCATTGATGGAGGTATTGATTAAGGTAGAGGAAGAGACATCTTCCTCCTATATAAGCTGCGTCCAAATGCAATCCAAGGCACGCGATCAGAGAGGCGAGCAGACGAAGGAGCATTACACGAGGGATTTGGTTTGTGGCTAATTGGGATCGGTCCTCAGTGACATTCTCGTGACAGCAAGCAGAAGAAGAAAGCAGAGGAGAAGGAGTCCTCGGTGACGTTCTCGTGACAGCAAGCAGAAGAAGAAGAGAAGAAGGAGATCCGATCACTGTAAGTTTTTTGTATTTCGCAATCTAATAGAATGGTATTCGTTTTTTCTAATGTACTCATGCTCGAGATCTAACAGCCTCATCATGCATGTACTCATCATGCATGACCTCAAGGCATACGCGAAGGGTGAACTCTGCAGAGGTTGAGAGTGCATTTGTAAGTAGGGCAGTCGACTAGCAAGGGAACTTGTCAACTGGCACTACTAATAGCGCACTATAGCAGTCGACTGGTATGAACATCAGTCGACCCATCTTTCTGTAAGGTCGAACAACCGGAAGCAGTCGACTGGTCTCCAGAGAAGTAGACTAGTCTGTTCGAAATAGAGTCGTTAGGCTAGCCATTAGCTGGACATCAGTCGACTTGCCCTAAGGGCAGTCGACTGGTGTCGGAGCTGAGTTGATTGTTAACAATTCTCTCCATTATTTAAAGGGGAGCTTGAGACTTGAGATAGATTAGCTCTTTATTGTGATATCTTTACTCAAGTGCTCAAGTGCTCAAGCTCCATGTGTTCATCTTCCACCCAAACCCTAGCTCATTCTTGTAAGGAGGAAGAAGATTTGTGAGAGGTGGTTCTCCACCAAGATGGAGAAAGATTTAGTCGGAGATTGCCGGGACGTGATCCACCGAAGGATCAAGGGTTCGCCTACCTCAAGGACACGCCGTGGAGTAGGAGCAAGCAATCTTCGAACCACGTAATCGGTAACGTGTTAGCATTGTATTAATTGATAGATTAAGTTTCCGCTTATGCTAACAATTGTAGGAAGAGATTGATTTGGGGTGACCGAGCTATTCACCCCCCTTTAGTTGTGCCATCGGTCCCAACACCTCGGACGTCGCGCACGTCCTTCTCGCTCCACCGGCGTACTTTTCTGCAACTTCCGTATCCCTCATATGCACCGAGCCCGTCGGCTCACTTCCCCGTGCAATCCTTCTCGTCTATTGCATCTTACGCTCGACTTCCTCTGCTCCTAAGTTCTTGCATACTTAGACAGAAGAATTAAAAATACCATGACCTAACTTAAATCGGTTGACCACATCAAAACCAACCTGGGTACTTATAGAGAGGGCAAGCTATGTGTGTGTCCAAGCCAATGGAGTCCATGCGAGACAAGTTTTGTGTGAAGTCTGTGCATGTTCAAAGAGAAAGGGTTCGTCCCGTGTGTGTAAGGTCTCTATGTAAGGTTTGTCCAAGTGAATAGAAGAGGATGATGAGTTCATTGTAAGGTGAAGAGAAGAACATTAAAGATCGAGGAATTTGGTTCGTGGAATATTGAAGAGTTTTCCGATTTATTCGTAATCGTTCTGCTGATGGCAAAGTCCATTCTCAATGTTAACAAAAGAAGTTCAAGTAAAATAATTTATTTATTTTTAAATAAAAGAACGGCTCTCGATATAAAGAGTCACTCTCAATGTTAACAAAAGAAGTTCATTCCATTATTCAATAATTGGAGTGATTCTTGCTCGTCTCTAGGTCTTAGTTTTTTTTTTCAATCTCATGCCTAACAATATTCGACACAATACTAAATCTGATATGGTCAGATATCAAATCAAATATGCTTTAGTAAGCTAGTTTGGGCAATTGTTTGCTCCTATTATTTGCATCGAGTTAATTGACACTCAATACTTAAAAAAAAGATGATTCGTTCATTTTCAATATCTTCCTCAATTTGTCTCAAAATTAATATGAAAAAATTAAATCACGAGTATTACTAGTTTGAATATTATAATTAGTACGGTAATTTACCAAAAGGCGTACCTAAGAATTGGAAATTACCAATTCCGTATCATAGTTTCTATTTTACCAAAGGGCACATGCCTTTTTTGTGAACTTCCTTTTATACCCCTCCTTTTAACTGCTGTCTTTCTCATTCTCTCTCTCAGCAACAAATTTCGAGACGGTAGCACGTGACTTTTATTTTAAAATAATATATTATGAAATCGACGCTAAAAACGAAAGATAAAAATTAAAAAAATATTTCAGTTAAAAATAACTCATCCAACGTGACTTAAATATATAAATAAATAATTTTTATATTTGATTAATAAAAATTAATATATTAAATAATATTTAATAAATATATTAATATATATAAAAAATTCAAAAAAACGTAGGCTGCAGCAATAAAAAACGTAAAAAAATTCAAAAAAAAACGAATTCAGAATAAAAAAAACGTAAAAAAAATTCAAAAAAAAACGAATTCAGAAATTAAAAAAAACATTGCTGTAGAAATTAAAAAAAAACTGGGCCTGATATATTTTATTTCAGGCCCACGCTGGGCCTGAAATAAAAATATTTCAGGCCCGACGTGGAATCAAAATTTTTTTTATTTTACAAAAATATTAATATATAAAAAAACCTATCAAAACACTTAATTTGAAATTAAAATGCAGGGTCTGAATTCACGCTAGGAGGGCCTGAACATAGATGTGATGTCCATCAGTGAATTTTGGTCAAAACACACTGATATTTCTAAACTACTCCTATTTGATTTGTGATATCTAATATATAGATGTTTGGACACCTAAAACATCATCTCCTACCTCTACCCTCTCTATTCATATGGAGTTTTCAGAAATCCAGATATGGGAGTTCCATCAGTGAGTTTTGGTCAAAACTCACTGATATTTCTAAACTACTCCTATTTGATTGGTGATATCTAATATATAGATGTTTGGACACCTAAAACATCATCTCCTACCTCTACCCTCTCTATTCATATGGAGTTTTCAGAAATCCAGATATAGGAGGTCCATCAGTGAGTTTTGGTCAAAACTCACTGATATTTCTAAACTACTCCTATTTGATTGGTGATATCTAATATATAGATGTTTGGACACCTAAAACATCATCTCCTACCTCTACCCTCTCTATTCATATGGAGTTTTCAGAAATCCAGATATGGGAGGTCCATCAGTGAGTTTTGGTCAAAACTCACTGATATTTCTAAACTACTCCTATTTGATTGGTGATATCTAATATATAGATGTTTGGACACCTAAAACATCATCTCCTACCTCTACCCTCTCTATTCATATGGAGTTTTCAGAAATCCAGATATGGGAGGTCCATCAGTGAGTTTTGGTCAAAACTCACTGATATTTCTAAACTACTCCTATTTGATTAGTGATATCTAATATATAGATGTTTGGACACCTAAAATATCATCTCCTACCTCTACCCTCTCTATTCATATGGAGTTTTCAGAAATCCAGATATGGGAGGTCCATCAGTGAGTTTTGGTCAAAACTCACTGATATTTCTAAACTACTCCTATTTGATTAGTGATATCTAATATATAGATGTTTGGACACCTAAAACATCATCTCCTACCTCTACCCTCTCTATTCATATGGAGTTTTCAGAAATCCAGATATGGGAGGTCCATCAGTGAGTTTTGGTCAAAACTCACTGATATTTCTAAACTACTCCTATTTGATTAGTGATATCTAATATATAGATGTTTGGACACCTAAAACATCATCTCCTACCTCTACCCTCTCTATTCATATAGAGTTTTCAGAAATCCAGATATGGGAGGTCCATCAGTGAGTTTTGCTCAAAACTCACTAATATACCTAAACCACTCCTATAGCAATGGTGAAACAGCAAGATTAGAGGTTTCGGCACCCAAAATCTCATCTCCTAGCTCAACCCTTTCTACTGATATAGGGTTTTCAGAATTCCAAATATGGTAGGTACATCAGTGAGTTTTTTTTCAAAACTCACTGATATACCTAAACCACTCCTATAGCATTGGTGAAACAGCAAAATTAGAGGTTTCGACACCCAAAATCTCATCTCCTAGCTCAACCCTGTCTACTGATATAGGGTTTTCAGAATTCCAAATATGGTAGGTCAATCAGTGAGTTTTGCTCAAAACTCACTGATATACCTAAACCACTCCTATAGCATTGGTGAAACAGCAAGATTAGAGGTTTCGGCACCCAAAATCTCATCTCCTAGCTCAACCCTGTCTACTGATATAGGGTTTTCAGAATTCCAAATATGGGAGGTCCATCAGTGAGTTTTGCTCAAAACTCACTGATATACCTAAACCACTCCTATAGCAATGGTGAAACAGCAAGATTAGAGGTTTCGGCACCCAAAATCTCATCTCCTAGCTCAACCCTGTCTACTGATATAAGGTTTTCAGAATTCCAAATATGGTAGGTCCATCAGTGAGTTTTGCTCAAAACTCACTGATATACCTAAACCACTCATATAGCATTGGTGATACAGCAAGATTAGAGGTTTCGGCACCCAAAATCTCATCTCCTAGACCACTTCTATTAGATGTTTCGGCACCTAAACTCACTGATATAGCTAAACTACTCCTATATAATATGTAATTATATATTAAACATTTTTATAGAAAATGTTTTTATATCAATGATGGAGGGCCTGAAGTCGGATGACTTCAGGCCCCAGGGCACTGAAAAGTTTTTAATTTTAAAAATATTTTTTTATATTTAATTGTTATTTATTAAATTAATTATTTATAGGATCTGAAGTTATTTGACTTCGGACCCTCTTGGGATGACTTCAGGCCCTGTGTTTGAATCTGAAATTAAGTGTTTTGATACGTTTTTTTATATATAAATATATTTTTAAATAGAAAAAACAATTTGGATCCACGTCGGGCCTGAATCAAAAGATTTCAGGCCCAACTTGGGCCTGAAATAAAAATATTTCAGGCCCACGTCCAATTTTTTCATCAGATTGACAGCAGAATGGTTTCGAGCTTTTATCTGAAAACCAAAGGGATCCCTTTTATGTTTATTCTTTTTTCTGTTTCATGTTAAACACGCGTGAATTATTTCACGAGAAACAAGTAACGTGCAGTTCAATCTTGATTTTGGAAACTTTTGATATATCTTAGCAAAATCTTGAACTGATGTTCTTTTTCCTTGCTTATAATTTTGGAGTGAAAAGCTAAAGAGAGGCAATAGATGTTGAAATCTCATCTTTGAATTTGATTATGCTTCTGTTGTTCAAATACTTCCACCAATGGATTTTTTTCTCGCTTCTCTTAATTTTGTCTCCTATAAAATAAAAGCGCCGCCCAATGTTTGAATCACAGTGGACCCTGCATTTTAATTTCAAATTAAGTGTTTTGATAGGTTTTTTTATATATTAATATTTTTTTAAAATAAAAAAAATTTTGATTCGACGTCGGGCCTGAATCAAAAGATATCAGGCCCAACGTGGGCCTGATATATTTTATTTCAGGCCCACGCTGGGCCTGAAATAAAAATATTTCAGGCCCACGCTGGGCCTAAAATAAAAATATTTCAGGCCCAACGTGGGCCTGAAATATTTTATTTCAGGCCCAGCGTGGGCCTGAAATAAAATATATCAGGCCCAGTTTTTTTTTTAATTTCTGCAGCAACGTTTTTTTTAATTTCTGAATTCGTTTTTTTTGAATTTTTTTTACGTTTTCTGAATTCGTTTTTTTTTGAATTTTTTTTACGTTTTTTTTATTCTGAATTTGTTTACGTTTTTTATTGCTGCAGCCTACATTTTTTTGAATTTTTTATATATATTAATATATTTATTAAATATTATTTAATATATTAATTTTTATTAATCAAATATAAAAATTATTTATTTATATTTTTAAATCACGTTGGATGAGTTATTTTTAACTGAAATATTTTTTTAATTTTTATCTTTCGTTTTTAGCGTCGATTTCATAATATATTATTTTAAAATAAAAATCACGTGCTACCGTCTCGAAATTTGTTGCTGAGAGAGAGAATGAGAAAGACAGCAGTTAGAAGGAGGGGTATAAAAGGAAGTTCACAAAAAAGGCATGCGCCCTTTGGTAAAATAGAAACTATGATACGGAATTGTTAATTTCCAATTCTTAGGTACGCCTTTTGGTAAATTACCGTAATTAGTACGTAGAAAAAATGAACATACTAATTTTATTAAATTTTAATCTCCAAACTTAATGGTGGCAAAGTTAATTGACAATTGCACTTACATATGATGATAGGGTTTGTTTGCTGTGATTTATTCAGTCATCAAATTATTATGAAAAGAAATAAACAAATGGTTAATAGCAAATGCTCAAAGCATCACATGTATCATTGTATTTCAGTTATTTAAGATTGGTTTAGGAGAAGTAACGAGAAAAAAAGTTTAAGTTAAGAAAATTAAAAATTTTACAACATTATTTATTTATATATATATTTAATTATATATTCTGTTATCAATGATGTGATGAATTGGAATTTGTAATCTGCTGATTGATAGATAAGACATCCTTTGTGTACCAAAAGGGGAATCATCATCTTAACAGTCTCCTGATCTCGACAATAAATCACGATTTTCATTGATATGATAAGGCGTCTGGGGTTGAGGAAATTAATGTTAGCAGATCAGGATTTTATCGTCGTACGCAACTGGCAACCCTCGAACCTGTGACCTCGACCAAATCGGTCAGGCGTCTTACTATCCGATCCAGCCCGTGGGGGCTAAGCGTAGATCCTTGAGTAGGGTGATTAGTCAGCTACAGCGTATTTATAAAATTTTTCCTCCAAATGAGATGCGAATTCTGGGGCGCTGGACTTCTAGATCGTCTACTGTGAGCGCTTCCCGATTTACCCTAGCGACCAGTGGAAAATTTCCGTGAGGCCGAACTGGTCGCCCGAGATTGGAAAAACCTTGTTAATTATTTTTTTTAATAGGGCGATTAGTCTTTATCTTAGTCATTTACGATTCGATTCCCAAGTACGACACGACGTATTTTTAGAAATTTTTTCTCCAAATGAAGTACGAACCCTGAGATACTGGATTTTCCACCACGAGCGCTTCCTGATTTACCCTGGTGGCCGGTGTGAAATTTCCGTGAGATCGGATCGGTCGGAAAAACCTCGTTAATCATTTTTTTTTTAAGTAAATCTTATTCCCCTACTCAATCAGGTTGATTACGTTCACAGCACGAATCTAATGGCAGTATGGAAGCTGACCACGCCTTCTAATGGTTTAAGAATCCAGGTTTTTGCCGACGCAGGACGCAGCCGCGTCGAGTGGCCAAACGGAAGATGAAGCTGGTGAAGAATCCGTGTTTGCGTTTGACGACACTCTGCCGCCGCCACGCCTCCTCCTCATCCACCGCCGCCGCTGCCAACGACTTCGATAGCGATGGTAGCTTAGAGTATTTTTATGGAATTTTCTGAGTCCGTTTGGTATTTTTGGAAAAAGAAAAAGAAAAAGCCAAAAAAAGGAAAAAACCAATTAAGTGCAGCAGGTGGATCGAACCCGCGAACACCACGAAACAGCAAGCGCGCGCAACCAGCCGGGCTAGGGGTATCAGCACAGCAAAGGATGGAGAGAAGGATATTTAAGCTGTAGTTAGGTTGATTCGCCCCATAAGTATAAATAGGTAATTAAAGAGAGAAGTTTTATTTTCTCTCAAACCCTCTCTTTCCCCTAACCTGCGCCGACCCTTCCCTTCCCTCTCCTCTCTTGGGCGACACCACACCAAGCCCAAGAGGGCCGGTCAAGACTCTTCTCCAAGAGATCTTCTAATATTTGGAATCCCCGCGACGAGAGGAACGCGTAGGTGCGAAGAATTCTCCGAGATCTCAAGTTTCTCCCGAGCTCTAGACGTTAATCTTGGTTGTAAGTCCAAGATATCAATGTAAGTACTGCTCACCTGCAGTAAGAGGCGGTTTTTCCGCAAGAATTTCTTTTAAAAGTTTTTAAAAGAGATGTTTACTTGTTGTTTGAGTTTTTGCATGTGATCTTAGTTCATTATATGCATATATATTTTATTGAGTGCCCTATATGAGATTAGGGACCAAGAAAAGCTATGAGAAAAGAAAAGAGAAGATAAAGATAAGAAAAGAAAAGGCCAAGGCCTTAAGAAATCCCCAAAAGTCAAGACTTAGGGATTTTAGCACGCAAGGTGCTTCAGAAAATGCCAAGGCATTTACAGATAAGAAAGAAAAGAAAGAAAAGCTATTTTATTTTCTAAGGCCAGTACCCGGCGTCCAAGGGCGTCGTTAAAGAAATCCAGGTGTCCAATTCCAAGGTCTTGGCCCTGGTAGACCAAGGTCTGCTCTATTAGGATTGGTGGCTCGCTACCCCAACCTTTTAGGGAACGCGCATGAGATGGTACTTACGTCTTCAGTGGATCCAAGTGATTAGTATTTTCAAGTATATGCTTTAGCAAAGTTTCGAAAATTTAAGAAAGTTTTCAAAAGTTAAAGAATAGCTAAAGTTTCAAGTTGAGCCAAGAAAAGTAGATTGAGATTTATTATTGCTTGAGTATGCATGTTTTGAGATTATACATGTTCTTAGTTTTCTTTCAAGCATATTAGTATCTCATATGATTTCCATATTGTTCTAGAAGCATGTTTGCACTTTTCGAGTTTTTGTGAGCTAGATAGTACTTACTAAGCTTTTTGCTTACTAGTTGCATTTCCTCTTATTGCAGAAAAAGGTAAAGGCAAGCAATTCTGAAGGAAGACGACGAGGCGGTGCTGAGTAGAGTGTGTGTGGTGGCTGATTATGGAGAGATCTTAGGCGCAAGACAATTTAGTTATTAACTCATAATGTTATAGTTCATTTGAATTTCAAGTTCTTGCTTTATGGGGATTATAGAGTATTTGAGTTTTGGATAGTTTTACATGCTCAATTTCTTAGAGTAAAGATTCCATGTCATTTCGTTTAGCATACATATCCTTATGATTGCATTGGATGAGTAGAAGTGTGAGTAGTTAGAGATATTGATACTTTGTTAGAGAAAAGGGTGTTTGTGCCAAGATAGTATCAATTTCCCTTTGAATCAAGTTTTTATTGCTTAAAAATGTTTAGAAAAGTTGCAATCACATTTCATAATGCTTTAGCAAGGTCGTAGAACATGTATTTGGTGTTATGAATGCATAGGAGTCAAGATTGATACAAACTCTATTGTTTAAGTTCATATAAACTTGTTTAGTTTATTTTCTTCCATAAAAGTCCTAAATTCAAGTTATGGATTCGTTTGATTGGCTAAATTGTTTAGGAAACTGACATAGAGTATAGAAGTGGTGTCATAGTTTGATATGGCTCGAAACTGAATGAATGGTGGCCTTAAGAAGTAAAGAGCCGAAACCTGTAATTCTGATTACAGGCGTACCAGTCGACTGCCACGTCACCAGTCGACTGGTACGGGCAGTTTGAGTTGGGTGAGGCTAGTTCCAATAAGTATCAACTACGAGTTTCGAGAAGGAAAGTGTGATATGGTATAATGCATGACTACTTAAGTTAGAATATAATTGTTAGAAGAATTTAAAAGAAAAAAAAAAGATTTCCGCAACTTTTAGTCGTGTATAAAAGATTGAGAAGTAGAGGAAAGTAACGATCCGTCTAAGGTAGTAAGAAGGCGGGTCGCTACAGTTGGTATCAGAGCG
>JAGFNQ010004036.1:79102-113000 GCA_024364735.1 Boesenbergia rotunda
TGAGAGAAGTGTCCTAAGGCAATCGCCTTATGATTGTAATCATTTATTTAATAAATGAATATTCACTATTTGAGTATACATGTTTGTGTATTTGATTGAGATCTTAAACTCATTTACTGAATGTCCGCAATACAATTCACAGCATGAGAGAATTTGTGATGAATTCACAACTAGTGATTATCTCTACATGTGCAATTGTGAAGTATTGAAATTGTCCCTAGTCGATGAATTGATAAATACGGACACTATCAATTCTGTTGAGACTAGCATGGGTTATTCTCTAATCAGCTGATTCTCACTGGCTGGTGACATTGAGATGTCCGGAGATAAACATGAATGCTAGTTAAGGGAACTAGTTCATTGGAGTGACTGGCTGTAAAACTTCATATGGTAGTCTACATATAGATATGTCAGTGAAGTTCTTACTGCAGCTTAAGTGCGATGTTCCTTTGACTTGCGGTGTTCAAGTCATCTTGGTCATGGAGACTTATACTTTGACATCTTAAGCAAGCATCTCCAAGGAGGTGTGGACCCAGGATGATTGGGTATAAGCCGAAGTGCCCGAAGATGTTTGAACAGCCTACAAAGGATTCACCACTCCTTGCGAGGAGATGTATACCCGAGGCCTATCGTCAGATTGTTACTCGAAGCCTCTGGCCAGAGCATGACATGTTCAGAGTATGAATCTCTTAAATACATGAGAGTAATTAGAATCCGTAGGACGAGAAAACGTTACTTGGGCTAGGTGTGACGTAGTCAGCCTAGTGGGGACTGACACACATAGACCATGTCCTTAACCAAGTGGGTATAAGATGGTGAAGGGAATGAGACACGTTTCATTATAGCTGCTGAAGAGTTTCAGAATTATTTCTGAGATCAACCGTTGATCTTTCGATTAATTGGGGATCATGATACACTACTAGGTGCCACTCATAATCATTCTATAATTGATTAATTATAGACGGCCAACATAAATCGAAAGCCTATTTAGTCACACGCACTACGAGTAATCCGAGGGATTTAAAATGAGTTGAAAATTAGATGTTCCAATCAAGAGAGATTAAGTTTGGTTGAGCCAAACGATAAGTCGAATCTGAATTTTTCAGAGACGCATCGAAAGCGTAAAATGGCTAAGTCTTTTGAAGACTTAATAGATGAATTAAATAAGTTTAATTCATTGGGGCTTGGCTTGGATGGGCCGGCCAAAGAGGGCCTCCATCCTCTTTGCTTGGTCGGCCACAACAAAGGGAGAGAACCCTGTTTTTAGTTCAATTTATAAAATAAACCAAGTGTGGTTTGTTTTATAAAATTATGGATGATATAAATTTTTTATATAATAAACCAAGGTTTGGTTTATTTTTCATAGAAATTAAAATGAACCATGGATTGGTTTATTTTGTAAAATCAATCATGGATTGATTTACCATGATAAGGAAATTTATTCCATAAGAGAGAAGAGACTTGATTGATTTTTATCATGAATTAAAATATGATTTTAACCATGATATAAAATCAAACTTGGCATGATAGAATAAGTTATTCCATATTTGAGAGGCTTGATGGTTGAGAGGCCACTATATAAAGGACCCAAGGCAAGGCTTAGGTGTGAAATATAGAGATGAAGGCATAGGCTCTCTCCCTCTCTTTCACTCCTTCTCTTCTCCCCTTCTTGCCGTGCGCCAACCAGCCCCAAGAAGGAGCACCAGCCGGCCATTCTTTTGTGGTTAGTCTTCCGACTTCTCTCTCTTGGTTTTTCTCGTCGCGTTCTCGGAGAATCTAGTAGTTCTCGAGAACACGAAATTCGTGGCTTTGCGAAGTCATCCCGAAGATACTCGGCGTGGACGCGAATAGAGGCGGAGCTTCCAAGGGACGCTTACAATTGGATCTCGTCCCTTCCTTCGAGTTACGCGAGGTAATATGTAAATTAGTTTACGTTTCTGCAAAAATTTTAAATATATGATCATGTCTACACAAGATAAAATTGCATGCTTAGATGTGTGGTTAAATGATTTAGAGAAATTATTTATGCTAAACCTTCCGCTGCACGTAATTAATTTTAAAATTACGAACCCTCATCCATGTCAACATGCACCCGGACCCAACAGTGGTATCAGAGCCGAGGTTTGTATTCGACATAATTATATAATTGTTTTGCGGAAAGCTTTATCATGATCTCAATTTTGGAAAAAAATTTCAATTATGGAAACTTTCCAATTATGGTAAATTTTCGATTTAGGAATTTCAAAATTTGGAAATCCTCATGAAATTTCGTAAACTTTTTAAATATCTCTGTTTCTGAAATTTTATGATAATTGTGAAAACTTTCCATTTTTGGAAACTTTTCAATTTTGGAAATTTCCTATTTCGGAAATTTTCCAATTTTAGAAAAACGTAAATTTTCTTTGTATCAGAAACTTATAATTGTTTTGAAAACCTTTTATTTTTGGAAACTTTCCATTTATGGAAAACTCGCAATTTTGGGCACTTTCTTTCAAGAAAGTCTAGATAAATTATGGGAATATTAATTGGCATTTAAATTTATAATTGGAAATTAAATTATTTACAAAATTTTTTATTTTGGATTGAGCCTCGGGGAGCCGTCCAATTTAAAGTTAGTTGTTATAATTAAATTTTCTAAATTGAATTTAAATTGTCAAATGTTTAATTTGGATTGAGCCTCGGAGAGCCATCCAAATTAAGTTATTGATATTAATTTTCCATAAATAAAATATGTGTTCAAATCTTGGAAATTTTTGAGGTGATTCTCAAACGATAATTTCCTTATTTGATTTATGAGGTGATGCTCTTACATATTATTGTCTCCAAAATTAATTAGGAAAATTATTTCCTATAGAGTATATTTCCTTAAATAAGATTTTCATGAAAATAATATGTGGTTGAATTAAGGGAATCTGTCTCTTAATTTAATAATATTTGATTTAGAGAAATCAAAGTCTTAAACATATTATTTCCGAAATTGATTATGATAATTCAGGAAATTGTTTCCCAAAACAATTCCTTGAATAAAGTTTGAAATTAGAATTAGGAAATCCGGTTCCTAATTCAATTAATGAGACTTGATAAATTAAGTCACATACATACTTTATTAAGGAAATCGTTAGAATATGACATAATTATATGTAATGAATGTGCATAAAAGAAAAGGATAAGACCCAAAACCGCTTACAAAATATTAAGGCCAACACCTTCCATTAATATGGTTAGAACCGGAGTTTTGTTTCTCATTTGGGTTGATGGACACATCCATGCCCGGCTTGAACCTCAACATGTTCAAACCATGGAATTAGTTTATGATTAATATAGTTGGAGTCAAAGGTCAATCCTTAGTTTTGGTTGTTGGACACATCCAAGCTTGACTAAACGGTTGAATGAGCTCCAACCATATTAAAATTATTTCTTGATTAATGGGTCAGCCTTAAGCTTGGAGCATCGATTTGTTGTGCCACAGCCAAGGTCGATGTAAAGAGAGGTGCAGTTGGGTGCTATGTATATTGTTGCATACTTGTTAATGAGTTAACAACCCAATGATTTATGCAAACATTCAATTAGTTGATAGCATAATATGATAGTTACATATGTATAATATGTAATCGGTATAATTACCTACCTTCATAGCTAAGAATAACTTGATGGACTCTAGCCATGGTTGTTCTTATCTATGGTTGGATATCAACCTATTTGGAGATGTTCCTACGATCTCCCGAATTGATAAAAAGGAAGTTATTCAATTCGAAAAATAAATAGGATTTAATTAATGTATATTGATGCATTCTTTATCATTCTCATCACATAACCTCAATTTGTATTTCTAGGATAATCACCTGATCATGTCTTCTCTGAATTTGCATTCCATTTTGGGCACCAATAAGCTGGCTGGGCCAAACTTCATGGACTGGCTTCAAAACCTGAGGATAGTCCTCAAGGCAGAAAAGCTTGCTTATGTCCTTGAAGAACAGCTTCCCAACCATCCTCCTGAAGATGCAACTCCAGACCAGTTAGTGGCCTATCAGAAACATGTGGCCGATTCTGAACTTGCGAGTTGCATCATATTGGCCGCTATGGTACCTGAGCTACAAAAGCAGCATGAGCATATGGATGCTCATACCATCGTCTTCCATCTTCATGAGCTATTTGACAAGCAGGCGAGATCCGAAAGGTTTGAGGTCTCCAGACTCCACTTCACCTCTAAGATGCAAAAAGACACTTCTGTTTCACAGTTTGTGTTGAAGATGTTAAGGTACATTGAGCGACTAGGCACGCTCGGATTTGCAATGGATCACGAACTAAGTATTGACTTAATTCTGCAATGTTTGCCCAAGAGTTACTCACAGTTTGTGATGAACTATCAGATGAACAAACTGGATACTACCATTCCTGAGTTGCTTAACTGCTGAAGACTATAGAGCCTTCTGTAAAGCAGGATTAGAAGACGGTACTGTTAGTTGGTTCCTCAAAGAAAGACTCTAAGAGAAGCCCAAAGAACAAAATAAGGGAAGGAAGAAAAACGCCAAAAAGATTAAAAAGGCACCAAAAGGCACTTGCCATCACTGCGTCAAGGAGAGCCACTGGCGAAGAAACTGCAAGGTTTATCTTGAGTCCCTGAAGAAGAAGGCATCCGATGCCCCATCCTCTTCAGGTATCTTCGTTATTGAATGTCACTCAATTTCCTCGGATACCTGGGTACTTGATACTGGGTATAGCTCACATATATGTAATGACATACAGGGGCTAAGGAATAGAAGAAGACTCGTCAAGGGAGAAGCGAATTTGCGAGTTGGAAATGGAGCAAAGATTGCTGCTATTGCCATCAGAACATATTTGCTAAAGCTCCTACTGGACTTGTCTTAGAATTGGATAATAGTTATTTTGTTCCTTCGTTAATAAAGAACATTGTATCTATTTCATGCTTGAATGAAAAGGTTTATCATTTATCTTTTAGTAACAATTGTTGTTACATAACTTTAAATGGTGTTCTTTATGGGACTGGAACTTTATGCAATGGTATCTACACGTTAGATTTATCCGGTGACGTTTTCAATATCGAAGTTAGCAACAAACGTGCTCGAATAGATAATCAAATAGACTCCTATATGTGGCATTGTCGTCTTGGCCATGTAAGCAAGAAACGCATGACCAAATTACACCGATGTGGAATTCTGGAATCATTTGAACCTGGTTCATTTGATACATACGAATCATGCTTAAAAGGCAAGATGACCAAATTAGCCTTTTCCGAAAAAGGTAAACCAGTGGGAGAATTGCTTGGTCTAATACATACTGATTTATGTGGACCAATGTCAACTCTTGCACAAGGAGGCCTATAGCTACTTCATTACCTTTATCGATGATCACTCACGATTCGGGTATGTGTTCTTAATGAAAAACAAATTTGAAGCTTTTGAGAAATTCAAAGAGCTCAGAAGTGAAGTAGAGAAACAGCTTGGCAAAAGTATTAAGATACTTCGATCCGATCGGGGTGGTGAATACTTAAGTCAAGAGTTTCAAGATTATCTTAGGGACAATGGGATATTGTTTCAATGGACTCCGCCATATACACCACAGCATAATGGTGTATCTGAGAGGCGTAACCGAACCTTGATGGACATGGTTATATCTATGATGAATCATGCAACTCTTCCAAAATACTTTTGGGGCTATGCGCTTAAGACAGCTGTTTACTTACTAAATAGAGTCCCGACCAAGGTAGTCTCTACTACTCCATATGAGACGTGGAATAGTAAGAAACCTCATTTATCTCACCTAAGGATATGGGGTTGTCCTACTTATGTAAAGCGGACTGTATCAGACAAATTGGATGCTAAGTCTGATAAATGTCTATTTATTGGATACGCTAAGGAAACGAAAGGTTACCAATTCTATCATCCCTTGGAACAAAAGGTGTTTGTTTCAAGGCATGCTGTATTTCTTGAAAAAGAATTTTTTTACAAGAAAACAGTGGGAGCAACATTGAACTTGAAGATGTTCAAGAAACTCCAATAGACATTACAGAGACACCTATTCTAGACCCACAACCAATAACTCATAATGATGAGCTATCAGTTGAACCTAAAACAACACCACTTCTTTGTAGGTCTAATAGGACACGCAATATTCCAGAGAGATACGGATTTCTCATAAGTGAATCGAACGACGTGCTACTCATTAACGATGACGAACCTATCAGTTATGAAGATGTTCTGAAAAATTCAGAAAGGGATAAATGGCTTGAAGCCATGAAGTCGAAAATGGATTCCATGTACAAAAATCAAGTATGAGACTTGGTTAACCCACCTGAAGGGATTAAGCCCATATGGTGCAAGTGGGTTTTCAAGAAGAAAACCGACATGGAAGGTAATGTTGTTACCTTTAAGGCTAGATTAGTGGCAAAAGGATATCGTCAGAAACAAGGAATTGATTATGACGAAACCTATTCGCCAGTAGCTATTCTTGAATCCATTCGGATGCTCATGGCCATAGCAGCTCATTATGATTATGAGATATGGCAAATGGATGTGAAAATAGCTTTCCTTAATGGAAACCTGCTTGAGGATGTATACATGATACAATCTGAAGGTTTCACATCGGTTAATAAAACCAAAGTATGCAAGCTTCGACGTTCCATATATGGACTAAAGCAAGCATCCAGGAGCTGGAACATCCGTTTTGATGAGACAATCAAAGAGTTTGATTTTTCACAAAATCCTGACGAACCTTGTGTGTACAAGAAGGTTAGTGGGAGTGCAATCGTATTCCTAGTGTTATATGTTGATGACATATTACTTATAGGAAACGATATATCAGTCTTACAGTCAGTTAAAATTTGGTTGTCCAAATCTTTCTCCATGAAAGACCTGGGAGAAGCAACCTATATCCTTGGGATTAAAATCTATAAAGATAGATCAAAACGGTTGTTTGGTCTTTCGCAGTCTACATATATAGACCGAGTGCTAGAAAGGTTTAGCATGTCAGAATCCAAGAAAGGTTACCTTCCCATCAGGCATGGGATCAACCTTTCGAAGTCTATGTGTCTGCGCACAGAAGACGAGAGGATTTGCATGAGTAAGATTCCTTATGCATCTGCGATAGGATCTATGATGTATGTTATGTTATGTACTAGGCCTGATGTATCGTATGCTCTGAGCGTCACAAGCAGATACCAGTCTGATCCAGGAATGGATCATTAGGCGGTTGTCAAAACAATCCTCAAGTACTTAAGAAACACTAAAGATGTGTTCCTAATATATGGAGAAGGTGATATGGTAATACGTGGGTATACAGATGCTAGTTTCCAGACATATAAGGATGACTCCAAATCTCAGTCCGGATACGTATTTATTTTGAATGGAGGCGCAATAAGTTGGAAGAGTTTCATGCAAGACACCGTAGCGGATTCTACCACGGAAGCGGAATATATTGCAACTTCGGCAGCAGCAAAGGAAGCAGTCTGGATCAAGAAGTTTGTCTCAGAACTTGGTGTGGTTCCAACCATTGATGAAGCAATACCGGTTTACTGCCACAACAATGGAGCTATTGCACAAGCGAAGGAACCAAGGTCTCATCAACGATCCAAACATGTGTTTCGCCGCTATCATCTGATCAGAGAGATTATAAGTAGGAATGATATATAAATTGAGAAAATTCCCACTGAAAGGAATTTACCGGATCCTTTAACTAAGGTCTTGCCTCAAAGCAAGTTTGAGTCATGTTAGAGCCTGTGGTATTGGGTACCATAGCGATTGGCATTAGGCCAAGTGTGAGTTTGTTAGTGATATGAGAGAAGTGTCCTAAGGCAATCGCCTTATGATTGTAATCATTTATTTTAATAAATTAATATTCACTATTTGAGTATACATGTTTGTGTATTTGATTGAGATCTTAAACTCATTTACTGAATGTCCGCAATACAATTCACAGCATGAGAGAATTTGTGATGAATTCACAACTAGTGATTATCTCTACAATTGCAATTGTGAAGTATTGAAATTGTCCCTAGTCGATGAATTGATAAATACGGGCACTATCAATTCTGTTGAAACTAGCATGAGTTATTCTCTAATCAGCTGATTCTCACTGGCTGGTGACATTGAGATGTCCGGAGATAAACATGAATGCTAGTTAAGAGAACTAGTTCATTGGAGTGACTGGCTGTAAAACTTCATATGGTAGTCTACATATAGATATGTAAGTGAAGTTCTTACTGCTGCTTAAGTGCGATGCTCCTTTGACTTGCGGTGTTCAAGTCATCTTGGTCATGGAGACTTATACTTTGACATATTAAGCAAACATCTCCAAGGAGGTGTGGATCGGGACGATTGGGTATAAGCCGAAGTGCCCGAAGATGTTTGAACAGCCTACAAAGGATTCACCACTCCTTGCGAGGTGATGTATACCCGTGGCCTATCGTCGGATTGTTACTCGAAGCCTCTGGCTAGAGCATGACATGTTCAGAGTATGAATCTCTTAAATACATGAGAGTAATTAGAATCCGTAGGACGAGAAAACGTTACTTGGGCTAGGTGTGACGTAGTCAGCCTAGTGGGGGCTGACACACATAGACTATGTCCTGAACCAAGTGGGTATAAGATGGTGAAGGGAATTGGGCACGTTTCATTATAGCTGCGGAAGGGTTTCAGAATATTTTCTGAGGTCAACCGTTGATCTTTCGATTAATTGGGGATCATGATGTACTACTAGGTGTCACTCATGATCGTTCTATAATTGATTAATTATAGACGGCCAACATAAATCGAAAGCCTATTTAGTCACAAGCACTACGAGTAATCCGAGAGATTTAAAACGAGTTGAAAATTGAATTTTCCAATCAAGAGAGATTAAGTTTGGTTGAGCGAAACGATAAGTCGAATCTGAATTTTTCAGAGACGCATCGGAAGCGTAAAATGGCTAAGTCTTTTGAAGACTTAATAGATGAATTAAATAAGTTTAATTCATTGGGGCTTGGCTTGGATGGGTCGGCCAAAGAGGGCCTCCATCCTCTTTGCTTGGCCGGCCACAACAAAGGGAGAGAACCATGTTTTTGGTTCAATTTATAAAATAAACCAAGTGTGGTTTGTTTTATAAAATTATGGATGATATAAATTTTTTATATAATAAACCAAGGTTTGGTTTATTTTTCATGGAAATTAAAATGAACCATGGATTGGTTTATTTTATAAAATCAATCATGGATTGATTTACCATGATAAGGAAATTTATTCCATAAGAGAGAAGAGACTTGATTGATTTTTATCATGAATTAAAATATGATTTTAACCATAATATAAAATCAAACTTGGCATGATGGAATAAGTTATTCCATATTTGAGAGGCTTGATGGTTGAGAGGCCACTATATAAAGGACCCAAGGCAAGGCTTGGGTGTGAAATATAGAGATGAAGGCATAGACTCTCTCCCTCTCTTTCTCTCCTTCTCTTCTCCCCTTCTTGCCGTGCGCCAACCAGCCCCAAGAAGGAGCACCAGCTAGCCATTCTTTTGTGGTTAGTCTTCTGACTTCTCTCTCTTGGTTTTTCTCGTCGCGTTCTCGGAGAATCTAGTAGTTCTCGAGAACACGAAATTCGTGGCTTTGCGAAGTCATCCTGAAGATACTCGGCGTGGACGCGAATAGAGGCGGAGCTTCCAAGGGACGCTTACGGTTGGGTCTCGTCCCTTCCTTCGAGTTACGCGAGGTAATTTGTAAATTAGTTTACATTTCTGCAAAAATTTTAAATATATGATCATGTCTACACAAGATAAAATTGTATGATTAGATGTGTGGTTAAATGATTTAGAGAAATTATTTATGCTAAACCTTCCGTTGCACGTAATTAATTTTAAAATTACGAACCCGCATCCATGTCAACATGCACCCGGACCCAACAGACGCGTGGCGGCCCACGCTCCCTGAGATGTCCCCGATCGAGAAGCTAGATTCTCGTTCTCGTGAGTTATAAGTGAGCATGCTCCCACGACCCTCGGCTCGGCTCTCAGGCAGACGCGTGGCGGCCTACGCACCCTGGGATGTCCCTGACCGAGAAGTCAGACTCTCGCTCTCTCTAGTTATAAGTGGACATGCTCCCACGACACTCGACTCAGCTCTCAGGCGGACGTGTGGCGACCCACGCTCCCTTAGATGCCCCCGACCGAGAGGCCGAACTCTCACTCTTGTGAGATATAAGTGGGCATGCTCCCATGCACCCCTCGGCTCGGCTCCCAGTCGGACGCGTGGCAGCCCACGCTCCCTGAGATACCCCTGACCGAGAGCCAGACTCTTGCTCTTGCAAGTTATAAGTGGGCATGCTCCCACGAACCCCTTGGCTCGGTCCCCAGTCGGGCGCGCAGCAGCCCGCGCTCCCTGGGTACTACCCGACCGAGCATTTAATCTCTCACCTTCGTACGAGCTATGAGCAAGGGAGCCCTTGGAGCCCCCTGAGCCTAATTTCCCAACTAGGTGCGCGATTGCTCCAGGGCAGAGTAACTCGATAGCGAGGCTCTAAACCAACCAAGTTGGCAACTGAAAACGCTCAGTTCCAAGCCTGGCCATCAAATTCTTTTAGCGTCCGAAACTCTCGTGCTCAAGTATTTCAGCCAGCCACTCACCAACTCAGCCGGTGGCGCTCTTACCCAAGTAATTAATACTTAGAAGCCCCCGAGCTTAAGCATGACACTCGGGTGGCCGAGCCAAACGATCGTTCTCCACTCGAGTCACTAGCGCCAAACATCAGTATGCAAATGAAAGAGACTTGCATTCATAATAGTCCTATTACAAAAACGAGGTCGGGCCTCTACCAAAAATAAAAAAGCAAAGGAGTGCCTCCAAACGATTGCTTAAGGCCTACGGGCATGCCGCTGGGGCGCGACATAGGCCCGTACCGCCTCCAATTCCTTCTGAGGCGTCTCCAACTCTGACCCCGGGCGGCGTACTGCCTTTTGAGCAGAGTGAGGTCCCTTGAACGAGTGTTCAACTCCTCCTCCTTGGCCGTCAAGTTGGCGCGTAGTACAGCGGCCGACTGGTGCGCCTCTCGGAGCCCCGCCTTGACCTTGGCCAGCTCTGCCTGCGCGCGCCTGGTGTTCAAGGTCCAGGGCCTTGCGCTCCTAATATTCCAGGCTGACGATTTTGCATCGCGCCTGGACAACCGCCTCAGTGGTCGAATTCAGTTCCGCCTGAAGCTCCGTAAGGTGCGCATTCGCGTGGGCCGCGGATCTCGAAGGGCCAAGTTCTCGGCCCGTAGACTGTCCAGGTCCTCCCCGCTGGACCTCAGCTGCGCATGGCGAAGCTGAGCCTCCAATCTCTCCGCTCGGGACTCAGCCTACCGTAGGGCCCGAGCCTGGCTTATAAGACAAACGGTCGAGTCATAGACCGAGCCGAAGAACTACAGAACGAAGGAAAACCAAATGTATGCCTAAGAAAATTGCGCGGAAAAATAAACACCAGCCGTTAATAAGACGTGCCTGGCTGTGTACCGATACGAGGGTGTTAGCCCTGTTGATCGGGTCCCGGTAGTCAGACTCCCGAAGGCCTTGATGCAATTGGTCGCTCAGCGGACCGTACAAGTAGACCACCCGAGCCAACTCGTGCGGCGCGGTAACGGGAGTCTCGTAGGCCATGTTGGGATCAGCCCACGACGACAGAACCAAATGCAAGGGATGAGGGCTAGTAGCTCCCTCAGGAAGAGGAGGCCTGTCGACCCGTGCGCCCGAGGAACCAGCCTGGGTCAGTGGGGGCGCAGGCAGAGTGGCCCCGTGAATAGAGGATGCTGGAGTAATAGGTGCAGACACGGGCAGAACAGGAGTCGCTGGTGAGGAGGTCGCCGTAGGGGGCGTAGCTCGGGTCCTCTTCACAGATGGAGGGGTGGTGGTGGTCCCAAAGGGGGTTGAAGGGTTGGCTGGCCGATCCCTTCGGCGCCTGGTCTCCAACAGCCAGATGTTCGTATCCAAGACTTCAAGATTGGGAGACGACACCTCCCCTGTTGATGTAGTCTGATCCGATTGTTGTTTTGGTGTTGACAACGATTTAAATTTGGTTGAGTGAATTCGGATTAAGTCCAGGTGGATTTGGGAGATCGCACGCCGGTATGGGAAAAGACCTAGTGGGACTAGGCACACCTAGTGGGACTAGGTGAAGTCCAGGTGGATCTTGGAGATCGCACGCTGGCATGGGAAAAGACCTAGTGGGACTAGGTGAAGTCCAGGTGGATCTGGGAGATCGTACACTGGTATGAGAAAAGACCAAGTGGGACTAGTCACACCTAGTGGGACTAGGTGAAGTCCAGGTGGATCTGGGAGATCGCATGCTGGCATGGAAAAAGACCTAGTGGGACTAGGCACACCTAGTGGGACTAGGTGAAGTCCAGGTGGATCTGAGAGATCATACGCTGGCATGAGAAAAGACCTAGTGGGACTAGGCACACCTAGTGGGACTAGGTGAAGTCCCGGTGAGTGAAGTTGGGCACGGAGTCTTGGTCTGGGGGACTGAGCACGAGTCAGAGAAGGCTGGGAGCCCGTTCTCTTGACTTAGGGTGGAATTGGTCTTGGCTGGATCGGTCTGGTGACCGATCAGGGAGATTGGCACGAACTCCTGTTGTTGATCGGTCTGGTGATCGATCCAGAGAAGTCTGATCGGTCTGGTGACCGATCAGGGAGAGTGTTGGATCGGGTTGGACCGACTAGAGGGGGGTGAATAGACGGGAAAAAAAAATATAAAAGTGGAGGCACTCGTCTTTAAAAAAGAAACTTGGTTGCAACTGAGAATGTTGCTTCCAAGCAGTGGACGCTCAATAAAAATCTCCTTGTGGCGGAGAAGCCTTACAAAAATAGCACGCTAGACTTTTAGAGAGTTTACAAGAGAATTGCATTAATTGAATGAATTAAAAGGTTGAAACTCTAAGCCTATTTATAGCCTAAGAGAATAAATCTGGATTGTTGATTGTTGAGGAATTTTCTCTTGGCCGTTGATCCATGGATGTAATCTGGATGGCTGATCTTGGATGGGATTAAACTGCATCCATTGGATCTGACTAAAGGATAAAGTTATCCTTTAAGAGATAACTTTGTCTTCTGCTCGCAACAGATAAATAACTTTATCATTTGCTCGCAACAACTTTAATCATATCTCTTCTTTATCCCAGTCGGTAAGATTGGTGATATATGTAGGTGAGGTTGCTGGTTCGAATCTTCACAGCAACAAATAGAATTCTTTTTGTTTCAGGTGCCTGGTTTGACTTGGTCAAACTGACCAGTCTTTTGGTTCATCTTCTGGGTGATTTCCGGCCAACCGGAGTTAGGCTCACCCGAACCCGACTCCGGCCTTTCGCCCCTCGAGCGTCCTTCCTCCCGGCTTCTCGTCCCTCGGACACCGCGCACGTCCTTCTCGCTCCACCGGCATACTCTTCCGCAGCTTCCGCGTCCCTCGGATTGTACCGAGCCCGTCGGCTCACTTCCCCGCACAATCCTTCTCGTTCGCTACGTCTTACGCTCGACTTCCTCCGTACCTAAGCTCCTGCACACTTAGCAGAGGGATTAAACATACCAGGACCTAACTTAAATCGGTTGATCACATCAAAATCAACCAGGGGTACTTACAATCTCCCCCTTTTTGATGTGCATCAATCCGAGTTAAGTTAGGGTAAACAAATAAAAAAAACATGCATAATAATGTAAAGAGTTTAAGTTAAAAAAAACATAAATTTCAAGTAAATTAAAATTCTACCCCATAACTTAATACTATTCCTCCCCCTTTGATCACATCAAAAAATTGAGAAATATAAGTAGGGAAGAGAAAAAAAATTTTGAGTGCGATAAAAAATTTTCAAAGTGAAAAAAAATCGCGTTGCCATAGATTTTTCAAATTTTAAAATGACATATTTTTTCAAAGTTAATTCCATTTTTTTTTAAAAATGACTTAAATAAAATCTAATTTTTTTTTGATAAAATCCACAGCTGATGAGGAGTTCCAAAAATAAAATCGAATCCTGTCAAAATATTTTTCTATCAAATTTTGAAAAAAAAATCATATTTCGATAAATAATTCATAAAAAATCAAAAAAATCTGAATATTTTTGTTAAAGTCGAAGATGAAGATATGAGTTTGGACAAAAATTTTGAGTTTTAAATTCGTTCGTCAAGTCCAAAAATGGCAAACCAACACATAAGAGTTCTTGAACAATAAAATTTAAAAAATTGGAAACAATACTTCGAAAATTTTGAAAAAAAATTGTAATGAGTCTTTCCTCTAAACTCTTAATTTCAAATTTCGAGGGAAAAAATATTCAAAAAATTTTGAAAGAAGTTCCAGTAGATAGACAGCATAATTGTGCATAAAAAAAATAAAGGCATAATTTTTCTTAGAGAAACACAATGCACACATTTATAATAACAAAAAAATTTCAGTTTAATACAAATTTAGGAACCCAAAATAAGCTCTTGTCTACAGGATTAATTAAAAACTTAGGCGGAATATAGCTTTTGGGCACATTTTTAAATTGACCCTTATGATTTTTAAAATACCAATTTAAATTATCAGGAAAGCTATTTTTCTTTTGGCGTAAATGTGCAATATCAAGTTCTAATTTTTGCACTAAGTTTTTCAAATTACCATTTTCATTTTTTAAAATTTCATAAGAGAAAATAAGTGCCAATTCATTTTTCAATTTCAAATTTTCTTTTTCTAATCTACAATTAGATTTAAGCAAGGCTTTAACTCCTGCATATAATTGATCATGAGGAAGAAAACAGACCTCACTTACCGGGTCGCTTTCGAAAAGCGAGGTTCTTTCTTCGTCGTCAGTTTCTTCTGACATCTCTCCCCCTTCATCAGTGCTCCCTTCTTGATGATTTGCCATTAACGCAAGTCCCGCGTATTCTTGACCTTTTGATTCCTCTGACGAGGACTCGTCCCAAGTGGCCTTCAGTTTTGGCTCGGAGGTACTTTCATGCAATTCTAGGAATTTCTCCCAGAGCTCTTTTGCCGAGTTGTAATTTTCGATGCGGTTAACTTCTTGCCCGGGAAGAACAGCTAGTAGATGAAATTCAGCTTTGCCATTTGCTTCAAAGTCTGATTTCTCCTTCTTGGTCCATGATTCTATTTCTTTATCCTTGTCGTTGTTGTCCTTAGGAACTGAAAAACCATTTTTCATAATTATTAGCAATTCAATATCAGTTTTAAAAAATACCTGCATTCGGCGCTTCCACATCGCAAACTCCCCCTCAAACTTCGGCGGGTAGATTACGACTCCAACCATTTTTCTTGAAATTGCTGCAGTCGGCGATTAGTCCTTCTGCGGCGACCTTGGCTCTGATACCACTTGTTGGATCGGGTTGGACCGACTAGAGGGGGGTGAATAGACGGGAAAAAAAAATTATAAAAGTGGAGGCACTCGTCTTTAAAAAAGAAACTTGGTTGCAACTGAGAACGTTGCTTCCAAGGCAGTGGACGCTCAATAAAAATCTCCTTGTGGCGGAGAAGCCTTACAAAAATAGCACGCTAGACTTTTAGAGAGTTTACAAGAGAATTGAATTAATTGAATGAATTAAAAGGTTGAAACTCTAAGCCTATTTATAGCCTAAGAGAATAAATCTGGATTGTTGATTGTTGAGGAATTTTCTCTTGGCCGTTGATCCATGGATGTAATCTGGATGGCTGATCTTGGATGAGATTAAACTGCATCCATTGGATCTGATTAAAGGATAAAGTTATCCTTTAAGAGATAACTTTGTCTTCTGCTCGCAACAGATAAATAACTTTATCATTTGCTCGCAACAACTTTAATCATATCTCTTCTTTATCCCAGTCGGTAAGATTGGTGATATATGTAGGCGAGGTTGCTGGTTCGAATCTTCACAGCAACAAATAGAATTCTTTTTGTTTCAGGTGCCTGGTTTGACTTGGTCAAACTGACCAGTCTTTTGGTTCATCTTCTGGGTGATTTCCGGCCAACCGGAGTTAGGCTCACCCGAACCCGACTCCGGCCTTTCGCCCCTCGAGCGTCCTTCCTCCCGGCTTCTCGTCCCTCGGACACCGCGCACGTCCTTCTCGCTCCACCGGCGTACTCTTCCGCAGCTTCAGCGTCCCTCGGATTGTACCGAGCCCGTCGGCTCACTTCCCCGCACAATCCTTCTCGTTCGCTACGTCTTACGCTCGACTTCCTCCGTACCTAAGCTCCTGCACACTTAGCAGAGGGATTAAACATACCAGGACCTAACTTAAATCGATTGATCACATCAAAATCAACCAGGGGTACTTACAGAGAGAACATAAGCTTTTGGTTCAACTTCTGTGTGGCTTCAGATCGATCTGGTGAATGATCAGAGACCCGTGATCGGTTAGTGTAACTGATCAAACTATCGCAAGGTTTCTCACCCGGACCGATTAGACTGGAGCCTGATCGGTCAGGGAGGGACTTGATCGGTCCCCAGACCGATCAGGGAACAACCTGATTGGTCAGGTGACCGATCAGTGGGTTTGGCTTGTGAAGCTGGAGAAATACTGAGCAAAGGGGTGGATCGGATGGGTGGCCGATCCACGACCTGGGATCGGCCTGGTGACCGATCACTAGAAGTCACGATTTTCAGTTTCTCACTATGGACCGATCAGGCTGGAGCCTGATCGATCAGGAATATCCCTGATCGGTCTGGTGACCGATCAGGGTCATCTCTGATCGGTCGGGTGACCGATCAGAAGCTGAACTTTAATTTAAAATGCACTGTCAGAGTTCTGATCGCGATCTGATTTCCTCTGATACACTGCTGATATTGTTTGATACCCATTTGCTAAGCTTCTGATCAGTGTTCAGGTTAGATAGGAAGGATTCAAACACTCAAGGAGAGTCAACTGGTGTCTTTTGCTACATCAGGGTTGGTAGTTTTCCATCGCAGGTTACAACGGGCGCTGCTGGCAACGGCTGGAAGCTGACCTGGAGCTGACTGGGGCTCGGCTGAGGAGAGCTCAGGGAGTCCAGGAGAGGTCAGGGTAGCTGGGCAGTTGTAGATGAGCAGCTGGGAGCTGCAGAGGAGCGTCTGTGACCTGGCGTTGGGCAGCTGGGTTAAGTGTTGGCTGGCGATGAAGAGAAAGAAGAGTTCTCTATTGCAGCAACACTTGATCATCCTTTGGCAATCACTGTGCACCTTGAAGCATACTCTTGAGCATCTTTTGAAGCTTCTACAACTTGAGCACCTTGAAGCAGAAGAGAACTTGGCGAGTCCATCAGCAAGTAGACACGAAGAGCTGGGAGCTCTTGCGTGGGAGTTGTGCTGAGTGAGCTCGGTGAAGGGTTTCTGTCTGTAGGTTCATTGTGCTCTGTAAGTTGGTGTTTGTCTCTGTGCTTTCATTGCATACATTCTATTGAGACTTGCTGTGGAGAGGTTTCTCCACCGAGAATGAGGTATCTGATATCCGGATTTTCCGGGGCTTGATCTGCTGACGATCAAGGGATCACCCACCTCACAGGCACGCCAAGGAGTAGGGGCAAGTTATCCCCGAACCTTGTAAATCCTCCTTGTTAGCGATCTCATTTGTTATATCAGTTTGTCTTTATTTTTCTGCGTTTCTGCATTTCTCTGTTTTTTGTGTTTCCGCTGCCGCTAACCTTAAGTGCAGAAGAACTTGAGAAAATTTTCAAACAGTGAGAAAAATCTGTGTCTGGCTATATTCACCCCCTCTAGCCATCCAAGCACCAACATCCCCCTTCGGCGCCGTCCCCCTACTCGAAGAGGGCACAGCATCGGTGGAAGCTGCCACCGGAGGAGCAGACGCCGGGGTAGCTGAGGTTTTGCCGGCTTGAGCAGCGAGTTTAGCATAGTCCAAATGGAACCCCTCCTTCAAGGCCGCCGCCAACATCTTGTCGCAAAAAGGAGGCAGAGTTACCGGGGAAGATGGCCGAAAAACGAGAGGCGCTGGAGCTCTCGACAGCTGCAGCAAAGGGGCATCGGAACAGAAATGGCGATAAGGAGGGCCGCAGCCGTCACCAATATATAGGGGGTCAGCGGCCAATCCTAGTCGTTCGAGGAGAGCCTCAGGGAAAAGCAGGGTCGAATCGGGGCCCTCCGATTAGATCCATGGGAATCTCGAAGCTCAATGGGACGTGCACATTCCCAGCGGCAGATGTTTCGCCGCTCGAGGCAATGGTAACCGATGACTGACACTTCGGTGCCCGAGAAATCACTCATCGGGGGACACGTGTCTCCGCCAATTAATGCAGACATCATGAGGAGGGATACGAAGCGGCTCGTATCACGGATAGGACAGATGAGACATCCAAAAGGATATTTGACTTGCCAACCAGGTCGCAGGGGCGGAAAGGGCTGATTCCGACCCCCAGTGGATGATGGGTGGGCAACCTCCCGCGAACCACTCGGCTCGCCTCCATGTCGGACGCGTGGTGACCCATGCTCCCCGGGCATGGCTCGACCGAGTGTCCAAACCATCGCTGTTGCAAGTTACAAGTAAGCATGCTCCCCAAACCCCTCGGCTCGGCCCCCAAGCGGGCGTGTAACGCCCCACGCTCCTGGGATACCAACCGGCCGAACATCTCACCTCCCATTATAAAGGCGAATTATCATGCTCTAGTTTCTCGCCCAACCACTCATAAGGCTAAGTCGCTTGATCGCACTCTCACCCGAGTGGTCGACACTTAGAGACTATTGCGCTCCAATGCCTCCATCAGGCACTCGTGAAGCCGAATAGGCTGATTATCCTCGCACTCGACTCGCTCTCATTAACAATCGTCCGAGCCGGCGATGCTTGGCAGAGACAATCAGAAGAGGGTGCATAGAAGGAAAATTGTACTGAGGAAAAGCGCGTTACAAAACTAGAGGGATGCCTCCATAGTGTGATAAAAAAAAAACAAAATCCCGGCCCTTACTTAAAGGGTTAGTAGACCTCCTTGGGTAGGTCCGCGGACATGCATGTCATCTTGATTGAGGAAGCGGGCAAGTCGGGGGCAATGTGCCCCCCCCCCCTTGCTTGAGCTGCTCAAGAATGTTGGATTGTTGGTGCCTCGGCATGGCGCAGAGACGCTCGGACACTTGCTGAGTAAACTCCCCCGAGTTGACATATTCCACCCGTCGAACGCCCCATCGAGTCGCCTCTTCCGACCTGTATGCCCGCAGCTCCTCCAGCTCTGCCTAAGCTGCCTCCCAGGTCGCTTGCCGCTCGCGCAGCCGATTCAGCTCCTCGGCCTGGGCGCTCAGCTGACTCGTCAGCGAGCCGACCTCCTGCTCCTTGGCCGCCAGTTGTGCACGTAAAGGCTCGACAGCCTGATTCGCCTCGTGGAGCTCGGCATGAGTCTTCTGGAGATCCTCTTGCAGCCGATCCTTGATCCTCCAAGCACTGCGTTCCGTGTGCTCGGCCTGGGCAGCCCGGCGTTGTGCTTGAGCCACCGCCACATTGGCCGAGACAATCTGTGCCTTGGAGGTCTCCAGTTGATCCTTCGCCTGGTCCAGCAAGTCCTGAAGGCCGATCACTTCAGCCCTCAAGCTGTTCAAAGAGGCATCACCGAAAACCAGCTGGGTATGCCGAAGTTGGGCCTTCAAATAGTCCACTCGTTGCTCAGCTCTGAATCGAGCCTTGGCGTGGCCCAGCATGGACATGCACATGCTGTAACTCGTGGACTAAAACTATAAGACATGAGGAAGGACTTGTTAGCGCCTTAGCTGAAGATAGCGTAAGACAAAATTAGAAACAACGTTGGTATACCTGAGTGGCTATCGCCATAATGTTGTCAACCCGGATGCCCGGACCACGGAAGCTGTTCTCTCGCAGACTGTATAGATAGTGGTCCGCTATCGTGTCGTGCATTTGGACGTCCTGCGTCCGTATGTCGGTCGTGCCGCTTGGCACCCTCATGATCATGGACCGATCGGACAACGAAGGCGGCAGTAGGTGCATCAGACGTTGCTCGGGCGACTCCCCCGACCGGGTAGGGGAGGCACCCCCCGACTGTGGAGAGACCGGATCCTCTGAGAGCGCCCGAGGTGTAGGAGACGGCTGCGTAGAAGCCTCGACGGCGGGCTCCTTGCCCTCTCGCCAGTCGTTGGGTCAGCTAGAAGAGGTAGCTACCGGGATAACCGGTAAGGGCAAGGCTCGTCTCGACGCACTCGTTTCCGTTGAAGAGCGAGGGGCTCCTCGTCCTCCGAGCCGAACCAGGAGATTTCCTCATCAGAAGGCACGGTCACAGGGAAAGCAGCACGCGCCGCCTTAGCGATCGAGAGATTCGCCTCCTGCTCAGTGAGCCGCTCGGTCAAACGAGCTTCTAGCTCGGAGGTAGGCAGGCCGTAGCCCTCCTCCGGAGCTGCCGAATTCATCATGGAAACAGAAAGAGACAGCGGTCAGTAAGCCGTGAAAGGATAGAGAAGGAGACGGAACCTACCGAACGAGGAAGACGGACGAAGCGGGGCTCAGCCTGAACACGAACAGGACGTCCTCACACAATAGATGCTCCCCATGAAAACGCCGGCCTCCAATCTTGGAGACGGCAAAACTATAATGAGGGAATGAGCGAAAGTCCTTGTGCAGAGAACGCCTCCATGTAGCTGGCGTTGAAGATGGGTTTTCAGTGAGCTGAGGCATCTCAGTTTGGATATGAGGTACCTCAGTTGGGAACTAAGGCGCCTTACTTTGGATCCAATGTGTCTTTCAGTGGATAAGATGCGTAGGTTTCGAATCTGATGAGTTTTTAGATCTTAGGTGCCTTAGTTGAGAACTGAGACGCCTCAGATGCCTTATATAAGGGCAATTCAAGGAGGTTTCTAGAGATAACAATTATTAAAGCTCAAGTGCTCTTTCTGTTGTTACTATGATAGAGAGCGTGAAATTATAGCGTAAAACTCAACGTGAATGACGTGATATTTTTTGTGTATACGTTCGATTGCCGCTTGGACACCGACGGCGACCTCCGGCCGCTGCCCCGAACAAAACTATATCACCTGGGGACACAGTGAACTCGTCGAGAATCGCTGCAATTAGGATGTCATGTCATTCACGTTGGGTTTCACGTTGAAAAATTCATGTTGCCTGTCATTTTTGTTCTGTAACTTCGTTTTCGTGCTGCGACCCTGTGACTACTCGACTACAACTGACCATTGTCAGAAGACTGACACCAACACTCGAGCCCAATCGAGATTCTTCTAATTGTTGGTAACCTTTATTTTATTGCATTTACTCTATTGTAATTGAAAAGGAAGGTATTACACTTTCCTACCTTTTGTACCCGACTATTCTACTAGGAGTTTACCGGTAGAGATATTAGTTGGTTGCCCGTTGAAAAGGTCCAATGGACCTGAGCCTTAGAGTAGGAGTCGCAGAAGGTTCCAAACTAAGTAAAATCGAACCATGTTGACTTGTGTTTTTCGCTTGTCTTTTTCCGCCGCGCACTCACTCTCTTTAACTCTTAAAAAACGACGATATTAAAATGCCATGTGATTCACCCTCTTTTGCCATGTGATTCACCCTCTTTTCACATGCATCAATCCTACACAACCTACTTAAATTGCTTAATGGGGCAGGATAGACCAACCCGACTGACTCAATCTAAATTGACGGCTCTATTTTTATGAGCACGAAACTCCTAGTAAATATTTATTTTCCATCTGTGAGGCTTTATGTATCTAACAATGCTTTTTATAAAGTCATTCTTCACTAAAGGGGTGTGTTGTGATGGATAGAATGTGAGTATTGTCACTAAGGAGTATGTTGGTCCTGAGACGGATTGATAGGGATGTTGAACCACTACTAAATGGGTAGTTACGTCCTTGAGCTATGATACAATGACAAAGCACTTTCATGATTAATTAGACATCCACCAATCAATTTTTTTTACTGTGGCACATTGTAAAATTAATTTCTTCTAAAAGACAATCTTAAAATATTGGCTATAGAGCGATAAATCATTCACACTTTTAAACCTATCTTAATGGTCTATAGAAAATTTTTATAAGATCACTTTTATAAGATCGAAATAATCACTTTTAAAATTAATCAGTTTTAAAAATTAAACATTTAAATTAACAAAAAAAACTAAAGGGCTAATTAAAGTTAGACGGCCTACTTTCTATATTTTTGTAAATATTTTTTTAGAAGTTTCTATACTTCTAGAAGGTTTAGATGATGGAGAACATGGATTTTTAAGGGGTGACTCAAATTCTAAGGAGATTACGGACCGTGTCACATCGTGTGTGTTTTCTTTCCTGCACTTTCATTTACTACAAATATTTACTATTTAATATTCTATATTTCATTTGCATCCACAATCATTTAATTTACATTTAACGCACTGCCTGTTTTATTTATATTTGATTAAATCTACATTATACCCATTGCAGTAAAATAAGCTTATTCCACTACATACAATAAACATTTTCATACTCTTCTAATATTTCAATTCAAATTTATTTTATTTGATTATTCGTCCCTCGTGCGGTCATAATTCATAAACAATTTAATATTTGGCATCAGAGCAGCAGCAACAGTAGATGCCTACTCTAAAAACGACTAACTATCCAGAAACTTGCATTACAAGAAGGTTGCATCATTCTTAAACCTCCACTTTTTTATTTTGTTAATTTTTACATTAAAAATCTCGCATGGAATATTTCTTAAATGATCAATTTTGAAAAATAAATTTTTATTTTTTTATAAACCAATTATTTAGATCTTACCAATCCATTAATCTTAGAGATAATTAATTTAACTTTATAAAATTTTTTCATCGACCATAAAAATAAATTTGAAAGCACAAGTGACAAATCACACAATGATCCAGCGATCCTAGTGATTAAAACATGGGAGATAAATTTCTTACGCTCCTTAGATTTTGAATCCTAAGGTTGTATTTGGTTGAGAGTTATCGATGATAATCTTGATTATCCATCCAAAATTATCAACAATGGCGTAGTTACATGGACCTTTGGGGGTGCGATCGCACCCCCTGAACTATAAGGAAAAAACACATTCCTGAACTATAAGGAAAAAACACATTAGAAAAAATAATAAAGAAAGATTTAATCATATAATTTAAAACTTTGTGTGTTTTTGTTAAAATGTCCAATGAAAACGCTTTCATGTTATTTTTTTCTATATTTTTTCTTTTCCCATCTGTCGATCGTAATTCGGTTTTCCCATCTCTCTCCATGTTTTAATTTTTTATTTTTTATTTTATTTTTCTTATGTATTTTTCTTTCTCCTTTAATTCCCTTCTTAATTTTTTTTCTAATCCTAATTTTATCCTCAAAATCATCTACTATATGTCGCTGCTACCACTACCCATATCGATGTCGCCGCATGTTATTGCTGTCAACGCCGTCATTGTTTATGGCTAGTGTTGTCGTCGTCGCTTCACCGATACTCCACTGGCCACAACGAATATATTTTGATTGAGGTAAAATTTTCTTACTTCATCTTTTCTGATTACGGATTCAAGTGTTAGAAAAATATATAGTATTAATTTTTCATGTGTTCATGTTTTTATTTGCTAGTCAAGTATGTTATTTATTTACTTTCAATTTTATTTGTTATTTATTTTTGAATGGTTAAAAAAAAGATAGTCATTAAATTAAATAATTATATATCTAAAATATTATACTAATGATAAATTAGATGAAATAGTAATCTTGAAATATTTTAATAAAATAAGAGATGAATCTATTTCAAATATGATATGTCTTCCTTCGTCATCACCTCTTTTCTTCTCTAATATTTTTGATATTGTATTGAATGAGTTTGAATATACGTGAATGAAAGAAGGATTATATTTTTGAATTTAAATTTTTTAATACTTGCATCCTAAATTTTAGTTTTTATGATATAAATTAATCTATACTAATGTTTAAAAAATTTTGAAAATCGCCCCTTCTAATCTAAATTCTTAGCTACGCCACTGGTTATCAATAAAAACCTTGTTTGGTTTAGATAATCAGCGATTCCCAAGTAATGATCGATACCCGACACGTCAGCAAAAGGGGCATGCAACCAGGAATCGGAAAACCTTAGGGAAGTAAGGTTTTTCTTGATTCCCAGGTTATGAAACTTATCTTTCCAAAATTATCCTCCAATATTTACATTTAAAACGAAAATAACCATTACAATTTATTAACTTCCGAAAACATTATTCACGACCAACGACGGCGGTCGGTGACCACCGCCGGCGGCCGACGACCGGCCACCATCGCCGGCGACCGACGTCCGGCGACCACCGTCGGCGGCCGGCTGCCAGCGACCACCGTCGGCGACCGGCGACCACCGCCGGTGACCGGCAACCGGCAACCGGCGACCATCGCCAGTGACCGGCGACCACCGCCGGTGACCGGCGATCGGCGACCACCGCCGGCGACCGGCGGTGACCGGCGACCACCGCCTAGCGACTGGCGACCACCGCCCGGCGACCAGCAACCACCGCCCGGCGACCGACGACCACCGCCGGCGACCTGCGACACCACCGCCGGCGACCGGCGACCATCGCCGGCGACCACCGCCGGCGACCGGCGACCACCGCCGGCGACCGGCGACCACCGGCGACCGGCGACCGGCGACCGGCGACCCACCGCCGGCGACCGGCGACCACCGCCGGCGACCGGCGACCACCGCCGGCGACCGGCGACCACCGCCGGCGACCGGCGACCACCGCAGGCGACCAACGACCACCGTCGGCGACCGGTGACCACCGCAGGCGACCGACGACCACCGTCGGCGACGATCGCGTGCGACCACCGCAGGTGACCGACGACTACCGTCGGCGACGATCGCCGACGACCACCGTCGGCGACGATCGCGGCGACCACCGTCGGCGACGATCGCCGGCGACCACCGCCCGCGGCTGGCGACGACGGCCGACGACCACCGTCGATCGCCGGGGGCGAGGCTGCTGGTTACCACCGCCGATCGTCGGCGGTCGGCGCCGATCGTCAGCCGTCGATGTTGGACACCAACTGCCTACATGGACACCGACGATCGACGTCGATGCCCTTAAGTCTAAACAAATAAAATTATCTAAACAAATTCTAAAGGGTAATACGGTAAAATATTATATTAGGTTATAGACTATTACCTCCAAACAAACAAGATTTTATTTGATTACCTAAATTGAACCAAATAACTTCAGGTTATGTTTCATTCCCCATAATCTTGGTTATGTGATTACTTGGTAATGACATAACTAGGGGTGTAAACGAGCCAAGCCGCTCGCGAGCTATTCGGGTCTCGGTTCGATAGAAGCTCGTTCGAGCTCGTTTAATAAAGCTCGTTAATATTAACGAGCAAAACTCAAACTCAGCAGTATTCGGCTCGTTAGCTCGTGAACAGGCTCGTTAATAAGCTCGTGAGCTAGTTTGTAAAATATAAAATTAATATTTAACATTAAATATATAATTTTGACACTTTTACATTTAATAAATATAAAATATCTAATAAAACTCATTTGTATAAATAAAATCATAGATTTTAGTAAATATTTTATATTTTTTAGAATATATAATTTATTTTTTTAATAGATTGATGAATAATTTAATTAATAATTTATATTTGGTAAGTTCGTTTAGGGCTCGATTAGGCTCGAATATGCTCGCGAGTCATCACTATATTCGATAAATTAAGCTCGAGCTCGGCTCGATAATAAACGAGCCAAACTCAAACTCTCAGGTATTCGGCTCGGCTCGGTTCGATTGCAGCCCTAGACATAACCGAGGTTATATATGATAACTTGAACCAAACGCACCCTAAATGTATTGGGGAAATCTAAGTTGTATTTACATTTGTACCATAGTCCGGACATTGAATTTCTAATTTTGAACCACCTATTAATGAGTTTAATAATCCTATTGATTTTGATAACTAATCTAGTGATATGAAAAAGGAAAGGGTAAACAAATTTCAAAGTTACATGAGTTTTGCAATATGCACTTTCTATTAAGTAGATAAACAAAGTTAGATCTTATAAAAGTGTCATGTAGTTTACGGGAGAAACTCATTGAACTGTATGAAGTATGAGAGATTCATAAATTATCAAATGTAAACAAAGGTAGGGCAAGTGAACTCTAGAATTTCTAAATAAAAGAAGGAAAATATAAGTCAAATACATAGAAGGTTCAACAGAGGTGGTCAACGGATTACTCGCCATAGTAAAACACACTAGAAAATGGATCATATCTAGAAAGAAATTTATCAAAGGGCGTACGTAACAATTCAAAATTACTAAAGGGCATCCCATGGTTTCTATTTTACCAAAGGGCGCAGCCCTTTAAGTGAACTTCCTATTATACCCTTGGTGCCATAAAAGACCTTTTCCATTCCCATTTTCGAGACATCCGAACCACTTTTGCAGTAAAATAAGAATATGTGGTTCAGATGGCAAGGTAGTGGAAATTTTCTCAGCCTATATATATATTACTACCTTGCACAAGTCGAATCATCACGAGGGTACGTATATATTTCGACCTTGCACAACTAAATTCATCAAGGCAGCTGAGGAAGATAGGTGTTGAAGGAGAAAAAGCAAGCAACAGATTGGTAACAAATACAAATAGTAATGTACGTATGATTGTCATCTTTGATATTGTATCAGACCTAGTTTTATACTTATCAACTCTTGCTACAATTTGTATGTTTGGAGGAGTCTAAGGGTGATATGATTACATAATAAGGACTCTCTGAAATTTGTTAAAATTAAGATAAAAAAATGCTTGAATTCGACCTAGGGGTGATATATTACCATATCAGGCCCTAGAAGGGCCAGAAATTAAAGGAGTTCAATCTCTAGGAGTGCATGATATCATTAGATTTCAGGCCCTAGGAGTGAATGAAATATGTTGTTTTCAGGCATTGGCAGGGCCTGAAAAAAAAGGAATTCAGGTCCTCCCAGGGCCTGAAATGAAAAGATTTCAGGCCCTTACAGGTGCTGAAATCATTGGATTTGAGGGCCTGGGAGGGCCTGAATCAATATAATTCAGGCCCTGTGATTTCAGGCCCTGGGAGGCACACGGGGGTGGGCCTGAAATAAAATGATTTCAGGCCCAAGGTGGGCCTGAAATAAATCATTTCAGGCCCACCTCGGGCCTGAAATAAAAACATTTCAGGCCCAATGGAGGGCCTGAAATAAAAACTTGTCAGGCCCAGGGTGGGCCTGAAATCACTTAAATTCAGGCCCAGTTTGGGCCTGAATACCTCCATTTCAGGCCCAGGGTGGGCCTCAAATCAAGTGATTTGAGGCCCACCGTGTGCCTCAACTGGGAAAATTTCAGGGGTTTTCAGCAAGGTAAGAGGTTTGGGCCTTCCTAGGTCCTTGATTATGATTTTCAAAGTTTGCTAAATGTAATTGTAATTTATTTTTCAGGGATGATACTATTGTTGACGAAATTATCTCCGAAATATGGAATACTCTTGATGATAATGCTGTCACGGGGAATGGATCAGAAATTACAAGGAATTTGACAATTGATCTAAATGAAGAAGCAACTAATATAGAAGGTGAGGGTTTGAATTCTTCTTCAAGAGTTGTTGAATTCTTTGAGGCAACTTGGAGTGGGGAGGAAGGAATTGAAATCCGGAATGCAAATGAATTAGAACCCATTACAAGTGTACTAGAATTCCAAGCCGATGATATGCAGATTGAGGAATATGATTTCCCCCCAGATGAGTACAGTGACTTAGAGGAGGAGTTTCCATTAGCTGAAGATCCTTATATTTTAAATTCTCGATTGCTTGCTGGGCCAATTGGAGAGTTAGAGGCAAGAGATGGGCATGAATTTTTTGTGGGGCAGATATTCCAATCTAGAGAAGAATTCAAGAATGCACTTGTCAAACATGCCATGATTAAGCATATGAGATATAACCCAGTTGACACCCGAAAAAATAGAGTTAAAGCAGTGTGCTTCAACCAACCATGTACATGGAGAGTAGTAGCAAGGGGGGAAGTAGAGTTCACTGTTACAAAATATATAAAGGAACACCAATGCGGAACTGTTAGGAAAAGTGTTGATCATCATGCATGCTCTTCATCATTTGTTGCTTCTTTTGTTGAAGAGCAATTTCTTCATAATGAACAATACAAACCAAGTATGATTATATCAGATATTAAAGCTAGATTTGGAGTGACCATATCATACAGAAAAGCATACATAGCTAGGGAGAAAGCATTGAAAAAGGTTGTTGGAGATTATGATGAGGCTTACAGAGATCTTCCACAATATCTGCGTGAGTTAAGAGCTAGAGATCCTGAAACGTATGTGGCACTATGCAGGAATGGTGACAATCAGTTCCAGCGGTGTTTTTGGGGTTTTGGTGCTTGCCGAAGGGTTTTCAGGTCTTATTTGCGTAGACTTATCGGAATTGATGCCACACACCTAAGAGGAAAGTTTCCGGGAGTAATGTTGATTGCAACGACGATTGATGGTAATGACAATGTTCTTCCAGTTGCCTTCGCAATAGCTGAAGTTGAATGTGGGTCTGCATGGGAGTGGTTTTTAGAGCATACAAAGAGGTTCTTTGGTGTCGATGATCACTCAATCACCATAGTATCAGATAGACATCGGGGCATTATATCAGCAGTTAGAAAAGTCTACCCAAACGCGGATCATGCCTTTTGTTGCCACCACATGTGTTGTAATATGGTAACTGATACTGGAAGTAGAGCTGCTGTAGGTTTATTTTGGGCAGCAGCACGAGCCAACACAACACTCCAATATGATATGATAATTCAGACAATGCTTGAAAAACATCCAGTTGCCCATAAGTGGCTTCACAACATTGACCCTAAAAGGTGGGCAAATGCACACTTTACAGGAAGAAGGTACAGAATGCTTACCACGAATTGTGTGGAGAGCTTAAATGCTTTGTTCAAGTCTACACGTGAGCTTCCCATAAACAGGTTAATTGATAATACAAGAAGAAAAGTTGCTCAATGGTTCTATAACCGTAGAGAGGAAGTCTCCAAATGGCAGCTTGCTTTGACACCTTATGCTACAAAAGAAATGGATTCAAGGAGAGAGAAAGCAAGAGCTTATAAGGTTCACCCTTACTCTCAATCAGAAATGGAAGTAGAAACATGGGGCACTTCATACATTGTTGATTTGGAAAAAAAGTTTTGTCATTGTGGGGAGTTTCAAATTTCAGGACTTCCTTGCTCACATGCTATTGCCGTAATCATTCACAGGAACATGGATACACTTCCTTATTGTGAGCATTATTTTTATTTTAAAACTTGGAAGTGGGTTTACATGGATCGTATTTTCCCTTGTAGAAGCAAGCAGTTTTGGCCTACTGGAGTAAACGACATTATAGTTCTATGTCCCCGTAGCCTTGTGCAGCCTGGTAGACGAAAGAAGGCACGGATAGAGTCCAGACACAATGGCAAGGTCAAACTAAAATGCAGCCGGTGCAAACAACTTGGTCATAATAAAAGGACATGTAGAATGCCGCCAGCCCCAAGGTCTTGAGTTAGTTGGTATATGTAGTGACCCAATATTCTGATTGAAGTGTATATTTTGTATGGAGGATAACTGAATGTATATATTTTGTATATTGTACAGCTATAGTATTGTCAAAAAACTAGTTGTTGTTAATGTTGTGACTTGAAGAAGTATTTCAATATTATGATACATTTCTTCTTGTGTAAAGTGATGTAAGCAGAATTGAGCAGTTGTGAAGTTTTCGGATTTTGAAACCCACAATAATGTAATATCAGGTCTTAAAGTCCTAAAGTCCTATGGTTTGTGAATATATGTCATTTGAGACCCTTTGTTTGTTTGTTTGCTTTGTTGAATCATTGTTCTGTGTCAACTGATACTGTATTAAGACGTAATTGATAAACCTTAGGACTATGTTTGGAGACCAAAAATACCATCGCCTAGCTATCTAAACTCTAACTACTGGTAATGAGTTTTGAGAAATCAAAATATCATAGTTCCATGAAACAAACCTCCTGCTGTGCCAAATTCTGAAAATATGAGGTAATGATGTGGATGAGATTAAATTGTGGTATGCAATGTCTATGTAGGTACTCTTTTTTTGTTTAATTTAAAAAAAATTCGCAACATGTATATTTATATAAAATATTTAATCATTCTAATATTGAATTATTTGAAATCTGAAATCAGATTATTGTGTCAGGCCCTGCGTGGGCCTGAACATTATTGTGTCAGGCCCAAGCTGGGCCTGAAATGGAATTATTTCAGGCCCACGCTGGGCCTGAAATAATATCATTTCAGGCCCAGCGTGGGCCTGAAATAATATCATTTCAGGCCCAGCGTGGGCTGTGATTTAAAATTAGGGTAGAGGAAAAGTAAGGTTTAATATTGCTTATAGTATTGACAAGAGGACATATTATAGATTACAGTTTTACACAATAACAAGGATCGAAAGCAATGCTCCATTGGAGTATCAAAATGGTTTACATACATTATAACTACAAACATATATTGTTTGTCATTAAACTTACAGAATACAACTGAATCATTTTGTTTCAGGCCCTGACTGGGTTTCCTAAAATGCTTTTGTTTCAGGCCCAATGTGGTCCTCAATTCAAATGATTTTAGCAAAAACAAGGTTCAATATTATTGATCGGTTCGACAACAATTACAGATTACAGATCATATATGAGACAAAAACAATGATCCGAAGCAAAGTTTCATTGATTTGAGAAGGAGTACATGGATTGTATAATTACAATTACAATGTTTGTGCTGACAATTACATATGCATAGTATGAACAAAAACTCTAGTTACAGATTTAGCTTCCAGCACTTGTCTCTCATTATTTTATAGCCCACCTGAAATCGATAATTTTTCATTTCCTTTTGGCTAAAATCTGTAGATCTTTGAAAAACTAGACTTTCTGCATACCGCATCATGAAAAATGCACAATCCGACCTGAAAAACCAATATTGACATTGTTGTCATCTTATAAAACCAACTATGAAATGCATTGTTATTTTTAACAAAAATAAACATCCTCTTACGATATGCTTTGGGTGAGTCCTTGTACAACAATTTTAGTAAACTCTGTCCCAGATATGGAAGGCAATCCTTTATTCCATGTCTTGTAATAAGACCAGTTCAAATTTTTGAAAAAACGCCACCTACACAGATATGACATTAGTAACAATTATATTGGTATGAAACTTTTTGTTGAGGTATATCTATGAAGTAGAAAACTTACAGTTTTTTTCAAATTTGGCAATGTACCCTTCTGTGGCGCCGAGAGAATTATAATGATGGATACAACCTTCCACGAGGTCAATAACCAATAGATGCCAATGATCGTCTGCATTATTTAGAGGATAGATGATATATCTAATCGGCTTATCCGTATCAGTAGCAATAGTTTGTTCAAAAGCCTGAGCGTGAATCGCCTCAAAAAGATCCTATGGTTATTAAAAAGGAAGTGTCAATGGACTAAATCATAGAAAAAAATAATAATGATTTAGTAGCTAATTAACTTACATCAAACCCCACCCCACACAATATGGAGGGATGGTATGGTGAGTTACACGCTTTTGCTTCATTTCCAAGAATAGTCCAGTATGCATTGATGCAATCCCCGGTGGTATAGTCATTCTAATCAAATATTGTCAAAAAAGATAGCATATCTAATGTAAAGGTCCCATTGGACCATACTGGATTGAACTCATACCTACATGCAAATAAGATAAGCAACTTAATGAAATTCTTGAAGATTCAATTTTATTAATGAATGTCAATAATCATCATTGTTTTACAATATTTTTCCAAATGCAATAGCAACTAACTCACTTTAATTTACTAAGCTTTAATAATGTTTCAGCAATCTCTGCATCTTTAGGCTTCTTCTTAAAAATTGCCCTGGAATTCCTCAAGATTTTTCTTTTGACCTTTTGAAATTCTTTAGCTTTAGCTGCGTGATGTTCAGATATGTTTGTTTGGGTGGAGGTCTCAGATTTATTTGTTTGCGTTGTAGTATCTGAGATTGATGGGGCAGGAGCCGCGTCATCTTCATCATCATCTTTATCTTCATCTCATCCTCATCCTCATCCTGAACAACTTGTTTGCCCTTGCCTTTGGGCTGGTAGTCTTGTCTAACCTGAGTTATTTTTAATTTTTTGGCAAGTGGCTCACCTTCATCTGACCCTTTGCTTTGCAATTGTTCATACAGCATCTTGATTCTTTGGTTAGACTGAAGTATGATCTTCTCTCTTGCAGCTAGTCTTTTTTCATTAAGCTCCTCTTGTACTTTAAGCTGCGAAACTTTGTCACCAATTATTTTATCCTTTTCAACAATGATGTCATCTTTTTGTTTCAGTTGCGACTCCTTCTCTGCAATTATTGTTTCTTTCTGAGCAATAATTTGATCCTTGGCACTGATGTCTGTTGCTGTCTCACTTGTGGCTTCCTCCAAACTTTTAAGTGCTATATTTAAATCGTGCTGTAAGGTCTCAATTTATTCTTGTTTTTGTATACATATATTGCAGGCTTCCGTTTGTAAGGCCTGTTGCCTTCCTTGTGGTGCCTGGCTTCCTTCTGGTGCCTGCTGTAATTCCTCAGAGTGTACCTCAAGTGGTTGAGTTGGAGGATAGTAGTCAGGTACCAAATCATGCTCTATATCAAACGGAATTAAATCAACAATAATTGAATCTGTGGCCACACGGTCTATCATCCTCTTGATACTCTCAACGTGGGTTTTAGGCCAAGTCCAGCGAAGTATTCTTGGCAATTTATGAGGATGTTCAGGAGCAGCAATACTAATATGTTCAGTAACCCATACCTGCAACATAATTATAATCAGTAAATAATATCCATCATCAAATTATATCAGCAGGTATAAGTAACTCTAACTTACAGCCAAAATATTTAGAAATCCCTTGAGCAAGGGAGCCTTGGCCGGTTGGGTTGAATCACCTACATGTCTTCTATGCCTCAATGTCAACTCCTTTCCAATGGCTCCCAACTGAGGAGCTATGAAATTGTACACGACATTGCACCAATTATAGTTTCGTAGATTGTCAAAATCATCTACACAATCAATAAGTGACACGACAGGAATGGCAAGTATGCTGCTAGTACCACAAAATAGCACTGTACTGAAAAAATAGAGTATATACAACTGACAGTACAGCTTGTCATTGGATGTAGACTTTATTAGCAGTTTCTCCAAATGTCGGGCAGAACAAGTGGAATCTTCAAAATACTCCTTGTACAGTGGCGTGGAGGCCTCATTTAAATCAAGTTGGACTATCTCTCCATGGTCAGGTAGCCCTAGAATAAGTGATATATCAACCTTTATGAAATTGAGTTTTTTCCCATGGATTACAAAGCTCTGTTCTTCTTCATCCCAATTATCAAACATGTTCTGAACTTGGGGTCTTACACAAGAACTAGTAGGAAGGTCGAGGACCCAAGAAAAGGTGTGTCTCGAAGCAACTGTTCTTGTGCTGGTGTGGGTGGAACAGAATCAATAAAATTTTTGAAATGGGATAGGCTACTTTTCCAGTTCATTAGTTTGCTTCGACCTCTGTTGGCAAAACTTGAATACTGGGTAGGCAATTTGATTTTTCGTTTTGGCAGCTGTTTTTTCTCATGACTTCCCCCAGAGACTTGCTGTTTCTTAGATTTGGTGGGAGCAGCTTTCTTTGAAGCTGATCTTTTTTGACCTATACCGAACTTTGCAACCATCAAACAAAAAATTATTTGACACAAACAAAAATGACACTTACAATTCGTTCATAAAAGGGGCCTCCTCAAATTCAGTCTTTTACTGAAAACTATCGCTAACCCTAGGTGAAAGCAAGAACTGAAATGACAAACTAAAAATTAGGGTTCGTACAAGTCGACTAGTGCGATGACGATGATGTCGCCCACAACTTCTCCAATCAAGACAAGCACGCAACCTTCAAATCGCAACAAATCTGGAGCTAACAAATCAGTGACTGC
>JAGFNQ010004036.1:115014-133833 GCA_024364735.1 Boesenbergia rotunda
CAATACAACCAACAACTGAACCAAAATCTAAACACGCAAATTGACCCAAGAATCAGTGCTGTGAAGAGGTCAACTGCTGCCAATTGAGTTCTGCCGACTGATTGAAGGCTGGCTGCTGGATCTATTGCTGCAAAGAAGAAGGTGCTGCCGAATCTTGCTAAAGAAGAACTGAGAAGAAGTGCCGGAAGAAGAAGATGAACTGCTGGAATCTCGGCCTGGTTCGGCTAGAGCTCGGAACCCCCAAAGCCCTAGCTTGAGGTCGCCGGCTGTGGTGATGGAGAGGAAGTCGTCAGCTATGGTGGAAGGCGGATGGAGTCGACTAGAGCTCGGAACCCCCAAAGCCCTAGCTTCGTCCGGTGGCGTGCGGTGAAGGAAGATGGATGGCGTCTCTCCGAACCCCGAAAGAGAACCTTTACTCTCTTCTCTCCGAACCCCGAAAGAGAAGAGGTGGACGTGGATCGTTGAGACGAGAACCCTCGTCTCGGTTGATCGGAGCTTCGGCCGGCTAGGGTTGGAACCCCTACCCCTAGCTTGCGGCGGCGATGAAGCGGTGGAGACGAAGAATCGCCGCGAGCCTTGCGTGTGGAGTCGATGAAGAACCTAGGTCGCGCGATCTGCCCTTTTGTTCAGTTGGCTTCCGCGTGTGGATCTGGCTCAACCAACTTCAATCTGGCCCAGCTCATCCAAGCCAGCACTCGAGTCCAGCCCTCTGATTCAGCTCAGTCAAGTGGGTTCAACTCACTTTAGTCCTTGGATTGTTGGTTCAGTCCAATCAATGGGTTCAATCAGTCAAGCCAGCTTCGGTTCAATCAGCACTTGGTTCAGTCAAACAGCTCAGCCAAGCCAGCTTCAGTTGGTTCAGCCAACCCAATCTTTAATCCATTAGCAACGGACGGCTGAGATCGATTTGGCTTCATCCAACGGTCAGATCTTTTCATATCTGAACCAAACTTCACAGATCCCAAACAATGGTTCTGATCTACCTGTCCCCAGCTCGGATTAATCAGATCAGTGGTGGATGGTTCAGATCTAGCTGATCTTTGAATGGAGGGTCTAGAACATCTTGAGCTCGATCCAACGGTCAGATGACTTCTGATTTTGCTGAAATTTTCAGATCTTAATCTATGGTTATGATTGACTCTATCTTGAACTCGGACCGACCAGAAGTTGACCGATGGCTCAAATCTAGCCGTTCTTTGGAATGGACGGCTCCTATTAATTCGATGCTTGATCCTTTTGATCTGGATCCAATGCTGATTCAAGTCTGACCCGATTTGATCTAGGTCCATGATCAATTGAAGCCTACAAAATGATATTCAAATTTAGTGCCAAAAATATCCCAAATATACAAAGATTAGAATTAAAAGCCAAAATGAAGGGAATACATGAAACCAATAAAATTGCAAACTTAAGCATATAAAATGTGAATCAAACATGGATTTTAGAGCCTAAAATAATCAACAAAATGATAGTTATCAGCCTCCCATATCTGGAATTCTGTAAAACCTATATCAGTAGATAAGGTTGAGATAGGAGATGAGATTTTGGGTGCCCAAACCTCTAATCTTGCTGTGTCACCAATGCTATATAAGTGGTTTAGGTATATCAGTGAGTTTTGCACTGATGGACCTCCCATATCTGGAATTCTGTAAAACCTATATCAGTAGATAGGGTTGAGATAGGAGATGAGATTTTGGGTGCCCAAACCTCTAATCTTGCTGTATCACCAATGCCATATAAGTGGTTTAGGTATATCAGTGAGTTTTGGGCAAAACTAACTGATGGACCTCCCATATCTGGAATTCTGAAAAACCTATATCAGTAGATAGGGTTGAGATAGGAGATGAGATTTTGGGTGCCCAAACCTCTAATCTTGCTGTATCACCAATGTTATATAAGTGGTTTAGGTATATCAGTGAGTTTTGAGCAAAACTCACTGATGGACCTCCCATATCTGGAATTCTGAAAAACCTATATCAGTAGATAGGGTTGAGATAGGAGATGAGATTTTGGGTGCCCAAACCTCTAATCTTGTTATATCACCAATGCAATATCAGTGGATTTTTATGTGCACACTAAGTACCAATATTTATCAGTTATGTTCTATAAACGTATTACACCTATACAACTACAAATTTATTATCCACCAACTTAAATCAGAAGTATTTCATGGTTAACAGAGACCCTGAAATTTTCCCAGTTGAGGCACAAGGTGGGCCTGAAATGACTTGATTTCAGGCCCACCCTGGGCCTGACATGGATCTATTCAGGCCCAACTTGGGCCTGAAAGGTTTTATTTCAGGCCCTCCTTGGGCCTGAAGTGTTTTTATTTCAGGCCCGTCGTGGGCCTGAATTGATTTATTTCAGGCCCACCGTGGGCCTGAATTGATTTATTTCAGGCCCACCGTGGGCTTGAAATCATTTTATTTCAGGCCCACCATGGGCCTGAAAAGTTAATTTCATGCTCACCTTGGCCATTAAATAAAATCATGATTTTTAGATTAATATTCTATATTTATCTACAAGTTGTGACCAAATCCTGTAATTTTATTTAATTATTAATCTTTAGAATTTGAAACAAGTTTTTTAAATTTATGGTAGAGATAATCCATCTTACTAAGTCAATACAGAATGCATACCAATTTTCAATTCCTTCGAGACAATTAAGTCATGTTTTCAAATTATGTATCAGAAACCAACTGTTGGACCTTCAATACTTGGATATATGTCAGTAGTTAGAGTTAACCAAAGAGATGTTATTTCTGGTGTGCAAACTTTGTCCAAATCATTATGAGTTATGTTTTCTTACCGTATCAGTTGGTACACTACATTGCAGCAACTCGATGTGAATCAACATTACATAATTGTTTTGTTTTTCTGGACAATAAAATTTATTCATACAAATTACACAATTTCTATACAAATGGAGCTGAATCACCAGCAAAGGATGTTTTTTTACAACATTACTTCAAGAGATTGACAGTCTCATGTTTTACAATACATGTCTCCCATAATATTTACTGTAAGATCAAATCTCATTTTCGTCATATCTCCTTGTTTGAAATCCATCTTCTCATCGTATAGGAGACATCGGACGTATTGCATAACAAAGAAGGCACAGTCCACGCTGAAAATAACAAACAGTATTTCAGATTTCAATAAGTGGGGTAATAAAATACTTTGATCATTTTAAAATTTACAAACTCTTCCTCACTTACTGACCTATGTTCTTGTTGGGGACATTTTTGTCTGACGGAGGGCCATTTGTCCAAGGGATGATGACTTTGTAGATATGGATGAATAGCCGTAAGTTCCTCGCGAGTATATTGTTTAAGTTCTTTTACCTGTCAAATATATCATGAATTTTTTTTACCAAATGATGAACATATATATGAATAAAGGTAGGTAGCTCACCGCTGAGTCAAAATCATGCTTATATTTACGGCCACTAGCAAGAGAATTTAAATGAATGAAAGTCATTGCTTCTGTATCCACCGCCAACAAGTGAAAGTGTGTATTATCACTGCACAAAGGTATTAAAATATATCTAAACCCTTGTTCTATCATATCCGTCTTCATCACTTGTTGCATGGAAAACTTTCTTGACGATCTTATTGAAGCCTAAATAATTGCAAAATCAAAATTATTAATAACCACATCATAATACTAGGTCTTCTACAATCTATTAATTCATACTAATTTACAACACTTACTGTGAAGAAGGTTGAACAATATATTGACTTATGGTATGGCCTACCAGATGTGGATGCTCCCCTAAATAACATTTTACAGAAGGCATCAATGACCTCGCCTTTTGTAAAAACCTCTCCATTGAGGATTTGTAAGAATGAATGCAATTTCAAAGCAAAGGGTGCATCCTCCCAAATAAATTCATTATCCAACCTGCCAAGTTAATTGACAAGATTATATATTAAAGCCCCAAATATATTAACTAAAATATGTTTCATAACTTACTTTAGGTTCTCCAATTTATTTATCACGTAGGCCACTTCTTTATCTTGATTTTTCTTCTTCGACTTCATAAAATGCTTCTTCACAAACTACATCGATACAAGTTAGACCAAACTAATTAATGACCAAATTCAATAAATTTGACGTAATTAATATAAAAATAAGTCACATACATCAATGCCTTGTTGCCTCATTTTGTATAGTTCGAAGGTCCTTCTTTTCTCCTCCTCTATATCTTCTTCAGACATGACTTCCATTACAGTAATGGTTTCTCTTGCTTCATCCATATCCTCCTCACTAAGTTTCCTTTTTCCCTTGTCCATGACATTTGATATTTGTTCCTTTCTCCGCTTCCCCTTATGTAATAGTTGGTGTCATACTGGACTCTCAATTGGAGTATCCCTGTAATCATACCGAGTTCGATCACGTCCTCTCCTTGTTCTACAAGATACTGGATCAGAAAGTGGACTGACTACAGGATAGCTTTCTTGAGCCTCCATGCCATTTTTTTCAATAATTGAAAGTAATTCCTTAACTCTTTCATTCAAACATATATTCTCCTCTGTTAGCTCCTTGATTAGGGTGTCTTTAAGAATGCATTCACCACATGGCCTTACATCTTCTGTGTCATGTCCTTGTGATGTCGCTATTGGCCGTGGAATATCATCCCCAATCTCAAGGTTCTTAAACAATGTGTTTTCATGTAGGTTAGGAATTATTTCAACAATCACCTGTCATATACCAAGTACACAAATTTTACTGCCTCTATATCAAACTAACAAAGATAAACTAACATAGATCACAGTTTACAATAATTACCTCTTCGGACCTGATTTGGTTGACAAGGTCCCTCACCCTACTAATATGCGAAGGAATATTCCTCCACTTATTTATTCGGGGTCTTTCAACATTGTATGATTTTTGAATGGGTACATGCTCCAAAAACCATGCCTACACAAAGTTTTCCACACAATTACATTAATAATAGCAAAATATTTTAAAATATAATTTAGGTAAATTCTACTCACTGCCAAAAGCCCAGCAAATCCCTTTACGTAAGGGAGGTTTGTGGTCCTCTGATTTCCTTGACTTGATGAAAATAATTCCCCAATCTTAGGTAATTAGGGAGACAAAAATTTATGGATAGCTTCCACCCAGTTGAATCTACCAAGATTGTCATAATCATCTACTATATCTACAAGCCCTAGAGGGACCTTATATGTACTAGACGAAAATAAAACACAAACAAATATATACAAAATATATAATTTACAAACTAATAACACATCATCCTCTGATTCAACACTTTTAGAATAATGTTTAAGTAAGTCCTCAATTCTTGTTCTGGTAGGTTGTTTTTCTTTTGAGAAGTAAGTACGATAGAGGTCACCCGATGCTTCAGTTGAATTAATAGGGATCGAAACTCCACGGTCCACTATACCCAGTACCAACGCAACATCTCGTCTGGTGAACGCAACCGGTACACCTGAAACAATTAAAATATTTAGTTATCATCAACAATATAGGCTTCAATTTATTTCTCTTTGGGCCTGAAATGAATTCATTTCAGGCCTACCTAGGGCCTGAAGTAAATTCACTTCAGGCCCTCGGTAGGCCTGAAATTATTTCATTTTAGGCCTACCGACCTGAAGTGAATTTCACCTTAAATTGATCAAATATCAATCATTTAAGGCCAACTATATCCAAGTTTTATCTTACTATAGATACAAATTTATAATTCATAATTAAAACTATTACCTGAGAATTTAAAAACTTGCAAGGTTGAATCCCAACTTTCAAATATATTAACCAAAATTCCCCGGATATGCTGCAATTCTTGAATGTCCAAGAAAATACTGAAGGGCGACTCTTTGATCTTCGCAATGTGTTGATCATTTAAAATTTTAAATGCTTCAACAAAATGTTTAAAATGGCCTAAAACACTGCACCAATGTAATTTTTTCCCAAACTCATCTGAACCCTACAGTTTTTACATTACAAATTAATTCAGCAAAAATAAGTATAAACAATATCACAAGCAGTGTTTATTCAGCAAAATTAAGTATAAACAATATCATATACCTTGGTGATTAATGCCAATGAAGAAGACGATGAGGAACCACCCACAGACCTTTTTTCTGCCATTATTATGAAAATCAAACCTGCAGAAACCCTAAATCCTACTTTGATAGTGCCGACCAGTATCAACTTTAACGTTAACACTTCAAGCAGCCTCAGGATCACACACTACCACTTTCCTGTATAGGAGCCTAGGTTTTGGTTGGGCGGAGGGATTCGAGGGAGTAGCAAGCGACTAAAGCACAACTAGCGCACGCACAATGTCCTCCTTCAACAATACCATTTACGTTCTCGCGGTAAGAGAGAGAATGACCTTGCCATCCGAACCACATATTCTTATTTTACTGCAAAAGTGGTTCGGATGTCTCGAAAATGAGAATGGAAAAGGTCTTTTGTGGCGCCAAGGGTATAATAGGAAGTTCACTTAAAGGGCTGCGCCCTTTGGTAAAATATAAACCATGGGACGCCCTTTGATAATTTCGTATTGTTACGTACACCCTTTGGTAAATTGCCCTTCCTTATAACTTTAATGTTGACACGCACATACACTTTTAAATCTTATTTTTAAGGAGAAAATACGCCATTATCTATTCATGCTTTACGGGATGATGAATAGAGAACACATTTAAAAAAGAAAAGAAATATTAGAAGTTCGACCGTTAATAATACAATCTTTGATGCAGAGCAAAAGAGTTATCACGGGGTAAAAAAAATTAAATTGGCAAGCTGAACTGAATCAAAATCAAGGTCTATCCAACTCTCCCGTCTTCTAAGATCGACTCAACTCTCCGATCTTCTAAGGACCAAGATCGATCCGACTCTTCAGTCTTTCAAGGTCGACCTAACTCTCTAATCTTCCAAGGTTGACCACACACCGATTGGTCATACATGAGGACTCAATTCCCCAATTGGATATCTCACTCATGTCCGACCATCTCTATCGTCTGGATGCTCTAGCTCACCTCTACTCTGACCAAACGTCTTTTCCAGATCCAAATATCTAAAACAATATGTGAACTCTTCTTATAGGTTGTCAGAACACATGTGACATGAGTGTCTAAACACATGGAGCAATATATGTGAAATAGCGTGATCTTCTCAAAATCTTCATAATTCAAGACATGGATAATATGATCCTCTGACACCTTTGGCATAACATATTCTTTAATATGTACTTGATATCTTGTCAGAAGCACATCATTCCTCTAACAATCTTAGATATGACATCTCACCCTCTCAACCCCACCCCTTGTAGGCCAAAAGGGGAGAGGTTGGATACTCATTATGACATCTTTATTTATGCATATATATTACGCTACTGCATTGTTTATCTTCTTCATGTTCTATTGTCGAAGACTGACTTAAAGGTTGGAGTAGAAGGTCGAGATAGCTCGATCTCCTTACAGGTTCTTCCAGTAACAGGGACAGTTCATACACCTCTTCGACAGCCACACTTTCTTCCAGGTCATGGAGACTTGGTCAAAACCAACAACACCTCGCCGACATTCTCACCTCGAAGTCTTTTCCCAATAAACCTTCAGGTCATCTCATCGACAGTTCATTTCTCATCGATTTCAAACGGGATCAATGTCTAAAGACAAAGTAAGATTTTATTCTACAAATTAAAAAGCGGGTTATTTTAGAAGGATGAATATTTGATATTTTTAACATAATGACATTGTTTACTTAGAAGGTGGATAGAAGAGTGAAAAAAATTGAAGATTGAAAAAGATCAATTATGAAAAATAAAATAAACGAGGAAAGGGAAAAGGAAAATAAAAAAAAATAAAAAAATAAAAAGAGAAGGGAGTGGAAACACATATGCTTTGGTTGCCCATTACAGCTCATGGCTCCGCCATGACATCCATCAGTGGTTGAGAGTTGGTGAGGTTATGGATTAGGTAGGGAAAAAAACTCATTCCATTTTATTTTAAAATGATATTTTACTGAATTGTACAATGCGGGTTTAGTGATTTATCATGTCATGTATGTAATTTTCATAACATCTAAATTATGTAGCATATTTCTAAAATATTCTTCCTTTTTTTTACGCCATTAGTAATTTTTTTATTTTTTATTTTTTATTTTCATGTCATTAGTTAGTTTTTAATTTTGAGAATTCTGAATCATTTCAAACTAAAATCTTTATACTCCTAGAAATATTATTAATGTATTTATGAATCTAAATTTGATAGTTTCTTTCACGGAATTTATCTATATTTTTGCTCCACCCATTCAAAAAGTCATCATTTATAATTTACACTATCAAATTTAGATACTTGGACAAAATTACATTAGTGACATTTGTAAGAATACATTAGTTTTGTTTTAAAATAATTTAGAGTTATCTAGGTTCATCAACAAACTTTAAATAAAATTGGTTGATAGACCTATACCACTCCAAAATTAAAAAGTTTATTATTTTTCGAAAACGAAAGTCCTTGAAATTCATTTGTAGTATTAATTAGTGAGTATCATTGTCTTAGATCTTATAATAAATTTTAGCGACCATTTGTAAGTTAAAAAATTCATTACTCGGGGTGTCAAGGATAAGCATATCTCCACAATGACATGATATTCTATATCCACGTTGGGCCTAAGCTCTCATAGATTTGTCGTTGAGTTCTACCCAAAATGCCCCATGTCAATGGAAATACTTTTCATCCTTTCAAACTCATGATCTTTTTCATTTCTAACTAATGTGGGACTTTGATTAATCCTCATTAATCCATCCCTCAAACGAAGGGTCACCATTGGTCTGGGTCTCTCCGCAAACATTTGATTACTCTTGGCATGCTTTGGGCATCCCTGCGAGCAACCAATCACTCTTTGATCTACTCCAGGCCTTCCCGCAAGCATCTGACTTTCTTCGAGCATCCGGACCTCCCCGCGAGTAATTCGGTCACTGTTTGACCTGCTCTGGGCCTCCCTTCGAGCATCCCGTCATCTTTTGATCTACTCCGAGCCTCCCTGCGAGCATTCAACTTGCTCCGGACCTATGGGCTTCCTCGTGAGCATCCGTATTCTGTCACTCTTGACCTGCTCCAAGCCTCCCCGCAAGCATCTAATCACAGTTGACCTACTTTGAGCCTTCACGCAACTTCAAATATGAGGATATAGATACACTAAAGAGGTTTTTAGGAGTATATTGATTTTGGTTTGAAATGGTTAGGAGTTCTCTAAATCCATAAGTCATTTTCTGATGAAACTAACTAATAGACCTATACTATTCAAAAATTCAAAAGTTTGATGTTTTTCAAATTAAGGAAGTTAATTTATGAATCCATTGATAGTATTAGTCAATAAATATCATTATCCTTATAATGAGTTTATAACAAATTTTATCTAGTCTTTATAAGTTTAAAAATTCTCTACTTTTGATATACTATTGAATTATGATTCATGGACATAAATATATTAAGAAGGTTTTCAAGAATATATTAATTGTAATTTAAAATGATTTGGAGTTTTTTAAATTCATCAAGTTAATTTCGGAGAAAACTAACTAATGATGTGAAAGAAAGAATAAAGGTATTTTGGAAATATATTATGTGATTTTGGTATTATAATAGTTAGATATGCAATATGAGAAATCTCTAAATCTGCTATGGATTTAAATAAAGGGAAAATTTTCTAAAACTCCCCAAACTCAAACTCAATTTTACATGCAGTCCCCATTCAAAGTTTTTTTTGCATGCAGTCCCTGATGGGATTGACAAGACAGTTCTGTGAGTATTATTTGAAGAAAGTTGAGTATAAAAGTTAAAAATTTGAGTATGTAAGGCTGCATCCACCACATCAAGAAACTGTATACTCAATTTTCACTTTTTTATACTCATTTTTCACTGATGTATACTCAATTTTCACTCTTTTATACTCAATCCATCAGGGAGTAAATGCAAAGAATTTATCAAATGGAGAGTGGAAGCAAAGATCAAATGGGGATTGAGGAGTTTTCTACAATTTACCGTTAAATAAAATATGAATTTTAAAAATAAATAAATAAATAATTTTTAAAATTTAAAATTTATTTTTTTCATAACTTTATGTCAACTAAATAGGAAAAGCAATAAATAATTTTTAAATTGATTATAATAGCGGTAAATTACAGAAAACTCCCCAATGAGCATTTGATCTTTGCATGCACTCCCCATATGAATTTTTCTTTGTATTTACTCTCTGATGGATTGAGTATAAAAGAGTGAAAATTGAGTATAAAAGAGTGAAAGTTGAGTATAAAAGAGTGAAAATTGAGTACATGGGTTATTGATGTGGTGGATGCAACCTTACATACTCAATTTTCTAACTTTTATACTCAATATTCTTCAAATAATACTCACCAAACTGTCTTGTCAATCCCATCAGGGAGTGCATGCAAAGAAAAGTTTGTGTGGGGATTGCATGCAAAGTTGACTTTGCATGTGGGGAGTTTATGAAAATTTACCCTTATAATAGTTAGATATGCAATATGAGAAATCTCTAAATTTTTTATGGATTTAAATAAAATGTGAATTTTAAAAAGAAATAAATAATTTTTAAAATTTAAAAATTATTTTTTCCTAACTTTTTGTCAACTAAATAGGGAAAGTTAGGGGGCGTTTGGTTTGCATTTTTCAGTTTGTTTTTTATTTTTATTTCTGTAGAAAATGTGATTTTCTGGAAAACATGTTTAGTTTACATTTTCCAGTTTTATTTTTCAGAAAAAAAATATAGCGTTTTCTGAAAAATTGAAAGAAAAAAATCATTTTTCAAAAAATTAAAAAATATAACTTTTTAAAAAATAAAAATAAAAAATAACTCAAACCAAACGTCCTCTTATCTTCTCTGAGATTAAAGAGAAAGCAAGTGAAACTCAGCCACTGGATTTGAAGTCGCCCAAACTACAGTGGCTCGCTTTTAAGACTTTTCCAGCAACTACCAGAAGAACAGAGCATCCAGAAAATTCAAAAGTAAAGAAAGGAATAAGCGAGCGTGGGCAAGGTTACGACGCGGCGGTGCCGTCTTTTCACGACGCGCTAGAATAACTTCACCCAAAAGAAACCACCCGTGTCCTCTCGGCTCTCGCTCCCGTCCCGTCCCGTCGGCGGTTTATACATATAAACCCGCTCCTCCCCACCATCCTCCAAGAAATCCACCAAAGCCCAAATCGCTGCTCCGCCCTTCGAAGATGAACGATCCAAAGTACGCCTACCCTTACCCTGCTCAAGGTGCATACTTCTTCTTCATCTTCTTTTTTTCTCTCTCTCTCTCTCTGAGATTTAATCGTATTTGTGACTGATTGCGTGCGATCTCGTCGAAGGCTATTACCAAGGGGCGCCGCCGGTGATGGCGCCGCCGCAGTACGGGTATGCAGCCGCGCCGCCTCCAAGAAGACAGCCTGGTTTCCTGGAAGGATGGTAACTGATCGATCGACTGTGTCTAGCTCCCTTCATTTAGATGAGATCATTGACATGTTTTATGTGCAGTCTTGCTGCCCTCTGCTGCTGCTGCTTGTTGGACGAGTGCTGCTGCGATCCCACCATAATATTTACTTGATGATAGGGTTAAATACTTCTAATGTAGTGAAGGAATGCTGAGGTCGTAACTCGTAAGTTTGTATGTACTTATGGCACTGAAAAACAGTATGATGCTTGTTTGGTAATCTTTTGCAGCTGTGTAGTGTTCTGCTTGAAGTTTCCACTCGTGGTATTTTGTTTAACCGTTTTTAGTTTGCTTCAGAATTAAGCAAGGAAGAGAGAGAGAGAGGATTTAAGAAAAGTAAAAACTTTACGGGAGAAAAGCAAAGAAGAGAATGATTGAATGATGCTGGTGATAAAAGAAAAGAAAAAATATATACGAGATTATATTTTTGTGAGAGAGAAAACTAATGATTGAGAAAATTATGTTGTGCAATCTATGCATTTAATTTCATTGATGGAATACCTGAATAAATTGAGGAATATATAATTCTTAAAATCGAGATCAATCAAATTGAGTAATTTACACTCACTCTTATAATCATCATAGAGTGCCTAGGCCTAGTTTGTCGAAGTTACTTATCCCACGTCATAATTATGCATGTGCTACCTGAAGTTTCGGGTTCGAGTCCTTTTAGTAACAAATAAATCTCCACTTTGAAGGGTCTATTGACTGAGGTGTTATCTTGACAGTGGGACATTTTCTCAACATAGTAGTATCGTACCTCCAAAAATCTCTTAGGGGGTTTCTGAATATGGGGTCATTTGGTGGTAGGCCCGATCACTATAAAAAAATTACCTGGACAGTTTTTGCCCCCGCGGGGGGCTATGGTGCAACTATAGGGCGATTAGTCGCTATCCCAGGCATTCACGGTTCGATTCCTAGCTACGACATATTTTGCAGTAATTTTTCCTCCAAATGGGACGCGAACCATGGAATGTTGGCCTTCTAGACTGCCCACTACGAGTGTTTTTTCCTCCAAATGGGGTGCCTCCAAATGAGGCACGAACCCTGGGACGCTGGGTTTCTAGACCGCCCATCGCGAGCGCTTTTTCCTCCAAATGGGGCGCGAACCCTGGGACGCTAGGCTTCTAGACCGCCCACTACGAGCGTTTCCCGATTTACCCTGGTGACCGATGGGAAACTTCCGTAGGGTCGGGTCGGTCACCTCGGGTTTGTCTGTTACCTGGTCCAACATAGAGTGCCCCAGGGCTATGGTGCAACGGAAGGGTGACTAATTGTCATCCCAGATATTCACGGTTTAATCCCCAGTTATTATATATTTTGCAGAAATTTTTTCTCCAAATGGGGCGCGAACCCTGAGACGATGGGCTTCTGGAACGCCCGTCGCAAGCACTTCCTGACTTACTGTGGCGGTCGATGGGAAACTTCCGTGGGGCCTAGCTAATCGCCCAATGTTAGAAAAATCTCGTTAATCTTTTTTTTATATAATCATTATAGAGCTCTCGGGGCTATAGTGCAGCGAAGGGATGACTTTGTCATTCCAGGCATTCGCAATTCGATCCCAACTACGATATATTTTGCAAAAAAAATTTCCTTCAAATAGAGCGCAAACCCTAAGACATTTGGCTTCTGAACCGTCTGTGGTGAGCACTTCCCGATTTACCCTAGCAGTCGGTGAAAAACTTCTGTAGGGTCGGACCAGTCGTTTGAGATTGAAAAACTTCGTTAATCATTATTTATTTGTATAATCATCATAGAGATGTCCCTTTTAAATTTTTTACTAAAAGAGAGTCATATCCCACTAGTTCTCCTATAAATTGATAGAGTAGTCCTTAAAATTTATGTAATGTTCATCTATATTTATGGTGTAGGAGTTATAAATCCATAACTATTAAAATGTTATAGTAGCTATGAAATCATAATTTTATAATTGTCAATACAAACTTATTCAATAATACTTACACGTTATAGCAGTTATAATTAAATTATAACAATTATAATACAGATTTATTTTGTTAATATTCATGTGGTAGTAATTACAAATATAATTGCTCTGACTACTGTAATAATTACGAAATTATAATTACTATAATATATTATCAATTATGATTCATAACTATTACAACTATCCCATATCATATTCATACAATTAATCGATGGAACTAGAAGATAAATCATAATATTGGAACAATTGGGTAATTATACACGGATTAAAGATGGAACGTGTCCCCACAAGATGGACTGATGGTTAATACGTGGGTGTTGCCATCAAGAGGTTTGGGGTCAAATCCTGGTAAAGCCAGCATACTCACCCTCCCCACACGCTAGCCACAGCATCCGGACTAGTAGCCCCCGTAATTTACCTCTTCTATGTTAGTCCTGGGATGGATTAGCGGGGGCGTTGGGATGAGCGAATCGCCTTTTTACCATCAAGGTGGAACGTATTAAAAATAAAAAAAAGTGAGTCTCTTTGATGATTAATAAAAAAATATATACCATTTTTCTTTTTTGCTCTTGAAAAGTTTTTAAATGCACATTGAATCTAACCAAATCAAGAAAAAAATAAGACTTAATTATTTCATTAAGAATTTCATAAAAAATCATTAATGACTATAAAAAATTCAATTTTTTTTATTTATGTCATTAAATTCACGATGATCTCCTAAATTTATTCATTTTTTTAAAATGTAGAGTTTTAAAATAAAAATAAACTTTTTAAAAATACAAAAAAAAAGTTTATCAAATTAAAGGAACGTTAATTAAAATAAATACAAAAAATAAAAATTATGATTTCTAATTTTTTTTATAGTTAACTACAAGAGAAAAAATTTTAAAAAATGAAAATTAAAAAAAAGTAGTTTGATCTTGTTTTAGTTAAAGCATCAACACTTTACTAATTTTGTCAAAACATCACTGTTGTTTTTTGTTAAAATATCATCACTTTGGTATTGACTTCTTAAAAGTATCACTATCTTGGTGTTGATTTTTTAAATCATCGTGACGTTTTTGTTGATTTTGTCAAAGCATTACTACCTATAGAATTGTATTGAATTTTTGAAAAATGACGGTACATGGCTAGAAAGGCCTAGAACACTATGAAAAAACTTGTGATTAACCACCGAAATATCGACCGCTATATTCATGTAGCTACTGATTAGCGACTGATTATTTCAACCATTTTTTTTGGTAGTCAATCTTATTTAGTAAAAAAAAAGTAGCTGTAAAAGACATTAGCGACAGTAAATAAATTTCCGTCGCTAAAATTAAAAAATTAGCAAAGGACAATAAAATTTCATCGCCAATTAGCGATGAATACATATTATTCATTGCTAATTAACAACATATATTTCCATCTCTAAATCTTAAATATAGAAATATACTGATAATTAAAAATATCAAGAAAAGACTGTTTTATGGACATTTATGTATACTTTATTATTATCAAAATAGGGATAAACATCAATGTCACCTAAACTAATTTATATTAATAACTAAATATGTCAGTAATGATAATTTATAAGGATATTTTAAACTGTCATCTTAACTAATCTATAATGACATTATTAATTATCAATTATAATTTTTTAAAGACATTAAATATTATTATTGATATTTAATCAGAACATAAAACATTCACCATGTAATAAAGAATTAACACATCATCACAATTTATCTATTATCACAATTCACCCAATATACTTAAAAGTTTTATAACCAAAATACCCAATTCATTCACCACATCATCACAATTAATCCCATCATCACAAAAGTATAAATGCAATACTAATATAAAAATATTGAACCCAACACTAACTAAATACTAACAAAATATTGAGTTTTAGATCTAACAAAGTCTTATAAAATAAAAACTCAACTAATTTACTATGAACCATCTTCAACCATCATAGTATTAGTAAAATCCAAGTATTTGTCACCTACAAATACAATCCATAAATTTATATAAGAAAATTAAATATTGAAAATATAAATCTAATAAAAATATTTTAAAAGATTGAATATCATACCAAATGAAAAATAGATAAAGTATCATTTTATATGCAATGCAAATATATTTCATATTTATTTAAAATTTTAATAACGTGATAAATATAAAAAATTAATAATATTTCACTAAAAGATTAAAATCATACCAGATACCAAGCCAAGCTATCAATCATAAGGTCTAAAAAAAAAGGCATATGTTGCACATCAACCCATTCATGATATGATATAGCATGCACAGGTTATAGAGCTTCTGTGTTGCCAAAACAAAACACTAATACCTGATATGATATAGCATGTGAAGGCAGATATAGCATGGAAGAGGCACCCATATAGCTGGTACCATTCCCTAGCATACACTACAAAAATAACAAGCTATTACGACGGACATTTTTAATTGTCCGTCGCAAATGGCGACGGATATATAGTATCCGTCGCCAAAGTGCCGCGGCAAGTCAAACTCGTGACTATAGCGACGGACATGGTCAAAAGTCCGTCACTATTGCGACGGATAATATAAATTATCCGTCGCTAGAGTTAGGCGACGGGTCAACTCCCCTCAATTCAACGACGGAATTGGTCAACTCCGTCGCTAATCGGCGACGGACAAGTTAGTCCGTCGCAAAATTACTTAAAAAAGGGTGACGCCCCCTTCCCACGCGGCCACGCGAACCCTAGCGACGGTCGAGCGACTGAAGCGATTCTCCTCCGGCGATTCTCCTCCGGCGAACCCTCCTCCGATCCCAGGTACGCAAGTTAAGCTTCATTTGCCGTATATGCTCATTTTTTTTGTGCTCACGCGGCGCCATCGCGTCTTCTCCGGCCAACCACGGGTCTTGGCACGGCTGCGCGCGGCCTCCCGCGGCCGCGCACGGCCTCCGGCGCCGCGCTCGTCCTCCCGCGGTCTCGCGCGGCTAGGCGCGGCCTCGCATTTGCATGCGCCGCCTGCTGGCGGTCGCGGCCCAGTGCGGCCGGGCGGCGCCTGCTGCGGCCGCGCGCCGCCTACTGCGGCCGGCCGGCGACCCCTGCTCCGGTTAGCTAGGGTTTAGCTAGGGTTTTAATTAGGAAATTGCTTTAATTAATTTGATTAATTAATTCAATTAATTAGAGTAATTAGTTTAATTAATTTGATTAATTCAATAATTAATCAGTTAATTATTTAGTTAAATTACCAATTAATTTTGTTAGATAATTTGTTAAACCATTAATTGTGTAATTAATTAATCAAATGTTTTATTTATTTTAGATAAATGTTTGATTAATATGATTATTAAGATGATTAATTATTTGATTAAGGATACTACTTGATCTAATAATTAAATCTTGTTTGATTAAATTTAGATTAATTGTTTAAATAATTAGATTAATTTGTTGATTAATTGTATGATTAATTAGTATAATTGATTTAGAAATAATATCATGTTTGATTAATAAGATTTATTTTTTTAGTATATCATAAATATCATATTGCCTATTCATTTTTATATGTGTGGGTTGATTAAATTGTCTTATCTGAATTCAGATACAATGTATCCGAACAAGGCATGGATGTATAATAGGTTAGACAATGGATTTATCCGTGACGAATTTTTTGTTGGAGTGGAAGAATTTGTTAACTTTGCAAAGTGTCATCCTGAGTGTTTGAATGACACAGAGTTGAAGTGTCCATGTAATCAACGCAAATGTAGAAATACAGCTTTCCGTGATGAAGATACAGTGAAAACTCATATCGCGAGGTATGGATTTGTTCCAGATTATTACAACTGGTATTGTCATGGAGAGCCGTATGTATATGAATTTGGTGGACCTTCTGTTGCATCATCATCGAACTCAATTGGACCAGACACATCATATAACCTTGCTGATGCAATGCAGTCAATGGTTTATGATGCAATGAATGCTTTTGATCAATCAAATGTAGAACAAGTACCTACTTCTGATGTTCAGAAAATGTATGACATGTTAAAGGCTAGTGAAAGAGAATTATGGGAAGGTATTCCTTCTGGTCATTCTCAATTATCTGCTACTGCAAGATTATTGAATACGAAGGCAGAACATTATTTCTCAGAACGATGTTATGATGACGTATGCCAACTTATGTCAGAGTTGCTTCCAACTGATAACTGCATGACTGATAGTTTCTACAACACTAAAAAACTAATCAGAGACTTGGGTTTGCCAGTTGAGAAGATACATTGTTGTGTTAATAATTGCATGATCTTTTGGAACCAAGATACTGAATTGATGGAATGCAAAATCTGTAACCATCCTCGTTACAAGCATGGTGCTCGCATGGTAAATCAGAAGAAGAAGAAAAATATTCCTTACAAAGTCATGTATTATTTTCCTTTGACTGCTAGACTCCAACGTTTGTATGCATCAGCAGCAACAGCAAGTCATATGATCTGGCATCAAAACCATGGACATGAGGGAGACATTATGTGTCATCCTTGTGATTTCCCTGCATGGAAACATTTAGATTCAACATTTTTTTCCTTTGCTATGGAACCACGTAATGTCAGACTTGGACTTTCTGCAGATGGATTTCAGTCATTTGGAAGTTATGGACAACAATATTCATCGTGGCCTGTTATCTTAACACCGTATAACTTACCACCATGGATGTGCATGAAAGATGAATTCATGTTTCTTACTGTTTTAATTCCACGTCCTCAAAATCCAAAAGGGCACATAGATGTTTTTTTACAACCTTTGATAGCTGAGCTGAATTATTTATGGAATATAGGTTCAGAGACGTATGACATTGCTACAAAGTCAAACTTTTTAATGCATGCAGCATTGTTATGGACTATTAGTGATTTTCCTGCTTACTCAATGTTATCAGGATGGAGCACAGTTGGAAAGTTAGCATGCCCACATTGTATGAGTCAGTCAGATGCATTTTCTTTGCCCTGCAGTGGCAAGATTTCTTGGTTTGATAATCATCGGAAATTTTTACCTCTTGATCATCCGTTCAGAAGAAATAAGAAACATTTCAAAAGGAATGAAGTAGTTAGGAAGCTACCTCCATTTGGGATGTCAGGCGAAGAAGTGTTAAATGAAATTGATAGTTATGGATTTCTACCAGTATATCAGGATGGATCAGATGATATCAACAAGTATATTGTTAGAGTCAACAAATGTGGTTGGAGGAAAAGAAGTATTTTTTGGGAGCTTCCATATTGAAAATATTTACTCATTCGTCATAATTTGGATGTGATGCATATTGAGAAAAATTTCTTTGATAACATCATTAATACTGTCTTAAATGTGCATGGGAAAACAAAAGATACAACAAAATCTCGTGAAGAATTAAAACAATTAGTAGCAGGCCTGCAGTTAGCA
>JAGFNQ010004036.1:136245-155236 GCA_024364735.1 Boesenbergia rotunda
TGCGGCCGGCCAACGCCCTGCTCCGGTTTAGCTAGGGTTTTAATTAGGTAGGGTTTAGCTAGGGTTTTAATTAGGTAATTGATTTAATTAATTTGATTAATTAATTCATTAATTAGAGTAATTAGTTCAATTAATTTGATTAATTCAATAATTAATCAGTTAATTAATTATTGAAATTACCAATTAATTTTGTTAGATAATTTGTTAATCCATTAATTGTGTAATTAATTGATCAAATGTTTTATTTATTTTAGATAAATGTTTGATTAATTTGATTATTAAGATGATTAATTGTTTGATTAAGGAGATTACTTGATCTATTAATTAGATCTTGTTTGATTAAATTTAGATTAATTGTTTGAATAAATAGATTAATTTGTTGATTAATTGTATGATTAATTAATATAATTGATTCAGAAATAATATCATGTTTGATTAATAAGATTTATTTTTTTAGTATACCATAAATATCATATTGCCTATTCATTTTTATATGTGTGGGTTGATTAAATTGTCTTATCTGAATTCAGATACAATGTATCCGAACAAGGCATGTATGTATAATAGGTTAGACAATGGATTTATCCATGACGAATTTTTTGCTGGAGTGGAAGAATTTGTTAACTTTGCAAAGTGTCATCCTGAGTGTTTGAGTGGCACAGAGTTGAAGTGTCCATGTAATTAACACAAATGTAGAAATACAGCTTTCCGTGATGAAGATACATTGAAAACTCATATCGACAGGTATGGGTTTGTTCCAGATTATTACAACTGGTATTGTCATGGAGAGTCGTATGTATATGAATTTGGTGGACCTTCTGTTGCATCATCATCGAACTCAATTGGACCAGAGACATCATATAACCCTGCTGATGCAATGCAATCAATGGTTTACGATGCAATGAATGCTTTTGATCAATCAAATGTAGAACAAGTACCTACTTCTGATTTCAGAAAATGTATGACATGTTACAGGCTAGTGAAAGAGAATTATGGAAAGGTATTCCTTCTGGTCATTCTCAATTATCTGCTACTGCAAGATTATTGAATATGAAGGCAGAACATCATTTCTCAGAATGATGTTATGATGACATATGTCAACTTATGTCAGAGTTGCTTCCAACTGATAACTGCATGACTGATAGTTTCTACAACACTAAAAAACTAATCAGAGACTTGGGTTTGCCAGTTGAGAAGATACATTGTTGTGTCAATAATTGCATGATCTTTTGGAACCAAGATAGTGAATTGATGGAATGCAAAATCTGCAACCATCCCCGTTACAAGCATGGTGATCGCATGGTAAATCAGAAGAAGAAAAAAATATTCCTTACAATGTCATGTATTATTTTCCTTTGACTGCTAGACTCCAACATTTGTATGCATCAGCAGCAACAGCAAGTCATATGATCTGGCATCAAAACCATGGACATGATGGAGACATTATGAGTCATCCTTGTGATTCCCCTGCATGGAAACATTTAGATTCAACATTTTGTTCATTTGCTATGGAACCACGTAATGTCAGACTTGGACTTTCTGCAGATGGATTTCAGCTATTTGGAAGTTATGGACAATAATATTCATCGTGACCTGTTATCTTAACACCATACAACTTACCACCATGGATGTGCATGAAAGATGAATTCATGTTTCTTACTATTTTAATTCCAGGCCCTCAAAATCCAAAAGGGCACATAGATGTTTTTTACAACCTTTGATAGCTGAGCTGAATTATTTATGGAATATTGGTTCAGAGACGTATGACATTGCTACAAAGTCAAACTTTTTAATGCATGCAGCATTGTTATGGACTATTAGTGATTTTCCTGCTTACTCAATGTTATCAGGATGGAGCACAGCTGGAAAGTTAGCATGTCCACATTGTATGAGTCAATCAGATGCATTTTCTTTGCCCTGTAGTGGCAAGATTTCTTGGTTTGATAATCATCGGAAATTTTTACCTCTTGATCATCCGTTCAGAAGAAATAAGAAACATTTCAAAAGGAATGAAGTAGTTAGGAAGTTACCTCCATTTGGGATGTCAGGCGAAGATGTGTTAAATGAAATTGATAATTATGGATTTCTACCAGTATATCAGGATGGATCAGATGATATCAACAAGTATATTGGTAGAGTCAACAAATGTGGTTGGTGGAAAAGAAGTATTTTTGGGAGCTTCCATATTGGAAATATTTACTCATTCGTCATAATTTGGATGTGATGTATATTGAGAAAAATTTCTTTGATAACATCATTAATACTGTCTTAAATGTGCATGGGAAAACAAAAGATATAACAAAATTTCGTGAAGAATTGAAACAATTAGTTAGTAGGCCTGAGTTGCATCAGAATGAAACAACTGCTAAATATCCCAAGGCTTGTTATACATTGGACAAAGAAAGTAAGCAAGCATTATGTTCTTGGTTGAAAAACATAAAATTCCCAGATGGATATGCCTCTAATATGTCTCGTTGTGTGGATACAAATAGATCTAAAATGGTTGGAATGAAGAGTCATGATTGTCATGTGTTCATGCAAAGATTAATTCCAATAGCTTTCCAAGAAAAAATGGTTTAAACATTATATTTTATGTTTACAGGCTGCTGAGCTACAGAGACCTCCCACTAGTTGGGAGTTATTCAGCAAGACCCACAAGAAAAAAGATGAGTCTTTTGTCGATCGTCGCTCCCTATCTATCAATGTAAGTATATTAATTATATTTTACTTGTTTTAACATTTTATATAGATTAATTAAATTTTTATTTCACAGGAATCAATTACCACTAGAGTTGCTGAGGCACAGGCGTCTCAGCCTGCTTCAGAGGGGGAGGATGCACAACCTCTTTCGACCGACGATGTGAATCAGATTTATTTTGAGGTCGTCGGTGGGAAGAGGAAGACCGCCTGCTACGGCCTGGGCTCTCAGGCAAAGGTTACATATGATTAGATGAGAGCTCCAGGGGTTAGGGGGCATCCAACATCCTCCTCTACCTCTAGTGAGGTTCGCCATTTGCAGGAGGAAAATGAAGCCCTGCGGACTCGACTCACGTCGATAGAGTCGACGTGTGCCGGGAGGGACGCAAAATGGGCTCAAACGAGCACAGAGTGGGCTTAGAGGGACGCAACGAGGGATGCTGAGTTGAAAGATTTGCGGGCTCGCCAGGCAAATACTGAGAATATATTACGTCAGATGCAAGCTTTTGCAGCTACCCTATCGCCGATGACACAGATGCCAACCCTTCCTGCCCCTCATTTTGACGCTCCGGATACACAGATGTCAGCCGCTCCCGCTCCCGCCCATCGTTTTGAGTCTCAGGAGACAGAGGATCCTGAGCATTCCACAGAGGAGTAGAGATATTATAGTGGTATGATCAATTTTCCCCCTAATTTTTTTCAGTAACAATGTATTAAGTTATTATATCCACAATAACTTGTTTTCTTATTAATTCATTTATGTTTACAGATTCTACATTATCAGAGTTGAATTCAGATTTCTTCTCTTGCTTGAAAGGTATGAATATTCGATATTATTCCTTTATTGTTTCGTATTTGTTAGTTTTCATTTACATATTTAATATTATTAGAGTTATCTTCTATTTGTTATTTTTCTTCTATTAGAGTTATCTTCTATTACATATGCTTACTTCATTTGTTATTTCTTATTGTTATTAATTCAGATTTCTTTCTGTATTGGATTGCTTTCTTATTGTTTTATCTTATCTTGTGCAGGAATATTTTTGCTTTCCATCCATTATTCACTCTGATATTCATGTACATAATGATTCACTACTAAGCTCTGAATTTTGATGTATATAGTTTTTTTATTTACTTTGACAAATGTTTACATCATATGGATACATATGTTTACTCTGTTACATTTGGATACATCATATGTTTACTCTTTTTTGGATTGGATTAACCATTGGGAAGTTTAGATTGTATAAGTTTACTCTTGTTTCAAAGTTTCGATTGTAAAAATTTGGAAATTAAACTTTGGATTGAATAGTGGATTGAATGTATACATTTGGAAATGATTGTTTGGATTGTATTGGATTCGAAACAAAAATTTGGATTGTTGTGAATGTTTGGATTGTTATGAATGTTTGGATTGTAATTGTGAATGTTTGGATTGTAATTGTGAATGTTTGGATTGTTCTGAATGTTTAGATGTTGAAATATAGATTCCTGTTTGATATTTGTATATGTTATTGATGTATACAGGGAAAGTGGAAGAAACTGATACTGTCTGGCAAAAATTTTCAGGTTTAGCGACGGATATTTTTAAAAATCCGTCGCAAATAGCGACGGATATTTGACTTTTCCGTCGCTACAACGATCTATTGGCGACGGAGTTTGACTGTATCCGTCGCTATTACGATATATTAGCGACGGACTTTGACCGTATCCATCGCTACCCCATAGAGTTTGCGATAGACCCGACCACGGTTCGGAACTGACGGTTCGACGGTTCGGAACCGCCGGTTCGACGGTTCGTGGGAGGTCGACCCTTAACCTTAACCGCCCAAGACGGTTACGGTTCACGGTTCGAAACGGCCGGTTCACGGTCCGGTTCACGGTTCGCCACGGTTCGGCACGGTTCAAGATTATTATATTAAAAAAATTAAAAATTAAAAATTAAAATAAAAAAAAAATAAATTTTATTAAAAAAGGGCTTGCACTTATATAAGTTGCCTACGTATCCCCTTAGGGTATAGGGGAATCAAAGCCCACGTAGTTCTTTTACATTTTTACCCTTTTACATTTTTACATTTCTCACTCACTTGCATTTCCTCCCGTTCCCGTTGTATTGGTTCCTTCGGTATCAAATTATTCGGCTTCGTCTTTTGAAAGTTGCATTCCTTGGATTCGCTTTTCGGCTCTGGTCCAATCATCAAGTAATGCTTGAGCTTCCAATGAGTCGGGAGACATGGTTGATCGTCGTTCATCTAATATGTTGCCGCCGGCACTGAATGTCTACTCCACAGCAACAGTCGACACTGGAGAAGCTAAAATTTCTTTTACGATCACGGAGAGAACGAGAAAGCTTTGAGCCTTCTGTGACCACCACTTCAAGATGTCGAAGTCTTCACTATCTGCTTCATTAAAATCAAAAGAAGTCATAAAATAATTCTCAAGTTCCTCTGTGGAACTTGAGGATCCTCGTGGACGTTTCGTCCGTTCTTTTAATAAAAGTTGAGCTTTTGTAAGTTTTAAATTAGTAGTAGTAGGTTGTTGTGTTTCAGAAATATTAGTTTGTGTTCCATATTTAACATAATATTGATTATAAAGATCATATAAATAATTTCTAATATTATATACAATATTAGCTGGATCCGGAGAGGAAGAATCCTTAATAGGAATTAATACGTCATAATATAAAGTTAACATTTCTTGTAAAACTTCTAATTGAAATCTAGGATCTAAAGCAAATGCAATTAAATAAATTTCAGAAATTAAATAAAAATATTTTTCCCATTTAGTTTTCATAGCTATTATATATAAAGTTAAAGCTTCATCATTTACATGTTCATTTAATATTAATACTATACTACAAAAATTTACTAAAATTAAATGAGCAGTAGGATAATAAACACCAGAAAGTTGTTCAGTTGCATCGTTAAAAACTTTTAAAATTTCACAAATACTACTACAAATATTCCATTGTTGTGAAAATAAATATATATTAGTATTACTATTTTGTGCAAAAAATAAACATAATAAATCTTTATATTGAAAAGAATCTTGTAATAATTGATATGTTGAATTCCAACATGTTGGAACATCACGTGGAAATTTTTTTGGTCGCATTCCATTAGCTTTACAAAATCTACCCCATTATTTCATCATAGATGGATGAGACCATAAGTATGAAATTGCGATTCTAATTGGTTGAATATAATTTTGTAAAAGTTTTAATCCATATTGAACACATAAGTTTAAAATATGACATACACAACGAATATGAAAAAATAAACCACCAATGACAGGTTGGCAAATAAATTTTAATTCATCTATTGAAGCGGTATTAGAACTAGCATTGTCTAATGATATTGAAAATATTTGATTAGTCAATCCATATTCTTCTAAAACTATGTGAAATAATTGTGCAATGTTATGAGCATTGTGTGATTCATCAAAAACTCTATAAGCTAATAATCTCTTTTGAAGGATCCAAGAGTTATCAATCCAATGGCATGTTATACCCATATAAGAATGAGTTTGCCAATGATCACTCCAAATATCGGAACATAAAGAAACTTTATTATTTAATTTACTAAATTCTTCAATTAAATTCTTTTTTCCTTGTTTTACTAATCTTTTAATTGTGCGAGTTAGTGTAGTCCTAGGTACACGTTTAGCAGCAGGATTAAGAGATTCTTTACACAAATCTTCAAATGTGCATTTAGCTCCAAAACTAAAAGAAAAATGTTCTATGGAAACAAATTTAGCTAATGATTCTCTTAATTTATTATCTGAATATAAAAATAAACCAGAATCAGTACTACTACCGCTAGAAAATCTAGATAATTGTGTTTGAGAGCGGTCAAGCCCATATTCTGTCGGGTGGTTCGTTTCCACATGTCGTTTGAACGACCCATAGCGGCCGCCGGCTTGGAATTTGTAGGAAGCATTACAATGCTTGCATTTTGCACGCATTTCTCCCGACGGAAGTGTGACCTTCTCAAAATGTTTAGTGAAAATAGACGATTTTAAAGGAGGATTATCCCGAACCTTAGAAGTAATCGCATCGGTACTTCCTTGCGTTTCGGGGATCGGAGGGCGTTGGGGCTGAGCCTCGGTCTCATCATTGGTAGATTGAATTTGAAGGTTGGGATCCTCGTATGCAATTTCTTTTCCCCTTCGAGATCGAGATGATGAAGCTCTGTGACCTCCTTCCATTATCGTCGATGAAGAACGCGGAGAGAAGTTGAGAGTTAGAGAGTTGAGAATGAGAGATTGAGAGAAGAGAAGTTGTTTTGTGAGTGAAAATGATGAAATGAGCTCCCTATTTATAGAGTTCAGATCATAACGTTCACTAAATCGTAGCCATTGATCAAAAAACGGTCAAATGATCTCATCCGTCCAAAAAAAAAAAATCATAAACTGCCCAACGACACTGAACCGCCGGTTCAGTGCCGTTGGAACCGACGGTTAACCGCCGGTTCACCGCCGGTTCACGGTTCCGGGGGCCTGGAATCGGAACCGGCCCGGCATCCTGCCGGGCCGGTTCCAGTTCGGCTCGACGAACCGGGTCAACGGGCCAACCGGCCCTGGGTCGGGTCTGGTTTGCGACGGATATTTGACCATCTGTCGCTACTATTTCCCCGGCCACGTCGATCCGTTTTTTTGGTATTTGCGACGGGGTTAAATATCCGTCGCTAATATAACGACGGAGATCAAAAATTCACCGTCGCTAATAAGCTGTTCGACTGTTCTCAGCCGACGGCGGCAATTTCGTCGCTAATCCGTCGCTACTAGTGTGTTGCGATGGAATAGCGACGGATTACGTCCGTCGCTATTGTATGTTATTTTTATAGTACATCCATATTAATTCTCTCCTTCGATCCTTCTCTTCTTATTTACTACTTCCTTTTATTTACTACTTCCTTTATATTGTTTTCAGGTCAAGTCCTTATGCGAAAGTTCATTTATATATCCAATGAAGATTAATTAATTAATTAATGATGACTGCTGATACCGACGCGGCCTTCTCATCTTCCGCTGCATGCGCCCTTCTCATCTTCCGCTGCATGCGCCCCCATGGGCTGGATCGGATGGTAAAACGCTTGGTCGATTTGGTCGAGGTCACAGGTTCGAGGGTCGCCAGTTGCGCACGGGGATAAAACCTTGGTCTGCTGGCATTAATTCTCTCGATCCCAAGCACCTCACCATACCAGTGATAACCATGATTTACCTCCTCCGTGTTGGTCCTGGGACGAACTGGCGGGGGCCGCTGAGGTGGCGGATCCACCTTTTTTGGTTTGGTCATCTTCCGCTGCATGCATTCACTTTTAAACACATCTCGATATATATCCTCGTCGTCTTTTCATCTCCCTTTCGTGATCAAAATCTAGAATGCACATTATATAAGCCAAGAAATCCCAAACCAACCCAAACAAATTCCTTGCCTCAGGAACAGAAAGAGAAAACTGTTTCACAGATGGAAGTATGCATTCATATTCATATTAATTCTCTCCTTCTCTGCACACTCTCTAGCTGGTTTTGCTTTCTTGTATTTCAATTGCTTGCAGGTCAAACTCTTAAACGGCAAGATCATTGCTAAGCTCGGAATAAAGCGAGACTTGCTAGATGTAAACTCTGTAAATTGGGATCAGGGGCGTAGCCAGAATTCAAAATTATATGTGACTGATTTAGTATAAAAAATAATGAATTAAACAACATCGAGTCTGATGCGATCGGTCAGAATTTAAATTTCTCATCCTTGTCGGAGTAAATCAAAATTGAATTCAAACTAAACAGAAAACAAGCAAACTAATGCATTGAATATAAAATGAGAATGTTGAATTATAATTAAATTAGATTCGAATTAAATCTAATAAATAAGCGTAAAGATAATAATTATGTTGATTTAAATTAAAATTAATTTATATTTGATTGTTAAGTTACAGGTGAATCAAGTGATAAATTAAATCGATTTAATTTAAAATAAATTAAGACATTTAAAAAAAAATCCTTCTCTTCCCTTAACCTCTCTTACACGTACATGTAATAGTTTATTATCTTAAGTTAACCCTCTTTCACACAACTCTCTTCTTATTGTTCGTTTTTATATTTTTTCCTTGTTCTTTCACTGATAGCTACAGCCCTTCTCAGCCTCTCCTCTCGTATCTAACTTTTAATAAAATCAAAAAACAGATGGGGCTGGAGCCCACCCTAGCCCAAGGGTGGCTCCGCCCCTGATTGGGATGAATGGCCAACCGGCGGAAGGTTGAAGCAGATACTTATCACTTACAGCCAGGATGCCATCAATTCTATCCAATTTGTCTACGAACAAAATGTAAACCTAAAACTCACTCCTAGGCACGGCGGTGGAGGCGATAATTTTTACTCCGTGAGTTATTTAGTTTCTCTCTCCGATTGTGGTCAACGTTCAAACATTGCCTAATATATATATATATATATATATATATATATATATATATATATATATATATTCTTATCCTAGCAGATGGTCCTTAGGTCCAATGAGTACTTTACCTTCGTTATGTTAGGGTCAAAAGGAATTTAGATATCTCCATAATGATATGATATTGTCTACTTTGGACCTTAGCCCTCATGGTTTTGCTCTTGGGCTCTCCCAAAAGGCCTCATGCCAATGGAGATATCTTATTCCCTTATAAACCTATGATCTTTCCCATGTATTTTCGATGTGGGACTATGTTTGCAACCTTGCAACCCCAACAAATCCCCCCCTCAAACAAAGGACCACAAGCCCCCCCTCAAGCGGAAACCTTTTCCGTTTGATGTCCGATCTTCAACCCACTAGGACTTTCTGCGCCTCGGTCCACCCGACCTACTAGGACTTCACCGCCTAGCCGCAACTAGGACTTTCTGCCCCTCGGTCCACCCGACCTACTAGGACTTCACTGCCTAGCCGCAACTAGGACTTTTCTGCCTGGTGTCTGGTCCTCTTGATCAAGACACGGAGCCCACATATCCTTTTTATTCAAGGCTTAACCCACATTGTTAGATATGGATCATGGCTCTAGCTCGTGCTTCTTCCGGCGGTTAGTTCGGTGAAGAGCGACCTGGCTCTGATACCACTTGTTGGGACCAAAAGGAATTTAGATATCTCCATAATGGTATGATATTGTCCACTTTGGACCTTAGCCCTCATGGTTTTGCTCTTGGACTCTCCCAAAAGGCCTCATGCCAATGGAGATATCTTATACCCTTATAAGCCTATGATCTTTCCCATGTGTTTTCGATGTCAGACTATGTTTGCAACTTTGCAACCCCAACACGTTACAGGGCAATTCGGATTCACAAAAACTACCAGTTACACGGTCATCAAGTCGATCCGCTTCCACACCAATCTAGGCTCCTATGGACCTTTCGGCTGCGAAGAGGGTATGCCGTTCAGCGTCGACTTCCCCTCCAGCAGCAGCTTTGCCGGCTTCCACGGCTGCTCCAACTCCATGTATCTCACTGCCATCGGCGTTTACCGCGACATTTCGAATCTGAGTCACTTTGAGTACACTTCAGTACCGAAGGTGGCGCCGCCGCCTTCGCACGAAGGCAAGAAACCAGATAAAGAATAAAGCCCTATTATGGCATATATATTTTCTTAATGGCATGGCATTATCTATTAGTCTAGGGAAGCATTAAATCAATGGTTTTGCTTAAGTTTTTTTTAACCTTTTTTTGTGTTAAATTAAGTCAATATTCAGGAATGGTAGCCAATTGACAATTGATTTTTCATAGAAAAATTGACGAGAGAGGCACTTGCACACATGTCAAAGAGAATATTACTACATGAGTTCCCCTTTAATACGCGTATGTTCTAGAGAGAATGAATTCTATTGCTGCCAATTGCTTCAATTAACTATGTTCACATGGCCTACCAAAGCATACTCGATAATATTCATCACTTTATATATATAATTCAAATGTTCAGAATGAAGATTGATGGTCTAACTTATGCACATTTAGAGATTGACTTAAAACTATTTTCCCCATTTAAGATTTCATGAACTCTTCATTCTACGAGAGTCAAGGATGAATCTAGGAATTTTAGTTTAGATGGTCGCATAGATGAAAAGAAAAAAAAAATAAATTTAGTTATCAAAGAATTTGAAATGTATGTTAAACTAAAAATAAAACTTACTATTAAATCAACTATATATATATAATTTTAAAGGGGTCAAATTATATATATATATATATATATATATATATATATATATTAAAAATATTTTTAAAAAAATCTATATTATTAAAAATTTAGAAGGGTCGTGACCCCTTGAATCCTATGACAGACTAGAGTGGATGCAGATCCTCATTGTATGTGGCAATGACATCAATGAAACATAGGTATGGTTTTAATTATGTAAACTACATCTAATTTTGATATCAATCCTTATAATTCCTAACTATATTATGTCGACATGTTGATATTATTGTTAAATGAAGAAAATTAAATATATTCCTTTTTTATTTTGTATTATAATTATATCCCCATTATATTGGCAATTATGAAACTTTGATATATTTAATCTTTTAGTTGAAAATTAGGCAAGTAATTTAATCTTAAAGATGGGAAGTAAGAATATTTTCCTTTTAAATCAAACAATTTCTTCTCTTTTTTTTATTAATACTATTCAAAAATGAGCAAACATATTCAAATATTAATCATTTATTTTTGTTGTGGTCAGTATTAATAAATTAATGATTTAAACATTAAACTCTTAAATATTAAATGCAATGTTACAATCAATCATAAAAAAATACAACATTAATGATTATGTTTAGGTGTAAAAATAGTTTTAAATCATTTTTATCCGTTATGATTGATTTTAAAATGTCTTAAATATCAATATGTAGACCCGCCCTAGGTTCGAACTAGACCCAACCTTGGGCTCGTAATTATGTCGGATATCTGTTGATTTGGTTCTTGCCCAAATTAAGATTGTCAGTTCATGGTTTTAATTTGATTTTTATTTTTATTTTAAATGTTGGAATCAAGTTTTTTTTTTTTATAAATGTATAGATATTAAAAGAAATTTATTAGTACTAGGACTCAAATTGAAGTTTCCAAAATTAGAATCTAATATCTTAACCAACTAAACTACTTTAATAACTAATCAATACTTTTTTGTTATATTATTTAATAAATGAGAAAAGAGTAATAGAAATATTTATTTATTTATAATTATTTGTCAAGCCTATAACGAAGGCACAAATGTTGCGTACGAAGCTTGGAACAAAAGTTATAGTTTAGGTGGAAAACATTAAGCGAAAAAATTTAAAGAAAATAAATATAGGAAAAGAAAAAAAATGGTATAAATAAGATTAAGAATATTTTTTAAAAAATAAAAATGAGAAAAGAATGAAAATGGATATAAATAAAATTAAGCTTCTATAATTTATTTAAAGAATAATGTATTTGAATAATAAATATTTTAAATTAATTAAACAAAGTTAAATTTGATGAGTACAAAATAAAAGTCAATTAAATAAATGGTACACTTCATTTATTTATTTTTTAAAAAATTATTCATCAATTTTAACTTCAATAAGTTATCAAATAAATTTATTTGGTCTAAAATATTTAACTATTAATTAATTCTTTTTCAGCATCGACAGAATGACTACATATACGAAGAAAAGTTCATGTAAAATATGATCGTATATATGATAAAAAGTATAAAAATGCTTCACGTCTCTTATGATAGAGTTTGAAAACTAATTCTAAAATATTAGGACAATATAAGCGATTTATAGTAACACTTTACCTGAAACTATGTTAAAATATTCAGTACAAATAGTTTTGTAACTATTCTTAGAAATTAGAACAAAAGAAACAGTTAGTAGTAGTGTTTAACATAGAATGACTGCTAAAAGTATTCAATATCAGCAGTTTCAAGATTACTTTTAATAGTTAAATCATTAAGAGCGGTTTATAACAACAATTCATTCAAATCAATACTAAAGCTATTCAACAAGAGCAGTTGCAAAATCATTCTGAAAAGGTAAGGCAAGAGAAACGGTTACTTCAAACTCATTCTATTGTTTGATTTTCAATAGTGGTGTTAAAACTTAAAACCGCTCCTAATAAATCACTCATATATGAATGTTTTTTTAGAGAAAACAGTGATTGTTGTAGCATAAATGTTGGGCTTAGAGAAGTCAAAAATGATATAAAATCAAGTTCTATGTGTTCATTTAGTTCTCTTAATTATATCTATATCCTCAAACATCAATTTGACACACTATATTCAAAACAGTGATTGTTGTAGCATGAATGTATCCGAAAATTCTAATTTGTGTTAAACAGATCACTGCTCTTAATATAATATGTCAAATTGATATTTAAGAGTATGAATATAATCAGGAGACACATAGGACATAATTTCATATTATTCTGAGTTCTCTAGATCCATCAATCGATTTTGATCGATTTCGGCCAAAATCGGTTGATGCACCTAGAGAGCTTGAAATAACATGAAACTAGTTCCTATGTGTTTATCTAGTTCTCTTGATCATATAAATGCCCTCTAACATAAATTTGGTACACTATATTGAAAACAGTGTTTTTTTAACATGAATTAGAATTAATGTTTGAGGGTATAACTATAATCAAGAGAACTAGACGAATACAAAGAATTTCATGCCATTCCGAGCTTTCTAGGTTCATATATCGATTTTGTCCAAAATCGGTCAAAATCGACTAATGAACCTAGAGAATTCAGAATGATATGAAACTAGGTTCTATATGTTCGTCTAGTTCTCCTGATTATATTCATGCACTCCAACATCAATTTAACATACTATATTGAGAGTAATAATTTTTTAATATGAATGTGTCTGAAAAATCTAATTCGTGTTAAAATAATCACTACTCTCAATATAGTATTCCAAATTGATATTTGAAAGCATAAATATAATCAGGAGAATTAGACGAGAATGAATGACCAGGTCAAAACTAGCTAATGGACGTAAAAAGCCAATAATGACTTGGAACCTAGTCCTATATGTTCGTCTAATTTTTTTAATTATATATATATATATATATATATCCTCAAACATCAATTTGACATAATATATTTAGAGTAATGATTTTTTGAATATGAATAGATCTTAAAAAAAATATGTTAAAAAAATTACACCAATCAATTGCAACATTATAACAGCCGACTAATGCAATGGGAATGGATAATAGAGTACAAGGTACATGATTTGGTTATTTTAAAGTTTAAGTATGCGATTTGGATGATTGACAAAGTTTTCTACGTGATTTGATAAAAAAATTGAAGTTTTTTTTTACATTCCTCAAAATCCAAATTTTAAACGGCATGCATTGTGCTCAAGCGTGCGCGCGCACACACACACTTCGAGTCCTTTTTTTTTTAAAAAAAAAACGACACACTCATTGAGACACCTAGGGTTTACGTCTCGATTTGTTTTTTTTTAAATCAACATTTTCTCACATAAATCTTAAATACATTAATATATCTTATGAGCAACTAAATTTTTTTAACTTGAATATTAGAACACAAGAGGGAAGTTGAAACTTAGAGGGAAACTCTTATTAATTTAAACCCCCTATAACTCAATCCCTAAATCCTAAAATTTAAATGCTAAATCATATAATATACCCCGTGCGCATCAAAATTTTTTTTATCTTGGACACTATATGTTATGCCCCAAGTGTATATTTGTCCAACAAATTAAACTGTACCCTTAGTGATAATACAAGAAATAATCGATATCAAACCGATTAAAACCAACACAAACATCGATACATTATAAAACTCAATAACTTTTAAATACAAATATATGTATGTATGCATGTACATGTGATCATGCTAAATTAAAAAGGATAAAGTCAACACTCAAACATTCAATATAGAAAGAAAATTATAAATACAAGCAGTGAAAAATAATTCCAACAATTTAACAGAAAATCAAACTCGAGTGAGACCGACAGACAAGACCTCTGAGCGACATGATACATCTTCTATCTGCTAATCTGAAAATAAAGGAAAAGTAAGGGGTAGTGAGTGCAACAACTTAGCGGGTATAAGGATGATGGTGAATGATAGATACTAAGTGTAAGGAGTCAAAAGGAAGCAGTCTCAGTAATATTACTTACTAGCAAAAGTAAATGTACCAATATAACTATACGGTTAGTGAAAGCATAAAAAACAATATAATCTATCACTAACTTGCTCAACTAGGTATCATCAATAATTGAGAGTGCATATAGTACATCCAAAACATGCATGAACAAATACATAAACAGCAAATAGAAATTCTTGGCTGCAAGCGAACTCGCTATCTCGGATGATCTCGTGGGTAGACAGGGTATATACGTAGCAATCTAGCTATGGACTGCACGCGAACTCGTTACCATGGATATCTCATGCGCAGTCGTGTCATACAAGCATGCAAATCAATAATTACAAATAAACATTAACAATCCATTCAAAGATAATGTTTTACAAGCTACACTACGGTCTAACCGAGCCTAAATAACAAATGAGGTTCTAGTAAGATACTCGATATCTTACCCTATGATATGATCTTACTAACGTATAGGCATGAGCCTAATTATCAACATGGGTCTGGTAAAATACTCAATATCCTACACTACTTTATAATATGGGAATATCATACAAAATAATTAACTATACTATGGTATAAATGCACGAGCATAAGTCTATAACTATAATATGGTCTGATCACATTAATGTTTAGGCACGTGCCTAAATACAAACAAGACATCATAAGATATTCGATATCCTACACTCCGGTATAGTCTCACTAGTATACAGTCATGAATATAAATGTCGAGCTAAAGATCTAGTTCAATCTTTTAGACCTATGCTACAATGTAATATCTCTAGCATAAAAGTAGAAGTATAAATAATAATACAGAGCATGGATAACAATGAGACTAAATGAATATCCAGTAGAATAAAAATAACGACTAAGTATCAACTCAAAAAGCAAAAAGAGTGTAGTCAAGATAAGTAATAACTACTACCTAATCAATATCTAGAAATAAATAACCATGCACTACGATCAAAGATCTAAAAAAGTCTAGGAAAAAATACCCGCCTCTATATTGTAGATCGTTCTAACCATCTTCAAGTCAAAGGTGTGATGTGAGCTCGAATCCTATAAGTAAAGGATACGAAGCAAAAACTAAGAACTAGAGTAATCCTAATAATAAAATCAAAGCCTATCTCAACACATCCCAACTCAAAGTCTATCTTAGTCTCAGAGCATATCTCAGTCTCAAAGCTTATGTCAGTCTTAGAGCACATCTCAGCCTCAAAGTCCATCTCAGTCTCAGAGCACATCTAAATCTCATGGCCCGTCTCAGTCTCAGAGCACACCTTGATCTCGGGATCCATCTCGAATTCAGGCCTTGCCCTAATCTGTATTGTTATCCCTAGGCGTGGTTGCACACCACCCCATACAAGGATCACTCCGCGTTAACATCACCTCCTCTATCCTTGAAGAGAATTTGCTCCGATGTGAACTCAATAACAGACATTGTGAATATTCTCGGATGCATGACACCCTAAGACTGGTCAGGCCATTACAAGGTTGCCAAACTCTTGGTTCCTTGAATGCCACCTTAATCAACACGTGGCACCCAACAAATAGGTAACTAGCCAATGGCTATTAGATCTAGTCTACCTTTTGGGCCTCCACAGCGATGATACTCCTTGCTGAGTGGAGATTCGCAGGAGGCGGAGCTTATAAGTGCTCAAAGAAGGAAAAAAGCGGAGGTTCCATTCTATACACTCTTTACTATTCTACATATTTGTTTCTTCTTCTATGTTCTTCTCCTTTAAGAAACAACCCTAACTTGAGTGTCGGAATGACCGCTGGACCTTGTCTCGTGTCCAGTCTAACCCTCTGTCAGGAAGCTTGTTTCAGGTTCATCCACTTTCTTCTTCTCTTAGTCGACAGACCCTTGAGCACGACTGCATCACCAAGATTGTTGACAGATGGTTTGACCGTCCATGGTGTTTTGGCTGAACAAATTAGCGTCGTTTGTGAAAATTTGAGCTAAAACGCTGTGATGGTCAATACTAGGCGAACGACTGGAAATCACAACTCTAGTGGTGCGAGGAGCCATGAAGGCCCAAGGACTATAACACAGGAAGACGTCAACAAGATGATTTCAAAAGCATTGCAAGGATTTCTACATATCCCTTCTCGCTACTCCCTACGATGAGGGGAGTTCGACCTCCATTGGTGGGAACACTTCCTCAAAGCTAGGGAGCGTTTCCACCTCTAGCAGAGATTCCTCCACCCTAGGCTCCTATCCATATGGGGGAGGCTTTGCATCAGGAATTTCAGATGAATCCCAGGCCGGGAAGACAAATCCTCCGAACCACAAGGGGAAGGCCCCTGTAGTAGTAGAGGCACACACCCCACTTCTTGGCTATAAAGGAAAGGCTCCCGCCATGGCAGAGATGTCTGGTCCGGTAACTCCCTTTTCCAAGGAGGTGCTAGAACAGAAATTGCCTCAGCATTTTCGGTAATTCCTACTCACCGAGTACATTGGGTCGTCAAACCTCAAGGACCATTTGTGTCACTTTGAGAATGCTGCCATGTTGCACCAATATCGGGATGATGTTAAATGTCGAGTGTTCCTAACTACTTTGGTAGGATCCGCTCAGCGATGGTTTAGTCGACTCCCTAGTTCTTCTATTCGCTTTACTGATTTCAAAGTGGCATTTCTCCATCAATTTGCTAGTTGCAAAAAGTGCCAAAAGACATCCCTCAACCTATATAATATGAAGCAAGGGCCTCACGAGACCTTCCGAAAATAAGATTTAACCAAGTGGTCTAGGAGGTCCCCTATGCCTCACTCGAGATGTTGACCAACGCCTTTAGCCAAGGCCTATTGGATGGAGATTTCTTTATGTCACCGGCAAGGAAGCCTGCCATAGACTATAAGAAGCTTCATGAGAGAGTTGAAAAATATATCCAGGTGGAAGAAACTCAATTAACTTGGAAGGGAAATATTGTGGAAGCATAAGATTGGAAGGAAAGTCCCTCCCACTAGCAGCACGAGGTAAGGCTCCCCACCCACCTCTTCATTATGTGCCAGTTTATTGAGAAGAATGGCTGGTACAGGTGGTGAACAAGATCCCTGCATTTATGACTAAGGCACGTCAAGTAATCCCAGAGGGCATGAAGAATTTTTTCGATATCATCAGTCGTATTCTCATGACACTCGAGAGTGTCGAAGGCTGGGTCAAGAAGTTGATCAAGACATAGAAGAAACCAAACGAAGCTGAAGGAGGTCACCTAGCAAAGATGAAGGTCCACCTTTCAGGCACTCTATGCGTGAGAGTTGGGGAAACAACCCTTTTTAAAGGAGGTTGAGATTTCCCCCGCATCAATCAGTGAAGGGTCATGACAATAGGGCAGGGGCAGTGATCCACCTAACGCTCGACACTGCAATCGGTGAATAGCTTGTCAAGATGAGTACATGGGTCGGTGCAGAGGTGGTCATGAGGATCCACACCCAAATGACCATCAAGGCCAGCGACAAGGTGACCGAGGAGATTCGCTCATGCAGGTAATATCTGTATGATCTTAGGAGGCTCTGTCAACGACGACTCTCAGCAGGCGAGGAAGGGCCACGGGTGAATGTTAGAAAATTATAATGTCAGCACCCACAAGAACCAAGATAGAAGCCCACTTATAAGCTTTGGGCTCCAAGACTTGGATGGAATTGACACTGCACGTGATGATGTTTTAGTAATCCATGCCCACATTGTCAACTATAACGTAGCTACAGTTTTCATAGATATGGACAGTTCTACTAACATAATATAAACGGAGGCATTCGATCAGATACAAATCGATCAGGATGAGCTGAGACCCACCGAAATAGTCTTGTTTGGGTTTGCTGGTCACAAATTACAATCGATTGGTAAGGTCAAATTGTCTCTCTCATTAAGCGATGTATCTCAGAAGTGAACCCGCAACACTATCTTTACGGTGGTGGATGTCCTGACCTCCTATAATGTCATCCTCTGAAGACCAGCCATTAGCTTGTTCCTAGTGGTGGTCTCTACTTATTATTAGAAAATCAAGTTCCCTGTAAAAAATCAAGTGAGCTCGGTCAATGGAAATCAAAGGGTGGCTAACCCACTAGTGAGGAGATCCAAGGACGCAGATGCTAACTGTAAAATACGGGGGAAATAATAATAATAATAATAATAATATATATATATATATATAATTAGAGGGAAAATTTTGGAATAATTTT